>CM057721.1:17456916-17829416 GCA_030064385.1 Melaleuca quinquenervia | reverse complement strand
AGAAAAGGAGAGAGGATAGGAATTACACGGCCATTCCTTTTTTGTTTGAATATTCAAAAGAATGTCTTCTTCTTCTTCTTCTTCTTCTTCTTCTTCTTCTTCTTCTTCTTCTTCTTCTTCTCCTGCTCTTAGGGTTTGCTCTCCCCCGTCCCCACCATCTCGGCCAACAGCCTCCTTGGCTCCTCCATCCCCAACATCCCTCCTCACTTGATTGCCGTTGTATCCCATTACTGCCGTTCGACGTGGTACGCCATCATCAGTTAGTATCGATTATTGGATTTTAGGATATTCTAGTGCCGATTTGCTCATCTCTTCTTTGCGTTCAAAATTACCCAAGTTACGAGATATCTGCTTGAAATATATTCAGCGGTGTTGATTCTGATATTCAAGAACAACCAATTTTGTTTTCCTTCTCTGGTCTTTCCCGATTATGGCCAGTTCTATCGCCAGGTCCCAGTTTCATCTAAGTTCAGCTCTTCAAGCCATCTCCTGTTCAACTAATTTCTTTGGTCAAGTAAATATGAAGAATCTAGTTACCGTTCAAACTTCTCCACTCGCTTTAACTTCATTCATGGGCGTCATGGGACTCTTAACATAGTCTCAAGCATTTGTCGCAGTCTCGACACTGCTGTGAAACTAGGTAACTTCTTTCACCTCTTTTCTGCCCGTTCTTGGAGAGAGGCATAATCCAGCCGCATTATTGTAGCTTGTGTACGATTCACTTGAGATTGAAGCTGTAACTAAGTGCTCTTGCAGTGGGCTCTCATGATCATGTTATACACTATGATAAGCCCTCATCAATCACCACCTGATTGAAAATACCGACTCCTCAATTCCCCGAGTCCCCTCCCTCTTCAAGAAAATGATAATCGCATACAAGTATGGTTCACGTAACAATAACTAGCAAAAACACGGATATAGATATATTTTTTTATTGGAACAAATAAGATTTGAACTTTTCTTTCAATAGGATTGAAAATAAGATTTGGGCCTTCGCCCTTTCCGTCATCCTTTCCAGTACCATTTATCCAGGTGAGTCAGGGGTTTGTGTTGCTGGCAAAGTTTCACCAAGACCGGTGTCATCTCGTTCATTTCGCAAGAATTCCAAAGTCTAGTGTCCACCTGGGAAGCGCCAGCCCGTGGCTACAGTGACTATGCGTTGAGTCTGCCGTTCCAATCAAAAGGCTTAGAAGAATGGCACTTTCACATTCATTTGAAAAGGCTTCGAGTTCAGTGGCACTTTCATGTTTTTTGCAGAAGTCTATTTGGTCAAGTAAAACCGCAATTTTAACGTAATTTGCCTCTTTCGAGACCCACTTTTCAGATCGGATTAGAAGAATGGCAATTTTTTTTAATATTTAGCTTTCCTCGCTTTCTTGTGAAGGGCAAGACACGGTTATGAGAAGTATTTTAGCGTGTTTTCGAGACACGGTTTTTTCAGTCAAAGAAAGCCTTCTTTATTTGCTCTATTTAGCGGGGCGAACTTTTGCAATATTCTCTAGACCCACATCAAAAGTCTCAAATGAAATTTTAGACGGTTCATACTCACATATATAAGAAATTTATCGAGAGTATTTTATTCTACGAATTTTCCACCTATGAAGTTTGACTTTTATGCAAGTTGAACATAAAATAGATTGATCTTCTGAAGGCTATGGTAGGCAGCAGCCTGGAGATGGATCCTCGATATGGGAGATGCGTTTTTGTAACGCAAGCATGGCGCCTTAACTGTTGCCCTCTCTTGATAAAGCCCTCATTCCTCTGCAAGATTTCATATGCTTGTGCATTCTCTCAGGCTTAAATTGCTTTCCACATTGCCTGGATTCGTCAAGTCATGTATTAAGTATTGATTCTTAGTTCCTCGTACAATACTTGGCACATCCGATTATGAAAAACCTCAGCTGGATGGATAGAAACTTCCACGTGATTCCCCTCCATTTCATTAACATCAATGCTTGCGCCAGATGTCGAACATCACCATTGCCCCTATTTCAACAATTCTCGACCACCATTTAAAATTTTCTAATTCAATATTTATTGGCCTTATCAGCCATCCAGAATGCTGGATATTTGCACCAAGTGAACGGTAATCACACGACCTCCACGGCCTACGAATCGATAGAGGGGTAGCCTTTTGTGAGCACCAAGTGTGAGTGACCGTAGTCAGTATGGGGATCCGGATCGTCTGCCCGCAGAGCAGACCAGCTCTGTGGGCAGACGTGAAGGGGAGGGTGGGCCCCATTTTAATAGGGGGTCCACCCTTTTATTTTTTTCTTTTTTTAAAAAAATGCAGCCGTCCGATCATCGATCGGACGGCTGCAAAAGAAAGATCACCTGCTCTGGAAAGTAACCAGAGCAGGTGATCCATTTCCGTGTATGGGTGGGTGTGTAACGTGAATGCAAGAGACTTCTTTTTTTTTTTTTTTTGCTTCGCATCACTTTTAAAGAGTGATCAACTCGTATACTCGAGATTAAACAAAAATAACGCGGTTAGAAAGCAAGCGACCCGATGAACTGCGGAGACTGATCAATGGGTTTTGTATGACAGCGAGGATTTAAAAATAACGTGATCCCTCCATCGGCCACCGAAGCTTGCTGGCCACTTCAAATCTGGGGCGGGGAGGCCACCGCGGCCCTTGATTGTGGCCGTCCCCTCACCCAGATCTAGGCAGGGCTACCTGGACTGGGCAAGGGCTGCCTCGCCCAGATCTAGGCAAGGGCGGCAGGGGCTGCAGAGGCTGCCAAAGCCCTCGACCGCGGCCGGCGAGGGCCGGACGACGTTTCAGGGCCGGACGACATTTCAGGGCCTTTCGAGCGTTGGGGGAAGCTCAATAAGAAAGAACTCCGTCGATTCGATTGCATTGTTCCACCCCCGACCCCGACATTGTTTTGTCAATCTGCATGAGACGTTGGGCATCATTGCCCAAACTGAGAAGAAGCTGAACGAGGGGATTGGTGGGCATAAGAAAGAACTCCATCGATTCGTTGCATTGTTCATCGTGGTCGCCTCCCTCCTTGCTGGGGCCTCCGTCGTCCACAACGTCAGCAAGCCGGACTTGGTACGTCCGTCTCTCTCTGACCACCAGCTGTTTGATGAAATGCCTGACCGTTTTTTGCGGATTGCTTGCAAATCTCGTGTTTAATGGTATTGGCTGGCCTGTGCAGACCTGCTATTGCAATTGCAGAGCACCCATTTCTCATCTTCTGCCTTCGCATCCTCCAACATCAAAATCTCCCAATCCTCACCCTCCAACCCAAGTCACACAATGTAGCAAAAGTGTAAAAGGTTTATGATTTATTTAGTAAAAAAAAATTAAGACTGAATCGGCAAACTTGAAAAAAGTTTAGAATTTAAATGGTTAAAATCATATGCTGTGATATGTTTTTCTAAAGTATTTTTGTCTAGGAGACGATTAAATTTCTAAATTTTTATGTAATTTATTTTACATAATTTGTCAAAATTTAAGTGCTTAAAGGCGAAGTCCCTTTTTTCCACCAGCTTCCACGAGAAATTCCACCAGCAATTTCCTTTTGGGAGCAGATTCCCTGCTCTAGAGCAGGGAACTCTGCAAAATCCCACCATCCAATGTCTTTGCCCCCTCAAGTAAAGGACAAAACCCTCACCCCCTCAATGGTGGGATTTTGCAGATCACCCCTGCTCTATTCTTGCTTCGCATTGCCTCTTAGATTCTTCTCTCTCCGGTCCATTATTCCATTCCAATCTCTCTCTCTCTCTCTCTCTCTCTTCAGTCCTCCCCCTCCTCCTCCATCTGGTCGTGTAGAGCGAGCCAAACGTCGTCGCTCTCCTTCTCTCCCTCCGCCGCTCACTCCTTCCGCATCCCTTGTCTCTCCGGCATCCGCTTTATTTGTTGTCAGTCATAATTTCTTGATATCCAACTCCCTCCGTCCGCTGAACATCAATTTTCGGACTTCACTCCTTCCTCAAGCTTCTGGCGCCGGGGGACCATGGGTTTCTTCGACTTGAACATCCCCTATCTCGCCTCTTCTTCGCCGTTCGACAAGGCCACCCGCGTCAGAATTGTGACCAAGGCCTTGGAGCTCGGCTACGACGGCGTCGCCTACAACCGCTCATTGAGGGGCGTCATGTCGGATCGCGACCGCTGCTCCATCCCCCTCCTCTCCCTCTCCGCCCTCCTCAAGGCCTGCCCCTCGCTCTCCTCGTCCGTCTCCCTCCACCGCGGCCTCCTTGGCCTCCCCCTCGCCTCCGCCTTCCGCCAGTACACGCGCCTCACCGTCTCCGTCGAGACCGTCTCCCAGGCTCAGGTCCTGAACTCCGCGAATCCCGTTCTCAAGAGCTACGACTTGGTCGCCGTGAGGCCTTCGAATCAAGCCGCCTTCGATCACGTTTGTGAGAAGTCCGAGGTAATGTGAGAGCATGACGCTGTTAGAATTCTTGCTTCTCTGTTCGGGCAATCGAGCGGCTTCGTGTTCTTTCTTGGAATTTATCTTTAGAAGCATGCTTCACTGTTTAAAATGGACAAAAGTAATGGGAATTGGAGTGGTTCCTACTACTTCTCTCGTTCATCCAGGGAGTGGTTGATTAGTAGCCGATACTTTGTTCTAATGGAATTGTTTCCTAACAGTCTTTTCATGTAATTTGCATAGGTAGATATAATTTCCATTGATTTCTCGGAGAAGCTGCCCTTTCGCTTGAAGCTCCCCATGGTTAAAACTGCTATTGAGGTCCGTCCCTTGCTTTTCATTCCTTGTTTTACGCGTTTTAATTTGATGGTAGGGATGGATGATGAACTGCGGAGACTGATCAATGGGTTTTGTATGACAGCGAGGAATTTTTTTTGAGATCTCGTACTCGAGTCTCATCTCAGACCCTCAGATGAGAAGACAAGTGATATCTACAGCCAAGGTAAGTGCCACACTATGTTATTTAAGAAGTTGGACAATGTATTATTTGTTTATTTCTTGTTCTTTTTTGCTCAGTCGGAATGGAGATATATCAATCTATAGTTTTTCATTCTTTAGTATGCTAAATACTTGCTATTTCTATTCGAGATTCTAAAATGATAAAGAAAGATTTTTTAATCACGCAGACTTATGTATCTAAACAGGTTTTAGTATTTCGCAGGAGTGCTGCCTTGTTAGAGAGTGTCGAATCATCTTCTAGTTTTGCACATATTGCATATATGGAGGACTAATAAGTGCAGCCACTTTGGATCAGCTGTGCCCATGTCTTATCAAAATTGGCTAAGAGTTTATTAGTGTAAATAGGGCGGTCAGGTTTGGTGGATTTTTTAACAAGCATTTTGTTCCTATAGGATGTCTCTTGTGTTAGCTTAGAGTTTGACATGTTCCTCTATATCAAGCTGAAAGTTGCAACATCATAACTACAGCTCAATTAGTCATCTTTCAACTTGATTAATTCATCTTTCCTATTTGCTCATTGAGAAAACAATTGTCTTCATATCAAACTGTACTGGTATTTCCACTTTTCCATACTGAATCATTTGAAAAAGATTGTTGGATGTAGCCTCACAAAGCTTTTTGAGCATTGTATCGGCATCTAGTAGCATAGGTATTTCCTTAAGAATTGCTAAAGCAGGGAATGCATGAGCACTCTTGGCCAACTTTTGGGCACTGAGTTGGTGCTTCAAGTGTCGAATCTTGCTCATCATGAATGTTGCTGAACGGTAGCCATGAGTCAGTGCCCTCCAATTTAGTAGAAAACTTGTCAGGATTTTATTAGTGGCACATTGATGATGGTCAGAGCAATATGAATTTCTTTAAATGATTTTTTTTCCTTCTTTTGTGGTCTTGAATGTACAGTAAAAGCCCTCTGATGTACTCAAATACTTGTTCCATTTATTTTTAGCTAATGGTGGATTGGACGCATGGAAAAAATCTTCTTATCACAAGTGCTGCATCTTCTGTCAATGAAATTAGAGGACCTTATGATGTTGCAAATGTGTCTTCCTTGCTTGGTATTCCCATGGAACAAGGGAAAGCTTCTCTCTCCAAGAACTGTAGGTATGGTAACTCTATTTTATGAGGTGGTTGTGATTTTTGGTTATGTAATTGTGTTTCTTGTTGACCCATCATTATTTTTCGCTTAGCTTATTGACATACATGGTACAGGGCTCTTATTGCAAATGCTTTAAAGAAGAAGAAATTCTACAAGGAGGCCATCAGAGTTGAGGCCATGTCATCATCTGAAAGATTAGGCTCTGAGGCACTCTGGTCTGGCAACCTGCTTAAGTGGGATCCTCTCTCTAGTGGTGATGGTGATATGCTTTTAGATGACTTAAAAAAGTCCTTCTCTATATCAAATAATGTGTCCGGTACTGTGAAGGCAATTGATTTTAATCCAATTATTGACAGCATGTTATCAAAAGGTTTTCAAGTTAAGGATTTGACATATGAAAATAAGGCAGCTCAACTTTCATTGGATGAGAGTAAAATTTTGCATTGCGCTTCTCAGGTAGTGAGCTCATTCGGCAGGGATGATGAAAATTTAGAGCCTGGAAAGCTTGACGGAATGAATATACTTTCTAAACAGAATCAGAGTTCAATGTTTGGTACATCCACGCTGCATCAAATGCCCAGCAATGAAGTTTCTCAGAAGCCAGTTCTGCTGAGCGAAGCTGTTGATATTGCAGAAGAAAGAGAGCAGATTGATTCAACAAAAGGCAAAAATTTAGATGCTAATGCATTAAAAGGGCAGCTTAACTCAAAACAGTTTGATTTAGTTAGGTTGGAATCATTACAAGCTGCCTCAAGCTATCAATCTGATGCAGCCTTGTGGCATGAAATTGCTATATCTGAGTTGCCGGTGAGGGATGTCGGCTTGCATACTCGTTTTGATGATGGCAAGTTTGTTGTTTCCACTCCATCTACATTGGATACCATTTTTCCAGCCTCTCTGAATAGAGGGGTTCCCAAGGACTTAGACAACTGTGGAGTGCGGGATGGTGATACTTTGGGAAAAGATCAGTGTCAGGATTTGAAAAGTGCTGAGGCATATTTTGGTATGCATTGTGCTGCAGATGAAAAAGCCATCAAGAATCTGGATTCAAGTCCTCAAGAAGAATTATTTTTGGTCTCTGGTAATTTAACTTGTTGTGAAGATGTTTTGGAGTCTAGACAAGAAAGGGAACATAGAGATAATGCAACCTTATGTGCAGAAGTACATTTTTCGAAATGTGATGGTTCTATGGAATTAAATGATGGACCAGAAAATGATGAGTCATGTGAAGGGGTTGCTGTGGAACCTCAGACACTTGTACAGGGGGATGCAGTAATTTCTCAGCCTAATTTTAATTTGACATCTTCAGGTACTAGCTATGCATCCTTTACTACGTTGTCAGATTTAGATTATTTACTGCGAAACGGCCACCCATAGAGCTTTTGCTAGACGATTTTTACACTAGTTTATTAGGCATTTACGAGAGAGACAATCCTCCCTATCTATGTGCGAAGGATGACTTGACAGATTATTTTTCGGAAGAAAATACTCCTTTGATTGATTAGGTGCACAAATTAATCAATGGCTAACGTGAATTTTGGGCTAGTGAGTGCTCCTTCTCTTCCATACTCGAATTTCCAATTATTGGCTCTCCTTTTCTGCCCTGCCCTTTACCATTTCTCTCAGATCCTATAAATTCTGCCCAACGCATGGTTAGTCTTCTCACTCCATTTTTCAACAAATGCAGGTGAGGGCAGAACAAGGCTGAAGTTACGCCATCGATCTGTTGCTTTTCCTCTCAAGCGTTTGTTGAGTCCCATTCTTTTCAAGAAGAAAGCTCGAAAACACCGGAGAAACTTCTAAAACGTTAGTAGACTCGCATGGTGAAGACAAGCTTCATCCTGGACGGCTATTGGCGGAAAGAGACGGCACATGTTAGAGATGGCATCTTATGTTTAGAACAGTAAGCTTGTCATTTTTTTCTCTTGCGTGTTTCTGTTTATGAGGGGGTAGATTATCAGCAGAGCCTTTGCAGCTTTGCCTATTTTCTGCTGCATCTCTGTGTATTGATTTTGGCAATTTTATATATTGTTAACATAATTATTTGGATACTGAAGTTTCGTTACCATCTCTGAAGGAAGAAGGAATTGAGAGTTTGTTTGCCCTCTGCCATCCTACGGTATATGAGCACTTCCCAATCTTGCGAGAGAATGAGGCCCGGTTATATGGTTAATCAAATGTTGACGCTATATTGAACATGAATTAAGCCACCGAAGCAATTTGAGTTGAACATATATATACATAAATTTTCTTTATCGCCATCAAATGCCACTTCAAAATGAATATTTTTTACTCGTGAAAATTGACCCTTTTTTTTTCTTTATATTTCCATCTTTGGAAGGGTCAAGATAAATCAATGATATATATGTCCTTTCAATTACCAAGTCTTGAACTTTTTATACCATGAGCAAAATCGGTTTGCGATATATGTCCATATTTGTTAAAGAAAAAAAAAAGAATCTCTCGCAATTGGACAATTTGATTATAATCATTATGAGTGATGGATTTCTGTAGAATCCATATGCCCTCTAGAAAATGGAAATGACATATACAAGTAAAAAAATTTGGATACGAGGGTTGTCCTCGATTGTTCCCTTGATCTTTTTTCCGAAAATTCACAGTAATTTTCCTCTAAATTGCAAGTAAGATCTAACCCATTAATAATTCCTCGCATTCCTTAATATTCATCCTTAAACATTGTTTGATTGTGAGGAAGGAATTTAAGAGATTGGCATGTTAACAAATCTCAATTACAAGACTGGTGATAAAAGTTATCATTTGTCAATACAACATATTAGTTAACAGTAGATCTATTTCAATTCTGAGTATTTCTATTCCTAATTGGACTGAAATCCGATACATCCTTTAGTGGCTTCCATAATATTGCCTGACCCTAAATATTGTAAATCAAAGAATTTCATTTATCTTAATTTTCATTAGTACTGTATTGCAATGGCAAATTCAAAGCATGCTAAGACTTTATGTGCTTAGCTATTTCTATTGGGAGTCGTGATGGATATGCCAAGAAACAAGCTTGCGCATAAAGAGAAGACAAGTTTACCTAAATCTAAAAGCACATTGAAAACCATAGAGCTCATTTTTAGAACTTTTATCTATTTGTTTCAGTTGTTTCTTCAATTATTATGGATGATAGTCTACCCTATGTGAAATGTTGAAATTAATTTGCAAGTTATACTTTAGTACCTCGATATATGTGAAACGATCCATTGCGTTGGCATCTTCAAGGAACGTGTCTTTAATAATCCACTTCTAAAGAATCACGTCTTATAAGTATTGTTGAATTCAGTTTAATCTGGTATTAATGATGTTGAAGGTCAAGGTGTAGCCAGTTCAAATTTTCAGGTATACAAACCGATTTAGATGGTTTTCCATGGTTTTCCTATTTGCCCTTCTGTTTTTAACAGTTTGTTGGGCTAGTAAAGCCGAATCCATCTCCACCATCGCGGCTCTCAGAGTAAACCAAGATTAAAACCAAGACGAAACGCACAAGATTTACTCAATTTAAGAATCCATACGTGGACGCAACACGAGATGCTTTTAGGAGGTCGGGGGCCCTCGTATAGCCATCCTAAGCAAAACTAGTTTCAGTTCTTGAGGAAGATGAGCCGGCTAGGTGGCTAGTCATGAAGATAGTCAGTCAAAGCCAACTTGACCCGATCCAAGCTGCTAGTCATGAAGTATGCACAATATGAAGAAAAGAAATGTTCTTAAGACTATCACTTTTGAGTTAACTTTCAATCTTGATTGCTAATTATAATCCTAAGGAATCATCATGCAAATGTCTTGAGAGATTCATTATGATCCTAAACTATCCCTAACCATTCTATTAATGAAAAGCAATAAACAATCTATTGAGATGACGAAAATTACAAACCCAAGTCTTTTAAAAGCTTGAAAGTAAAAGTGCAAAAATGAAAAGCCAATACTTCTTGGATTTGGATCTCTTAACATACGTCATAGGTCCTAGTCATTCGATTCAAATTGGACGGTTGGTAAAAAAAACAACTTTTTCAAAAAAAAAAAAAACTCCTATAATGGGGGCCACCCGATCCTGAATCGAACAGCCTCCAAGGCATATGACGCACATCACATGTGACGTACGTAAGAGGATATGGATCTACACTTCTTCGTTCCTTTTTTGTTTTTACGTTTAGTTTATTAAAATCATATTTGGATAATAATGACATAGTTTTATTTTTACCCTTCACGTTTTAGCCATGTTAGCCCCACAAAAAATAGAGAAAACTAAAAAATAAGTATTAACATTTTTCTTTAGTCAAATTGGATGGAGCTAACGTAATGACTTAATTGTATGAAGTAATTTAAAAAATAATAATCATTATTGTAACAATGTGGACTTACTTTCTCTAATTTATTGAAAATTAGAGAAAACAAGTCCATTAGTTGATATGTATTCATTTTGGGCGGAGTTGCTTTGAGAAATGTTCTACTAGTGAAAATGTTCTCATTAAAAATAATAATTTATATCTAGCATCGAGAATGTCTCATTCTTTCATTATTGTAAATGAAACGGTGAATGATTTAATAAGTTAATAAAAATGTTTTTATTATCGACAATAATTTGAGTCTAAATATTTTCGTGAATGATAAGAAAGTTTCTCCTTTTTTGTAAATAAAATTAGTAATTAATTTTTCGAAAATTATTTATTTTCGAAGAATCATCGTAATGACTCGTTTTCCTTAATCAACGAGGAGTGTCATTACATGAGAGAGCTAAACATAAGGAATCCTTTGTTCTAAAGGCGAAGTCCTTTTATTCACTCGTCTCGAGTCAGACTCACACGAGAAATTTCTCCAGCAATTTGCTTTTGCCCGATTCTTGCTCGCATTGCCTCTTCGACGAGGGAGGGAGACAAACAAGAGGGGGGCGAGGGGGAGTCTCCATCCTCGATTCTTCTCTCTCCGGTCCATTATTCCATTCCAATCTCTCTCTTTATCTCTCTCTCTCTCTCTCTCTCTCTCTCTCTCTCTCTCTTCAGTCCTCCTCCTTCTCCTCCATCTGGTCGTGTAGAGCGAGCCAAACATCGTCGCTCTCCTTCTCTCCCTCCGCCGCTCACTCCTTCCGCATCCCTTGTCTCTCCGGCATCCGCTTTATTTGCTGTCTGTCGTAATTTCTTGATATCCAACTCCCTTCGTCCGCTGAACATCGTATATTAGCCGAAGATGGATGATGGGTCTAGGGCTTTAGGGAATGGAGATGGAGCCGCCCATTCTTCATACTGGCTCGATGCTTGTGAGTACCCGCCCTGCGACGTCGTCCCTGACTTCGTCGATTTTGGTGCTGTTGACGACCCTGCTGCCCAGCATAGCCTCCTTAACGCCAGTGACTTCTTCGGAGGTATTGACCGCATTCTCGACAGCATTAAAGGCGGCGATGCCCTCTCTCCTCCTCTTCTTCCTCCTCCTCCTAGCCCTGAAGAGACTCGTGCTCTTGTTGATGCTGGTTCCAGATGCCTCATCGATTGTGACTCTCATTCCTTGGCTAGCAATGGAGGAGAGCAAAATGGGTTTCAGACCCACGATGATGACAGGGAAAGCCAACGAGACCTCTCTCGCGAGGAAAGAAGCAACAAGAGAAGCAGATGCAGCGCCCACAGTGGCCTCGCAATCCACTCAACCAAGGGAAACTCTTACCACCGGGAGAGGGAGAAGGAGAGACAATCAAACCTGAAGAGGCTGCGCGATTGGGATGAGTTTGACAGGAGAGATAGGGATCACATCAGGAGAAGAGAGCACCGCGGCGGTTCTGGACGACGGGATGGGAGGGAGAGGGAATGGAGAGATAGGGAGCCGAGCGGCTACTGGGAGAGGGACCGTGCAGGTTCCAATGACATTGTTTTCCGGTTGGGTACTTGGGAAGCTGATCGGAGTAGAGAGGACAAGTCCAGAACCGACAATATTCAGGACTGCAATGGGAGGGTGGATGACAAGCCCGAAGACCTTAAGGAGAGATTTCCTGAGGAACAAGCCCGGCAATATCAGTTGGATGTTCTTGAACAGGCCAAGAGGAAGAACACAATAGCTTTTCTGGAAACGGGGGCAGGGAAGACCTTAATTGCCGTTCTGCTCATCAAAAGTGTTTGTGCTGATATGCATAGACTAAACAAGAAAATGCTGGCTGTATTTTTAGTGCCTAAAGTTCCGCTTGTTTATCAGGTAATTTTTTGTTTATGTCATAAAAGTTAGCCTCATCATCGCCTAGTACTATTGCGGTATCTAATATGCTTGGTCCAATGCCTTTATTTGATAAGCTGTTGTCTTTTCTGCTTTGCTTGTTGAGTTCAGCAAGCCGAAGTAATCCGTGAACGTACTGGTTACCAAGTTGGTCATTATTGTGGTGAAATGGGTCAGGACTTTTGGGACGCTAGACGGTGGCAACGTGAGTTTGAGACAAAGCAGGTAGTTCTGCTATTTATATTCTTGACAAGCTTCTTTTTTTTTATCTTTTCTGTTTTTTTTAACTTTCATTCAAATTCTCTGCAATGTTCACTTTTGTGAGGGTTGTTACATGAAATAACTATAAATGTCAAGACATGACTTTTGGCAGATAAGTATGTAACGATGCTTTGCCTGACACGCTGTTCGAGAAGTGTTGGATCAAAGAAGAAAAATACTTACAATAGAAGCTTCATTCCTTTAAGCTATATTTTACTTATTTCTCTCCAAATACACTGCCTAATACAAGGCGGTACAACCTTACACAATTTCTATGAGATTGAACCATCCACAAAGGCATTGAGAGATAAAATGATGGTATAGCATATCGAGGAACAAAGCACAGGGATATGTTCCACGAGTTGAAGTAATTATGATGAAGAAAGAGATGACCAGCGGAGTCATTGAAATATTTGCAAATGCAACATCAATCCATGTGAATGAAAGTCTGTTTGCTGAGGTGCTCAATGTTTAGATTTTTTTTCTGCACAGAGGTCCAACAAAAAAGAAATTCTGTTAGGAATATTAGGAAGCCATATTGCTCCACAGAGGAAAGGGTGAGGAGAGACATTTTTGATGATTCTGCTTAATTACAGAACTGCAGCACAAGCAGGGTTCATTGATTAATGTCTTCAATTTTAGGAAATCTAGTTCTTTTCTTGTAGTTCCATTTATTTAGTGAAATAGATTTATCTAATTAGATTTTCTCGGTTTTCTTTTTTTTTTTTTTTCAGTTACGATGGTGATGCTTACATTTTTTGAGGTCACTTCCTTCTATCGCAGGTTTTGGTGATGACTGCCCAAATACTGTTGAACATCCTAAGGCACAGTATAATAAAAATGGAAGCTATAAATCTCCTTATATTGGATGAATGCCATCATGCTGTGAAGAAACATCCATATTCCTTGGTGATGTCTGAGTTCTATCACACAACACCCAAAGAGAGGAGACCGTCTGTTTTTGGAATGACTGCTTCACCTGTTAATTTAAAGGGTACATGTAAAAGTAGATTTTACTTTGACAATGTCTTTTTTGAGATGATATCTTTTCTGGAGCATTTGAAGATTGAGAATTGTATGTAGGTCCATTCTTATTTCATAGCAGTAAAAGTTACTTATTTTATTATATTTCAGGTGTTTCAAGTCAAGTGGATTGTGCTATCAAGATTAGGAATCTTGAAAGCAAGCTTGATTCTGTTGTCTGTACCATAAAAGATCGAAAGGAGCTGGAAAAGCATGTTCCAATGCCATCTGAAGTTGTCGTAGAGTATGATAAGGCGGCTAGTCTGTGGTCCCTCCATGAGCAAATAAAACAAATGGAAGCGGCAGTTGAAGAAGCTGCACAATCTAGTTCTAGGAGAAGCAAGTGGCAATTTATGGGTGCCCGTGATGCAGGTGCAAAGGAAGAACTGCGCCAAGTTTATGGTGTTTCTGAAAGAACAGAAAGTGATGGTGCTGCTAACTTAATTCAAAAGCTTAGAGCAATCAATTATGCTCTGGGTGAGCTGGGACAATGGTGTGCTTACAAGGTGCCGACAAGTTAACATGTGCTTCTTCCTTTGATTTTTCATAACTTGCACAACTAGCTAAGGTCCTTTCCTCCAGGTCGCACAATCCTTTTTGACAGCTTTGCAGAATGATGAGAGAACAAATTACCAGCTCGATGTTAAGTTTCAGGAATCCTACCTAAGTAAAGTTGTATCTCTCTTGCAATGCCAACTGTCAGAGGGGGCTGCTTGTGAGAAAGATACAACATCTGTAGGAAGTGGTGTCACGGTGGATGTGACTGATATTGATGAGATGGAGGAAGGAGAGCTTCCTGACAGTCATGGTGAGTATACCCTTATCTCTGATTTATTCCAGAAGTAATCTCCGTTTATCTCTTGGAGGTTTTAGAGAATTGCCTTTCCTTTGTCTGAAGTGTGGGAAATCCCTGAGGTTTGCTTATAGCAGATTTCTATGGATACAAGTGAATCACAAAATTGCCACAGAGAATTTACATATATGTAGAGAAAAGGGCATGGAGGTTACTTGCATTGTGATAAAATGTGTTGCCGCATTAAAATATTCTCCAAATCAAACTATGATGCTTTAGGTTGTATCGTATCATCTCTCATGACTGTTGTGAACTCTAGGTAAAGGATACATTACATGATAATTTTGCAAGCAAACAAAGGAGGAATATAGAAGTAAATTCTGATGATGGAAAAAAGTTGGAGACAGTGGCAAACATGTGCATTTCTTGCTCAGTTTTGTTTCCCATACTTAAAAGTAGTGTTAACTATTGCCTTTTGTTCTATCTGGAGGAATGCGTGTGCGCAATGTGTTTCAGGTGAATTCTCTTTTCTTTCATCGTGGATTTATTCTCTCAACCTGTGGAGTCATATATTCAGCTCTTTAAAGGTGTTTTAGGTCATTCCATGACATGCTATTAGTAGTTGGAATTCTTAATGGCTGATTCAGTTTCAAAGAAATCTGGGAGTGCCACTTGTTGTGTCTTATATGGTATATTTGGAGAAAACATAATCAGCTGTTTGAGGAACTTGAGCTCCTGTTGCTACTATTTTAGATTCTTTTATGCATTGACTTGCTTTAATCCTATCTAGGTTTAATGTATGTTTTGGGTGACATATACTTTAACAGTTTCTTTTTTAAGTTGACTTTTACTATAGCAAACACCTCGAATTATTAAAATCAGATAGATATCAACATTCGAATTTTGCAGTCAAGTAAATATTTTTTCTTTATGTAAATCAATTTTTTTTTTTTTTGGGACAACTTTAAAATGTCGAGTTGCAACAAAAGAAAGAAAAAATAGGAAAAAAGAAGAAGAAAGAATCAAAATGTTTTCATTTCTGTTTGTCTTTCTTTCTGTTGTACAATGTTTTTGTCTTTCTCTTAAGTTCTTTATTTCAACATGTATCAACGGCATGATCATGGTCACCAAAAAAAAAAAATGGCATGATCATGCTATCAGGTTTCATGGTTATTGACGGTAATAACGAAGCATTTCAACACATCTGTTTTTTATACTGATATTGTGAATGCAGCAAGTATAGCAGATTCATCTTCATGGGTTATAAAACACATATCCTGCCGTTAAGGACATGCAACGGTATATTCTTAGGAAAAGAGTCGCACCTATATGTGCAAGTTAGATGCATTTCTAATTTAAAAATTCTGAAAAAAAAACACTTTGTGAAGTTGGATACTATATGATTCAATGTTTGGATATGATTTTGATACAGCTGTTTCTGGTGGAGAGCATGTGGATGTCATAATAGGAGCAGCTGTGGCTGATGGAAAGGTGACACCAAAAGTGCAGGCATTAATTAAAATACTTCTCAGATACCAACATACAGAGGATTTTCGGGCAATAATATTTGTTGAGCGAGTTGTTGCTGCTCTGGTTCTTCCTAAGGTTCGACCTAAAAATATCGTCGGCTCTTCTATATCTCATTACATTTACAGGTTCCTCATGATGTTTTGTGTTCATGGAAGCATTCAGGTGTTTGCAGAGCTTCCATCTTTAAGTTTTATCAAGTGTGCAAGCTTGATTGGGCATAATAATAGTCAGGAAATGAGGACATGCCAAATGCAGGAGACTATTGCCAAATTCCGAGATGGTCGTGTAAGTTTGGTTAAAATTGAAGACCAAACTTTGTGAAGAGCTGAGGTATTTGGTAGCTATTCTGATTTAACACAGCATCTTTGTAGGTGACATTGCTGGTTGCGACTAGCGTTGCTGAGGAAGGTCTTGATATACGGCAATGCAATGTTGTAATTCGATTTGACCTTGCAAAAACTGTTTTGGCATATATCCAGTCACGTGGCCGTGCTAGAAAGCCTGGGTCAGATTACATCTTGATGGTTGAGAGGTGCATATTTCAAGTTTGTCTAAATGCATGTAGTTTTTATGTGGCACTGGTTGACTGGAGTGAACTCAATCTTCAGTTGTTCTGTTTTCCTAGGGGAAATTTGTCGCATGCAGCATTTTTGAGGAATGCAAGGAATAGTGAGGAGACTTTGCGAAAAGAAGCAATTGAAAGAACTGACCTTAGTCATGTAAAGGACGCATCTAGGTTAATTTCACAGGAGGCTATACTAGGTACAGTGTACCAGGTAGAGTCAACTGGTGCTATTGTCAGCTTAAACTCTGCTGTGGGACTTATTCATTTCTACTGCTCTCAGCTTCCAAGTGACAGGTATGTATAGTTTTTTTGGGAAAACTACACTTTGCATCGTCTAGCGTGGGTGGAATTTAATTTTGCATCTTTTGATTTGAAGAGTTGCACTTTACATCCTTTCCCTCTTCTGTTTGTCTGATGATGATTTACTCTGATGCTGTTATATCTTAATATTGTCAAGATGATGGCATACGCAAATTGGAAAAGAACTAAAGAGAGTGAGCAGAGAGAGGGATTGAATGGGTCAGTGAATTAGCTTATTTGGCAAAACTAATTTCTTTCTATATACTTAAAATGAATAATTTCAGGAATAAGGTGATGTGGCCATCTTCAAAAGTTTTCCTTTTTATATGAGAGTCGTTAGGCGGTTTTCAAGATTAAGGCAACCTATTTCTTTTTCATTTTGTAGCTTTTGGCATTGGGCAATTGAATAGAAATCATTCTTGAATTTTCCTTAGATAAAATTTTGAGCAGAAGGCTGTGGTGTGTATGGTTTTTGAGATGGCACACTGCTGCTCAAATTGTAGCTCTTTTTTTTTAATTTACTGTAGTTTCCACACGTGAAGACATGGCTAGAAAATTTAGTGGGCACCTATTGAATTATGACATTGTGACATGTCTTTTCTCTAAAGACATTGATAATTTACTTATGTGCTGGAATTCAAATTTTTAAACATAATTAACTTAGCTAAACGGACGTGACATGGTATGAAATCGTTATCCCCATCTAATACTAAAATAGTATTTTCATTGAGATGATATATTTATATATCACATAATTCCATTGTATAATTTATGATATTAAAATGAATTTCACATATTTCAAGATGAATCGGTTTGTGAACAGAAACAAAGGATGTGATTTTTTGAGGATTATTTAAATGAACTACATTTTTCGTCAATCTTGATCTTTATTTATATTCTTCCTTTTTGTCCAACCTATATGTGAGAAAGAAAAACAGATTTATTGAATACAACCGCTGAGGGGTAATATGGTTTGTTCAGATTTGTCTAATGAGGTTTTCCTTTGAAATATTCCTTCTCGATCCATTTTATATCCTAGCACCAAACATCCATTCAATAAAAAAATAGTTAATCATTAAAAATGTTGTCGGTACTGCTTAAATAAGTTGCGTGTTTGTGGTTCAATATGGTTTCTATCTCCAATCTTATCAGTTTATTGGATTTTCAATTTTTAACATCAACCAAGTACTAAGGTTAAATCAATTAGAAGTTCTGTTTGACCTAATGTTCACAATTACCTTAGTATGATTAATTTCAAACTTTGTATTCCGCATTGAAAAAGAAACAACGAAGCTTTCTGGGGATGAAATTATAGAGACAGAACAATACGTTGTGGCAAAGTTAAGTATAACGTGGTGAGATTAAGTTCATCGCCACAGGCTCAATTTATGATGACAAAACAATATGTTAGAACCATTTTTATGATAAGGACCACATTTTTTTATCTAACCTCATGAAGTAGGTCACTAAGCTTATGGCATAGCAGACTAGCTAAATTCGTAATTGGTGGCTCTGGCATTAAGTTTTTTCTTTTTTCTTTTCTTGGAGAATTTCAACTACCAATATATCAACAAATCTCCATATATACAATCAATGGGCCTGAGAGTATGGATAAAGCTTAAATTTTTGCACATAGTGGTGTGGAGAATAAGGAAATTCATTTCACTTTATACAGTATGATTGGCAGTATGGATCATGTAATACAATGAACAATGAAAGTCTAATTCATAAGTGAACAATAAGTGAACAAAATTATCATACAATTCTCATGATCCCGGGCATTGAACCAGTCATTTTCTAGTTTTTATGAGAAAAATCAATTGCAATAGTTATGATGATATCCTTGGGCGCTTTTGGTATAGGAATCTTTCTGTTCATGACATTGATAGACAAAGGGTATGTATAATATTAGTGGCATGAGCTGCAGGATGCGAAGTCTGATTTTTCCAACACTTTTTTGAAGATGCCCTAAGTGCACTTGTTAAGCATTACGATAGGAAGTTACCTATGCAAGATGTTGAAACGGAGTTAAAGTATAATGATCGTTCACATTTAGGGAAAAAATTAATCTAAAGATCAGCTTTAGACATTTCCCAAATGCACTTATTGTAGCTTAAAAAGTGCCCCAAGGGCACCCTCTAGCAATTTTCTTTATGTAAGTTCAAGATGCAAAGTGCAACGATGGATGAATGATTTTTCCTTAATTGCTTTCAACTACTTTGCTCCAGAGAATTCTTTCTCTCTGCCTAAAATTGCATTCACCACTTCAGATATTCAATTCTTCGTCCTGAATTTATCATGGAGAGGCATGAGAAACCTGGAGGTCCCACCGAATATTCCTGCAGGCTTCAGCTCCCTTGCAATGCGCCTTTTGAAAAACTTGAGGGCCCTATATGTAGCTCAATGCGACTTGCACAGCAGGCATGCAGTCTCTCTCTCTCAATCACTCAAGCTCGAGATTCAGGCTCATTGGAATCTGACAAAATTCTTTCTAACATACAGGCTGTTTGCTTGGCTGCTTGCAAGAAGCTCCATGAGATGGGAGCATTCACTGATATGCTATTACCAGATAAAGGAAGTGGGGAAGAAGGGAAAAATGTTGACCAGAATGACGAAGGAGATCCTCTTCCTGGCACTGCCCGGCACCGGGAGTTTTATCCTGAGGGTGTGGCTGACATTCTCCAGGTATATATGTCATGCATGCGATGCTTATCACGGTAGCTGTTGCTTATCATTACAAGAGAATCCAGGGGACTCCATAATTACATTTTGCAGCATAGTTTCCTAGCTGTCCTCATCTCTCTGATGATTCAATCTTAGTGAACTTTTGGATGTGGAATCAGTCTATAACCATTTTAGTTTGCTTTTAGATTTTTGCTATGTTTGGTTATTCTAAGAGGTCATTGGAAAAGAGTTTGCTTGATGCCTATGAAGCAGAACGTCGGATGGTCAGGGAAATCTACTCCTCAACCGAGTTGGAAGGGTTCAATTTCCCTCTACTGTGATGAGATGAAGACTGCATAGCCATACGATTTAGCATGGAACAGCAGTTTTGTCTGACCACATGGATACTTTTTCATACTGCTGGCGGGGAGGTCATCCTTCAGCTCCAAAGTTTTCTGGCTGACCTCCTCCACCCTGCTCCAACAAAAAAAATAAAATAAATAATAATAGGAATAGTGATTTTATCATGAGAGAACAGATCTCAATTTGAGATATCTCTAAAAAACTAATAGTTACTTCCAGTGTTTGTAACAATCGATAAGTTGTCAACTGGAGATTAAGAATAGAAATGGCAAGTTAGCAGTGGGCTACAAAGCGTGTTGCACTACTTAAAAGCACTCTGTTTGGAAAAGTTAGGAGCCTGCAAATTGTTTTCTCTCTCATTTAAATCTTTTCTTATCAGCTGATCTATCCCATGTTTCTGCCAAAGTTGCCAAAATATGGTTTTGCAAGTCCAGTTTGAGTCAAGATTGTTCGGTCCACTAGAAATTATCAGCATGGTACAGATATGATAAGAACTGATCAGCAGGGTCTGGAACTGATCATGTATAGCGTACAGTTTTGATATGATTTGGAACTTATCAACATGGTTATATTTCTCCTGCTAATCAAATTCAGCTTCAAATGGAACATTGTGTTAATTGAAGTCCTCACAAGATTGGAGTCCAGGTGTTCCTTTTCTTGAGTTACCATCAATGGGATCACCTCGTTTCAATGTTGCATCAGATATTAGCCTTCTTCCTCTTGCATTTACATGCAAAAAGTAAATAGCAATTGCACAATGTACTGGTAGTGTTAGAGAACAGCAAATGTATGTAATTAGCTTACTGCAAAAATAAAAAAGTACATTTAATTATGTTCACAATTTAGCGCTTTAAAGTTTGTGTAGAATCTATGTTCCCTGAATCTACTACGGGTCAAGGAGATATAACAAATTGCCAAGTGAAATTCGGTTGGATACATCTGATATTCAGCTTGAGATGTATCTATTGGGATATATCCATTATCAAGAGAATCTACAGGATTAGCTTACTGTGGCTGTTTTAATTTAGTTAGCTATCTAATCAGAGTTGCAAATTCTTAGAATCTCAACCACTTTGTTGATAAGGTGTGGGTGATTTCATTTGTTTTTTGCTAACAGTGTCAATTGGTGAATCAGTTTTTATTAATGGTTCGACAGTTGCTGTCACGGAACTATTTAGACGATAAGAATTCCTATCACTTTGGTCTTGCCATGTTTCTGTACCCATATTTACTCATATGTGCTGTTGACATCAAGAGCAGTCCTTTCTATCCTTACAAGTCACGGATCCTTACATGAAGTATTTTATGTAGGTTAGGATTTCTTTTTCAAGTATGCACCTCGGTCATGAGATAATGAAGACTTCTAAAGATCCTGACATTCTCCAGTCTGAATAATCAATTCCATCGGCAAATTAACATTTCTTGGAGACTTGTACAGTTAAACTTATGATAGTCCCACTTTTGTATATTGTCAAATTGATTTATGCAACTAGGTCAGTCTTACTTCTGCAGCAGGGGTAAAACTATGTTAGACTCTCACGTCAAGTTGAGATGGAACAAGTTCTGTTGTCCTTAGTACCTCTTCTGAATTTCCCCTGCTCAACCCTCATCCAAATGTGTTTTTTTATGCTCTTCCGCCATTATAGATTATTGCACTGGTTGTCATATGAATACTTCCAAGTGCATCTTCTGAAGCTTTTTGACTCTTTAGGGAGAATGGATCTTGCGTGGACAAGATGGTTGCAGTGACTCCAGATTGCTTCATCTTCATATATATGCTGTCAAATGCGTAAATACTGGCTCTACTAAGGATTTGTTTTTAACTCAAGTTTCAGACTTTGCTATACTGTTTGGAAATATGCTGGATGCAGAGGTACTTATAGTTTGGAATTTTTTAGTTGCAAAGGAAGTGTGGAGTTTGGTTCTAAATTCACATGCTCTTTGTAGGTGTTATCGATGTCCATGGATCTATTTATCGCTCGAACCATGATAACAAAGGCATCTCTTCTTTATAGGGGCTCAATTAGTGTAACTGACAATCAGGTATATATGCTTTTCTGATAGTTATGTGGATTCACTTTAATCTGGGAATTATTTATTGCTTAGCTAATTTCCCCTTATGTTCATTGATAGTTAAAATCTCTTAAAAGCTTTCACGTAAGATTGATGAGCATTGTGCTGGATGTGGATGTTGAACCTTCAACCACTCCGTGGGATCCTGCGAAGGCTTATTTGTTTGTCCCTTTGGTTGGCGATAAATCTATAGATCCACTGAAAGAGATTGACTGGGATCTGGTTGATGAAATTGTCGGAACAAATGCATGGAGCAATCCACTTCAGAGAGCCCGGCCAGATGTGTACCTGGGTACAAACGAGCGTACTCTTGGTGGGGACAGAAGGGAATATGGATTTGGGAAGTTGCGGCACGGTATGGCTTTTGGACACAAGTCCCATCCAACTTATGGGATTAGAGGAGCTGTAGCACAATTTGATGTTGTGAAAGCTGCTGGATTGATTCTTCACAGAGATGCCTTTGAAATGGAAAAGAATCAGGACTTAACCGAAGACAAACTGATGATGGCTGATTCTTGCATAAGTTCTAATGATTTGGTGGGAAGAATTGTGACGGCTGCACATTCTGGAAAGAGGTTTTATGTTGACTCCATATGTTATGATATGACTGCAGAGAATTCATTTCCAAGAAAAGAAGGCTATCTTGGCCCACTGGAGTATAGCTCATATGCTGATTATTACAGACAAAAGTAAAGATTCCTCTCTCTCTCTCTCTCTCTCTCTCTCTCTCTCTCTCACGCACCCATGAGTTTGACTTTCAGGTATGGAGTTGAACTGTTCTATAAACAACAACCATTGATCAAAGGACGTGGAGTGTCGTATTGCAAGAACCTACTGTCGCCTAGATTTGAACACTCAGAAGGTGCTTTTCCATTCCTTTTCAACTTAGCTTTTTTATCTTCAATGGATAGGATAGATTCAGTCTATAATTTTTGGGTTATGATATATGTGGAAGAAGTTATAGGTTATTGCCATGTCTAATGAAGTTTGCTTCTTCTGTCTGATTCAGGTGAATCTGAGGAAATTCTTGACAGGACATATTATGTTTTCCTCCCTCCTGAACTCTGTCTTGTGCATCCACTTCCCGGGTCACTTGTTCGTGGAGCTCAACGATTACCTTCCATAATGAGAAGGGTGGAGAGCATATTGCTTGCAGTTCAACTCAAGGATATAATTAATTATCCGGTCCCTTCTTCAAAGGTGTGTTATATTCAAAGTTTTGAAGAAGTTGCTGTCTTATGCACCTTATTAATGCGTCTCTTTTGTCTCAACAGATCTTGGAAGCTTTGACTGCAGCCTCATGTCAGGAGACATTCTGTTATGAAAGAGCAGAGCTCCTGGGAGATGCTTACTTAAAATGGGTTGTAAGCAAATTTTTATTTCTTAGATATCCACAAAAGCATGAGGGTCAGCTGACCAGAATGAGGCAACAAATGGTGAGTAACATGGTCTTGTATGAGTATGCTTTGAACAAAGGACTTCAATCATACATCCAAGCAGATAGATTTGCTCCATCTAGATGGGCTGCACCAGGAGTGCTTCCTGTCTTCGATGAGGATACAAAGGATGAAACGTCCTTGTTTGATATGGAGCATTCACTTGCTGAAGCTGGAGGTGGGTTAGATGTGAATGGGGCTGAGTATCATGATGAAAGCATGGAGGATGGTGAAGTTGAGAGTGACTCAAGTTCTTACAGAGTTCTGTCTAGCAAGACCCTAGCAGATGTAGTTGAAGCATTGATTGGGGTGTATTACGTTGAAGGTGGGAAGAAAGCTGCCAATCACTTCATGAAATGGGTAGGAATACGTGTTGAGTTTGATAATGATGAGAAAGAATGCGCAATCAGGCCATCAAATGTCCCAGAGAGCATCCTCAGAAGTGTTAATTTTGATGCTTTAGAATCTGCCCTTAATCTCAAGTTCAAAGACAAGGGCCTCTTGGTAGAAGCTATAACTCATGCTTCGCGACCATCTTCTGGAGTTTCCTGCTACCAGCGGTTAGAGTTTGTTGGTGATGCAGTTCTGGATCATCTTATTACAAGGCATTTGTTCTTCACTTATACTGATCTTCCACCTGGCCGCTTGACTGATTTACGAGCTGCTGCTGTAAACAATGAGAACTTTGCACGTGTTGCGGTTAAGCACAAGCTCCATTTACACCTTCGGCATGGGTCCAGTGCCTTGGAGAAGCAGGTTTTTCAATTCTTTCTTTCTTGCTTGTGTAATAATATCGTGATTAATTTGCTTTTGTGATTTTTTGATATAGAGCATGACCTGCAAACAATGTTGTTTGTATTGTCTTTGTGGGTAATAACTATTGGGTCTTTGGCTCCTTATTCCAGATCAGGGACTTCGTAAAGGAAGTTCAAGATGAATTGTCGAAGCCAGGTTTCAACTCTTTTGGTTTAGGAGATTGTAAAGCTCCAAAAGTCCTTGGTGATATTGTTGAATCCATTGCTGGTGCTATATTTCTTGATAGTGGACATGATACTGCTGTTGTGTGGCAGGTTAGTTGGATCGGGTTGACCTATGAGCATTAGTTTTCGCAAATTACCCACTTGGAGAACAAAAAATAAGATGAATGAAAAAAAAGAAAAAAAAAGGATTTTGGAAAATGGTTGAAGTTTATTTTTTGTCTGTTGGAAGTTGGCGGTAAATACCGAGAGAGAATCTGTGAGTACTAAATTGTCTTTTTCTTTTACAGGTTTTTCAGCCCTTGTTGCACCCCATGGTCACTCCAGAAAGACTCCCAATGCATCCTGTCAGGGAGCTGCAAGAACGCTGCCAGCAGCAGGCTGAAGGCTTGGAATATAAGGCCTCTCGAAATGGCAACTTGGCTACAGTTGAAGTCTTTGTTGATGGAGTCCAGGTTGGTGTCGCTCAGAATCCACAAAAGAAGATGGCACAGAAACTTGCTGCAAGAAATGCTCTTGCTGTTCTGAAAGAAAAGGAGACATCTGATGCTAAGGTGAACAATGATGGAAAGAAGAAAAATGGTAACCAAACATTTACGAGGCAGACACTGAACGACATATGTTTACGCCGAAATTGGCCAATGCCATTATATAGGTATGAGTATGAATTTGTAGTGTGTCATTGCAACTTTCGAAATATGATCATTGATTGTCAATCTATATGCACCTTCAGGTGTGTTAATGAGGGTGGCCCTGCACATGCAAAGCGGTTCACGTTTGCTGTTCGTGTAAACACCACTGACAGGGGATGGACGGATGAATGTGTGGGGGAGCCCATGCCAAGTGTCAAAAAGGCGAAGGACTCTGCTGCTGTTCTTCTTTTGGAACTTCTGAACAAATGGTACTCTTGACATTAAAATCATATTAGAAATGGTCCTTGCTATGGAGGATTGCAACTTTGTGGTACTTGTCCTCTTTGCTCTCTTGCCTGACCAAATGCCCCAGGGATGTATATTTTTTTCGTTATCACGAGGTCTCTGCTGGATAAGTATGGAAGGCGATTTCGTGAAGACCTTTGACCGTTGCTTGGTTATATACTCCTTTGACACAGAGAGAGAAGGCCAGAAATGGGAGATGTACATTGAATATACAGGAATTAATAACGACTTCTATGGTCGAAAAGTCCTCATGGAAACAAAGGGAAAATAATATAAATAATTTATGAGTTTTGGTTAAATATGTAGCGTGACTTTCGAGCTTTTAATTTATTTAATGTGATTTTTGAACTTTTAACATAATGTGTAATTTAGTCTTTAAACTTTTAATTTGTTTAATATATTCCATCTGTTATATGAAAATGTTTAATGTCGTTCTTTCATTAATTTAAGTTCAGGATCACATTGAATGTTTTATATAGTTTGAAGATTAGTTTGAATATGTGCTAAAAATTCAAGAATTATATTGAACAAATCGAATGAATTACACATTGAGTTAAAATTTATGAATAATATTGAACAAATTAAAAATTAATGAGTCGCATTATATATTTGATCAAAATTTAGAAATCATATTTATCTTTTTCCTTGAAAATAATTGATCGAATTGTGATTTTTCTAGAATTGTCAATCGGTACTTTTTATGGCAATAGTTTATAGCGAAAAATGAGATCCATATTATGAAATAAATTATCTAATAAACCAATGCAAGAGGGAAGCTTGTGAAAGTGCATTACAGAACATCACACGTAGAGCATCAATTGGCGTTCCTACCTTTTATCTCGCACAATCTAATATATACGAAAAGATGTATACATTAATTGATCGAGCACAATTTGCTCAATGGTAATGGCTGGCATGTTTAAGGCTTCAAGTTGCGGGGCGCTTCCTAGAGTTAATTTCCCCAGTTTTATAACATAGCGTGAATGATTCAACTGAACAGATATAATCCAGCTAGAGCTACACAGGTTCAGAAGCTCCATGCACCATTAGCTGTAAGCTACTATGCTTTCGTCTTCTTTTTCCCCAAAAGAACAATATGAGAGTGTCATCATACTGATATCAAGCTCCTAAACTTTGAAACACATCAGCTTGAAACATAAGAAAATCAATGGTTCATGAAATTCCTCATAACGGAAATTCTTTCAGCAAATTATTAATCCAGTACATCAGGACATCACCATGACCGCTTATTCACCAAAGTTCAAACAAGTGGGCACAGACAGATTACACCAAGCATAAATATAACCAAAACAGATCTCAATAGCATTACATCCATTGCTTTGTCGAACATCTTGCTGAATTTGAAAGACCGCCCACCATATTATCGCCTCAGGGTGTGCAAAATGTATTCAGCATAAAGGTCCCTGTTTCAATAATTCAAATTTTTCAAGTTCGATTGTCAAATCTCTTCTCACTTACAACCCAAAACTGCTCACATGCATGTGCATGCATGAGAGACTCAGCATTCTTATATGTGGCAAGAGTGAATATTCCTAAATTGGCAAGAAATGAGATTCTCATCAAATGTACTGTCGTAAAGATGACAAAAACTTTCCAAAAGATTTATAATTTGTTTCTTCAGTAATACAAGAAAATAAATCATTCAAAAGATCTTATAAGTAATTCAAGAAAATAAGTCGTTCACTTATCTGGAAGGGACAGTAGTTGGGTCCTACAATGATAACAAATCAATTCATTAATGATATCTTCCTATGCACAAGTATATAACTTCCAAGGGGCACCACTTCTACAGTTGAAAATGCACATAGAAGTAATTTTTAACGGTGATGTTCCTACCAAATTATATGACTAACCCATCCTGCTTGTTGCAACATAATCTTAGAAGCAAGAACCAGTATGAGAATACAGCAAATAGTAAGAATGACAAAACTTCCTTTGGCATGTTGCATTATCAACTTACATTGAATACTGGATGGCTTCAATGGCTGTTGTTGAGGGCAGAAATTCATTGACAGCTACCTCCTTGTTCTCATTCTTCTTGTCTATTCCCCTAATCAAGGACACAAGCTTAAAACAAACAATAACCTAACTTCCATGACAAACAGAAATTGCTCACTCTTAAAAGGATACAGTCTTCGAAGAAGCGGCGGATTTCAGAAAGACGATGAGGGGGAAGCTCTTTGATGTCCGTGTAGTGTTTGTACTCTGGATCATCAGCACATACTGCAATGATCTTGTCATCTTTCTCTCCCTGCATTCAGAGAACAAGTGTCGTATTTTACAATCTCAGCATAGCCTGGCCACTTTATTCAGTATAGCCAAAAACCTTAACTAGAGTACCTGGTCAATCATGGGCATCAGTCCAATGGCCCTAGCACGTAGGAAGCAGCCAGGAAGGACTGGTTCCTGTTAAGATAGCATGCATTTAGTCATCAAATTCAGTCGGAAACAAAAAATTGTTGTTAGCACTTTAGCAATGCATGACAAGCAACAAAATATCACGAACAGAAGCAACAGTGATATTGTACTTACAGGTGCAAACAGTCCAAGGCTAGACTAATAGTGACCCAGCATAGATGTACTAAAGGGACAATAGAAAAGTTTGTTTTTGTTCAAGGTACTTCTAGATGATAGAATATAAACAATTATATGCTGCTGAATGGTCATCAAACAGTGACTACAACTAAATTGTAGCCTAGACTGCACTCGCGCCTCAAGGCCGAGAGAAAGAGATTGTCCAAGGCAACGCAGGGCAACTATGGCATAGCCCTCTCTAGCCCCCTCTCTCTCTCTCTCTCTCTCTCTCTCTCTCTCTCTCTCTCTCTCTCTCTCTCGTGTGCACGCTGGCTATCCACAAATTTTTCATTTCATCTAGATGGAGCTTGCCCGGCAAAACTCTTTTAAGTACAAAGTACAAGCGGTATGCAAAGGTGCAACAAAGTATTTCGGTCGAAACACCCTCCTTCATCAAGGATTAGAGAAGAAGGAAAGGACCATAGGGTATATCAAGCTATTCTTGATATTTGTAACTTCGAAACCCTCAACTGATGCAGCGTATCAAGCAATTTCCAAGACAATAGTTCACAAGAATGTAAAAAGTTTGAGATGTAGACATTTATTAACACCAATCTTGTCATTGAGAATTGAACTGAATCAAAGTGATCGGTCTGTTGTCTAAAACCTGGAAAAGAGAGAGATTACCTGCATCAGGATTAATACATCCAGCGGATCATTGTCTTCACATAAAGTGCGAGGGATGAACCCATAATTGTGAGGATAAACAACTGATGAATATAACACCCGGTCAACCTGAGGCAAAAAAGAAAAGGTGGGTTACCAGACAAGATTGGTGGCTGCAGTTTCTCATGACAACTAGCTCAGTTTTGACGGACCCAGGAGCTCCCATCGCAGATACTATTCGATTGAAGGAGCTGGATATGTAAGAGAAAGGGGTTATACCTTAATGAGGCCAGTCTTCTTGTCAAGTTCGTATTTGACCTTGCTTCCCTTAGTTATCTCAACAACCTGTCACGACCAAAGCAACAAAAGTGGCAATTAAGAATCTGGTTCTGCTTTAACATGAGAAAGGAAGGTTGTGGGGAACGAACGAAGACATACACAGTTGAAGATATTGGGAGCACCAGGTCCTGCAGACGAGCGAGAATGAGAGACGAGAGGATTATGATTAAACAGAAAGAGTGGTCAAAAGAATGAGGGGGGCAAATACCAATCTCGAGATCATGCCAAGGATGGGCGGCAACAGATCTCCGGGACAGGGAGGAAAGGATCCTCTCGTTCAGGCGAGGAACGGGTCGCTGATTCTGAGGTTGGGATTGGCTTCCTTCCCCTCCTTCGTTTGCATTGGCCTCACCACTCATTTCTGCTCGGTGGGTGGTCGGACTCGGATCCAGAGGAAGCAAAAATGACCTGTATGTAGATAAAAGATATACACAATCACACCGGAGGGACTGTGGAACAAAGATGGCATAAGTTGACGACTAGCAACAAATCATGTACCTGAGCCGAGAGGGCTGCGAGACGGATCAATTGTATAGAGATGAGCTAGGAAGATGAGATGGAGATACAACCGAGGTGCAGACTGCGGTCTCCTCTTCCTCCTCCTGCTCCTCCTCCTTATATAATGATGCTTGCTCAAGTCCAAAGTCAAAAGTTTTGAAGTCAGTGGGGGAGGGTGGCGGGCCGAACGAATCCTCACATCCACGTTCGCACCGGCAATTCCTCCCGTAAAACCCCCACGGTCCACTGGGCCGGATCGATCCCCATGTCATGTGGTGGGTCGTCCGGATTTAAACCAGGATTCCTCGTTCCTAATGGTCATTGTCGGGACCATTGTGAATGAAAAAGGAGCAAAGTTCCTTTCTCCACCCGAGTCTTAAGGTGATCTCTCTCTCTCTCTCTCTCCCTATATATATACACACTCTTGGTCAACATTTAATTTGACACTTAAACATTAATATATACCATCTTTGGTCCTCAACAAGATGGCCACTCTTATCTGCACATGTCGATTGCTATGGAAAGTAACCATTTTTTTTTTGTGGCTAACTCCACCTTGAGCTCCATATAATTATCGTCACACTCATCCTGTCTAAGACTCGTTGACTTCTTTGCTTCCAAAGGGTGAAAATTTTTCAAATGAGATTCTGAATAAAAAGAGAGTGATTTAAAATGGATATTGTATCAAATAAGAGTTTTAAGTAACAAATTTAGTTTCAAGCAAGGTTCCAAAATTACTTGCTGTTCACCTCTTGATATGGTTAAAGGTATTTTCTTTAAAAAGACCTTTTTCATTGCTTTATTTTTCTTCCTTTCTCACTCTTTCTGTTTGTCTCCTTTTCCTTTCCTTTTTTTTTTTCCTTTTTCTATCTTCTTCCTTCTTCGAGTTCACGCCAAGACCTTTCATTCCGCTTTGGACGAACTCTTCCGCCCCCTTTGCTGCCTCAACCGCAGCTTACCCCACAAGTGTGAGAAAATAATCAACGGTTGCTAAGCGTCACATCATGTGCATTTTTTTATATTTATTTTGGATCAATCATAACTTGACACGTGGTATCATAAAATAAAAGAAAATAAAATTTTTCTGAATTATCTGACAGTTTTTGAATAACTTTTACAGTATCACGTATCAAGTTATGATTGATCCAATTAAGAAAATATAGCCGATGACATGAAGTCTGCATAGGTAGAATTTTGGCGTCAAGATATTGAGGCCAAGTGCTTCGACGGCGAACGCAAATAACAAAGTGCTGAAGTACGTCATCGGCTTACGAGACGAGTTTGCAATTGGGAAGGAACTTTTGGAGGTCAGCTGAAACAGGGCTAAATTCCCCGCCACCGACTTTGCCTTCCCCATCTCAATTATCGATCGGAAGAAACGGGACGGAGGATGACTGTCGCGAGCTCAAGAGGACTTGAGACTTATGACTGAGCAGAAGAAGAAGAAGAAGAAGAAGCAGCAGCAGCAGCAGCTCCCCCTTTCCCCGCACCAGCACCAGCGCCAGCGCCGCATGGAGCTCGACATCGATTCTTTTCTGAATTCTCAGAAAGACCGCCACCAGGACGACGAAGACGACGAAGAAGACTGGAGATCATTCCCTCACCGGACCATCGATGAAATCCTCAATGAGTCCCTCTCCGATTCTTATTCCTCTCCTTCTCCTCCGTCCTCGCCCCTGCACCGAAACCCTCCATCCATCGGCGACTCCTCCGATGCCTTCAGATCCCCGGTGTCCCCACCTCCACCCCCACCTCCGCCACCTCTCCCCCCTCTCTCACCTGATGAAAACAAGCCTGCTTCTTCCAATTCTCGGCTGAAGCCTCCCGATTCCGTCCCCTGGGCATCGTCTTCCTCAAGGCAGCTGCCTTCCCTGTTTGGCGGGGTGAGGTCCAATGCCAAGCCAGGGGCCGCGCTCGCCGCCGCAGCCGCCGCCTCCCGCTCGCTCCCTACCCCTCACGCCGCTGCTATCAAGTCCCGCAGGGCTCTCCTCACTCCTTCCTCCTCCTCCTCCTCCTCCTCCTCCTCTTTTCCTTCCGTCTCCAATTCTCATGATGCCTTGGACTCTTCCGTTGACGCGCTCCATCGCTTGGATAGTCAGTTGAGGTTGCAGCATAAGGGCGATGCGGAGGACGATGATAGTAAGATGGGCGAATTCCAATCCGCTTTAGGGAATCCCGTTCATCTTGCTCCTGAAGATCTCCTTGAAGCTAAATCTCCGGCACTTGAAGAGGAGGAACAAGAGGAATTGGTCAGCTCCTCTCCTGCCCAACAAGATTCCACTGTCGAGTCCCCTGCAGATTCGCTTCTTCTGGTTGACCAGGTCGCTGATGGTTCGCCTGTGGAAGGCGAGATAATCGCCGACGACCATCCCACTCTCTCAATTCCCAACGATTCCCACGAGAGGGATGCCGGTAACGAGGAATCTCTTGAAAAGCATGGCCTTTCTGAAGTTAGGGATAATGAGAGCTCGTCAGCTGACATAGATGAGCTCGTCCAAGAGAGAATTGAGGAGTTGGAAAGCAAGAGGGTGAGCGAGAAGCCAGAGAAGAAACCGCAGAAGAAGCCGCTAGAGTTGGCCGAAGAGATTGAGAGGAAACAGGCATCCACAGGTCTCCACTGGGAAGAGGGTGCAGCGGCTCAGCCAATGAGGCTTGAGGGTGTCCGCAGGGGATCCACCACATTGGGATACTTCGATGTTGATTCCGACAATGCTATTACCCGGACTATTTCTTCTCAGGCATTCAGACGTGACCATGGCTCCCCCCAAGTCTTGCAAGTTCATCCTAATTTCATTGCCGTTGGGATGTCAAAAGGGGTCATCCTTGTTCTGCCTTCTAAGTATTCTACCACTCATGCGGACAACATGGACGCCAAGGTACTGCTTTTTCCTCATTTATATTTAGTCATGCCAACTTTGGCAGATGTTTACTCATATGTTAATGAGTTCATCAAGGGCTTTGTGTATTCTTCCCTAATAAGTGCCTGCTAGCTCTGAGTCAACAAATCAAAAGCACTGAAGGATGACTTCATAATGGAACTGTGCTTCATGTTGTGCGCTTGAGATTCCCGATGGCCAATTTGTTATTCAAGGAGAATTATATGCAGGTGCTGATGACGCATCTGCTGTTGAACTCCAACCCCACGAGGACTTATTCATCTGATCTGTCATCCACCAACTTTAGAGAACTTCCTATCAAAGTCCTTTGTGGATATTTCATGTTATTCCTGCTTCTGCATGGAGTATATTGGCATGATAAATCCTCAAAAGTAGATCTTTTGGAGAGACGAGTTGGTAAATTTGGGCCTGTCCTGCCTTTTGGGCCAAGAGATTGTTTCTTGTTTAATTTGCATTCTCCCTAGCAGTTTCCGTCTAATCAGTAAACCCTGGTATATATGCCATTTGTGGCCTCTCTGTTTTATCCTCCTTTTTAGAGATGCTGCTCATTGTCACATTAGGTATATACAGGGAATAGAAGTTTTTGTGAGCTTACATTTATGGACAGCCAAATTAGCTAGCTTGAAAGAAGAATTCTTCAGGTCATTCCAATTTCCACTATGAGCCCTCATGGATAGTGTCTTGGATGATTGTCATCATGCTGGATTCTTCTTTTAGTTCTGCATTATTTTTTTGGTACTATATTTTCATTTTGCTCAATGATAAATGTTGCAGATGATGATTCTTGGGATGCAAGGGGATCGATCTCATGCCTCAGTAACTTCCATGTGCTTCAATCAGCAGGGAGACCTGCTCTTAGCTGGTTATGGTGATGGTCATATTACAGTCTGGGATTTGCAGAGAGGATCATCTGCCAAAATTATTAGTGGGGAACACACAGTACCAGTAGTACACACACTGTTTCTAGGCCAGGATTCTCAAGTTACTCGTCAATTTAAGGCAGTTACAGGTGATAGCAATGGACTGGTTTTGTTGCATACTTTATCAGTAGTTCCCTTGCTTAATCGGTTCTCCGTCAAAACACAGGTCAAACACTTTCTAGACATTAAGCAATCCTTTTGATTTGTTTAAAAAATTGTGGATACTCACTATTTGCATTCTTCTTGTACTAATTGAAACAGTGTCTTCTTGATGGTCAAAAGACTGGGACTGTGCTATCAGCATCACCTCTTCTGTACGATGAATTTGTTGGATTGATTTCAGTACCCTCCCCGGGGAACAGTAGCGCGTCGAGTAGCAGTATTGGTAGCATGATGGGTGGTGTCGTTGGGCCAGATGCTGGTTGGAAACTATTTAATGAAAGCACCTCTTTGAATGAAGAAGGTGTGGTCATATTAGTCACCCACCAAACCGCTCTGGTGGTATGAAGTCCTCAGATAATAGTGCAAATTCCATGTACTTGTAGACTTTGTTTCAATCTTACGTCATCCTGGAGGTTTATTCATCATGTTTGTCTGGAACTGAATGACTTTTGTGCAGGTAAGACTCAGTCCTGCTTTAAAAGTTTATGCAACATTGTCTAGGCCAGATGGTGTTCGGGAGGGGTCCATGCCATATACTGCATGGAAGTGCGTGATGCAAGCATATAGTTCTCCTGACGGTATGCTTCCGTCCAATGTTTAATTTAATGTTGTTGAGTCAACTTCTAAATGTTGTAGCTTTTGCAGAAAGTGCTTCTGAAGCGGCTACTGAACGAGTCTCATTGCTTGCTATTGCTTGGGATCGGAAAGTTCAAGTTGCTAAGCTGGTGAACTCAGAACTGAAAGTTTATGGGAAGTGGTCTCTTGACAGCACGGCAGTAGGAGTTGCCTGGTTAGATGACCAGGTTTGTATCACGTGTTCTTAGATACTAGCTCTCCTCTAGGGAAGTGTCTTCATAACAATGTGAACAGTGCTGATGGCAGAGGTCTCTATTCTTCTCAGATGCTCGTAGTTCTGACAGTTGATGGGCAGCTTTGCTTATTCTCGAGGGATGGTAATATGATTCACCAGACAAGTTTTGCCATTGATGGTCGTGCTGGAGATGATCTTGTGGCATATCATACACACTTCGATAATCTGTTTGGAAACCCTGAGAAAGCTTATCACAACTCTATGGCTGTGAGGGGTGCATCTATTTACATTCTTGGGCCTGTGCATCTTGTTGTTTCACGCCTCCTACCTTGGAGGGAAAGGATTCAGGTTTTACGGAAAGCAGGTGATTGGATGGGTGCCTTGAACATGGCTATTACCTTATATGATGGCCAAGCCCATGGGGTCATTGACCTCCCCAGGACACTGGAAGCTGTTCAAGATGCCATAATGCCTTACCTGGTGGAGTTGCTTTTTTCGTATGTAGATGAGGTATTTTCTTACATTTCAGTGGCATTTTGCAATCAAATTGGCAAAGTACAACAAATGGATGACCACATGACTAGAAGCAGTTCCGTACGTAATGAGATAAAAGAACAATTTACCCGCGTTGGTGGTGTTGCTGTTGAATTTTGCGTACACATCAACAGAACGGACATTCTTTTTGATGAGATCTTCTCCAGATTTGTTGCTGTTCAACATAGAGGTATTCTTCCATGTCTCTTTTTGAGAAGCAAAAACTAGCTCTATCCTATGCTCTGTATTGTGAAGATGAATTTGTAGTTTCACACTACTGATAGATGAAAGGAGGTCAGCGTTATGAGAGTAGACCTATATTTCATTCTGGGATAATCATAACAAACTACCATCAGAAGGTGGGAAATGGTTTTTCACATTATTCCGAATATTCTCTCTACTTTCAATATATTATGGGGCCTCCTAGAAGCTGATTTTTGTGATGAAACCTTTACTAGTTCATCTTATGCATCTGTTGTGGCCTTATTTTCACTCATGGAAGAGAAGAAAATCAGCGGGCTATAATTGTGTTGCGGTGTCCAATGTTGAGAAGTGTAGGATTTTCAAATGTAGCGACCTTGTTGAAAGTTGTGGTTTTCAAGTTAGATTGCAATATGATAATGACTTGGATTATATGCTCGGTTTCTCACCTAGAAGACAATCTATTTGTCCCTGTTTTGCCTTATTTTCTTTGATATACTTACCCACGTGTAACATCACATGCTTGCGACTTGCATTCAGTTCACTAGTACAAGGCATATTTAGTGCTTCTATTATCATAAGATAATATTGTTGTATGTGCTTCCATTGTGATGCTCCCAAGAGCAACTTGTTTATCTACTGACAAGTATTGTATCTATGATACTAACAATACCCTTTTTTTATATCTAGACACATTCTTGGAGCTTTTGGAGCCATATATATTGAAGGATATGCTCAGTTCTCTACCTCCTGAGGTATCTTAAATAGTGTTTAATCGTCTAAAAACTGCCGATTACGTAAATGTATAGTTCAAACTGCACTCAAAGATGGGGCATTTCACTATAGATAATGCAAGCATTGGTGGAACACTATAGCAGCAAAGGTTGGTTGCAGCGAGTTGAACAATGTGTCCTTCACATGGACATATCTTCCTTGGACTTCAATCAGGTGTCGAGATTGTTTAAGATGATTAATGGAAAACTTATTTAAGCTCATCTGTCAACAATGGTTTTTGTGATTTTCTCCTTGTAGGTTGTTAAATTATGCCGGGAGAATGGGTTGTATTGTGCATTGGTGTATCTTTTCAATCGAGGATTGGATGATTTCAGATCACCTCTGGAGGAGTTGCTGGTAGTCTTTTGCAAGAGTCCGAAGGAGAGTGCTGCTGCCCTTGGGTACGTTACTTTGATGTTTCCTACTTATGCTGATGTATGCATAACTCTTGGATGTAAAATTTTGTTCAGTTAGATCTTCTTGTCATATTTTTCATTTCTGAGGGTCCTATTTGATATGTCACTTTGTTCTTGGCTGAAGTGCAAACAATTATGGTATCAAGCCAGAGTGCCTATCCAATCTCATCAGATGCTTCTGAATCTGAGTTGAGCCTGAAGATTTTTAAGTATGATGATGTTTTAGTTCATGTTAGAGAGTTTTTTGTGAGGAATCCTAACTGTGACTCAATTGGCCCTCCACTGGAAGCGTTTGCATATCAATTCGAACATTACACAAACAGAAAATATGCAATTCTCTTTCCCCTAAGAGGTTTTTTTAACCCTCGAAAGGAAGGTTGACAGTTGATAATGATTCAGATACTGCCTCGGTGTTTACTTGCTGAAATTGCGGTGTTACAATGCATTAATTTTTATTTTGGCGTTACATTGCATTCACTTTTATGTCAAGCTTTTTAGAAATTTTAACCTGTCCACTGGTGGTGTTTTGAACAGGTACAGGATGCTTGTTTATCTGAAGCATTGCTTTTCTGGTTTTGCTTTCCCTCCTGGTATGTATTTCAATTTTCAAAAGTGGAGTTTCCTATTTCTTGGTTCTTGCTAGAGTAAAAGGTTGTTAAGCAATTGGAAGTCTGACAGCAGTAATGAGTCTTGAGTATTGCTACATATCTATAATAAAACTTATATGAGAGGTCCCTTACATGGTCAATTTTCAGGGACAATATTGAACATAGGCTGATGTAGACTTGGTTTTCTCTTTTTCCTATCTTTTTCTCCAGATGCAGATTTTCTTCCTTATAATTCTGCAGGTTGTGTTTTGTTTTCCTGTTGATTATGTACTGAGTCTCTGTCTACTGATCTTGATAAACAAGGTGTGGCTGTGGGTATTTCTGATAGCATGTAAAGAAATGGAAATAACATTTGCGTTGTACTTAACCATGTTTCTTTCCAGTAAACTACTTTAGTTGCTGAATATATTTTTAAAGATTCTCTTGCTCGTAGTTTATTTCATAGGATTGGGCGTATTTTTCTTCTATATTTCTTTGACTTTTTTGTGTACTTAAATTATCCTCTCCATGGAAACCCCCACCTCTCCCCCCCCTCCCTCCAAAAAAAAAAAAGGAAGAGAAGAAGCATAGTTCAGTATAAGTAATGTCTGCACTATGTGCTGGTTATAGTTCCATATTATGTATGTTGCAAGCTAAGCCCATTCTCTTTGCTTATTCTCCTCTTCTTCTTGATGTTAGGTAGAAATCATTGTTGCTAACATCTAATCTCTGCTATTATCCCTGCAAGATAGATATTGTTCAACTGAAGCTTAAGATTTGTTGTTTGCAGGACACGGAAGTATATCCCCGGTCCGCCTACCCTCTCTTAGGACCGAACTTTTGCAGTTTTTGCTGGAAAAGTCAGAAACTGCAAGAGCGTTGTCTGAAGGAGTCTACTGTAATTTGTATCATCTGTTAGAATTAGATACTGAAGCTACTTTAGATGTTCTAAGATGTGCTTTTGTAGAAGATGAAATTCAAAAATCCGATGTTCCTATACATGACTCAGCCAACCAAGTCATGGAGATGGGATTTGATACTACCAGGGAAGACAAAGTGGTTCAGGATTTGGTAAATGCTCTCATTCATATCCTTGACAAGGACATCTTTCAAGTAGATTGTCATGGAGGGTCTAATAATAAATCTTCAGATGCCTGGCCTTCAAGAATAGACATTGGACACCTTTATGAGTTCATTGCATCTTTTGTTACTCATGAAAGAGCAAAGATTCCAAAAGACATATTGAACCGGATTTTAGAGCACTTAACATCAGAAAATGCTTCTCTACCGGGAGAGGAACATAATAAAATGAGAGAAAAGCAGGTACTTTCCCTTCTGGAAACAGTGCCTCAGAGTGAGTGGGACACGTCTTACGTCTTACACCTATGTGAAAAAGCACAATTTTATGAGGTATGTTTGCTATCTCTATTTATGAGCTGGAAGGTACATTTCTTTTTGTTCGCAAAATCTATCTGTGTTTATTAGTACTAAGAGATCTGCTCCTTATTCTTAGGTTTGTGGCTATATTTATACTATCCAAGATCAGTATATTGCTGCTTTGGATAGTTATATGAAAGATGTGGATGAACCCATACATGCCTTTGCCTACATCAACAATGCTTTGCTACATCTCAATGAGACTGAGCATACTGCTTTCCGCGCAGCAGTTTTTTCTCGAATTCCAGCACTGGTTGACTTGAGTAGGTAAATGCTTTTGCATGCTTTGAACCTTCAGGCTCTTCTCTTGTAGATGATGTTCTATCTAATTGCTTCTTCTTTAAATACAGAGAAGGAACATTCTTGTTGGTTATTGATCATTTTGGCACAGGAGGTTCGTGCATTCTTTCTGAACTGAACTCCCATCCAGAAAGCCTTTTTCTATATCTAAAGACAATAATTGAAGTACACTTTTCTGGGACCCTTGATTTCTCATGCTTGAGGAGGAGCAGTACTGATACCCCAGTTGGAACAAGTGGACATGCTCAATTAAGGGGAGTTGAGACGTACTTGGAGAGAATCTCTGATTTCCCTAAGTATTTGCGCAACAATCCTGTTCATGTCACTGAGGAAATGATTGAACATTATTTTGAGGTGACTGCTACACATTTAAATTGTAGTTGGATCATGTGAATGTTGCCCAAGTGATCCTGCCTTTTCTATGCAGGAGTTGTTTATATTTGGTAACAAGATGTTTCTCGTAGATATTCTTTTATGCTGTGGTTCTCGAACATGACCTACGCAGACATATATCCTCTATAAACAAAAAATGCAGCCATAGCATTTAGAGTTCCTGTTGGGGTGTTGCATCATCACTCTTCTCAAGCTCTATGTTGTGCTTTCCAGCAATTGCTATCTTCTTTATATGAGACAGAATGCTGGTAGGACATATGAAAGTGAATCCTAGTTAAGGAAAACATGAAAAAAGTGGCTTAAACAAAAAAGGAGAAACAGGAAGATGGAGTTCTTCTTTTTTGAGATTCTGGTATGAACAACCCTATTCAGGCCTCATGATCTTTGATGTTTTATTTCTTGTATAACTGTCAAAAAAGAGGTGAAGGTGCTAAATGCCTTTGAGCTTCTTAAGTCACTGGGACATCCTGCACCTTTTTGTTTGCATTTGAGGGAGAACGTTCTTGTTGGTTGCAAAGTTCCTATGTTCTTCAGTAATTTGATTGTGATACTAGGTCTTTAATCTTTGCTCTTCATTTCTGCAGTTACTGTGTCAATATGATCGCAATTCGGTTCTTAAATTCTTGGAGACATTTGATAGCTACCGGGTGGAGCACTGTTTGCAACTTTGTCAGGAGTATGGAATCACAGATGCGGCTGCATTTTTGTTGGAAAGGGTTGGTGATGTTGGGGGTGCTCTCTTGCTTACACTGTCGAGCCTCAGTGAAAAATTTGAGAAACTCGATGCTGCTATGATAGACGCTACTTCGGGGCCAACACGAGGTGTAACCTATAGCTTGGAATATTTCAGCACTGTATCAAGAATGGAGGAGGTTTGTGCGTTTTACCTTTCGTGATGAGGTTTCTGGTTAACTTCTAGATTTTGGCCATTTAATGAATTACTGCAGGTGAATGATATACGGAGAACATTGGATCTGTGTATTGGATTATGCCAGCGTAATACGCCTCGATTGAATCCTGAAGAGTCGGAGACCCTGTGGTTTAAATTGCTTGATTCGTAAGTTGAATTTGATCCATATAATTATATATCTTTTCTTTACAGTTGCTGTCTTTATTGTGACTTGATATCAGGTCATCCTGTAAGCATTTTAAGAAATGGTCTCCATCAAGAGCCAATGGTGTTTTCATTTGCATTTCATGCCCAAATTTTGATGCATGGAGTGTGGAAAAGTTCAGTACGATGCAAGAATGTTCCAACTAAAACATAAGGAAAGCAACTTATTTATTTGTATGAAGATGTGACTAATTTAAGTGGTTGTAATTTTTACAGTTGTAGTTTTTTTGGTCTTTGGGTCCCACCCCCTTGTAGTGGGCATTCCTCGAGAATGGCGGCTTGCTGTTTATGCATTGTGCTAGATTTTGAGAAGTTTCACACCAGTGACACCCTGCTTCTGCCTTAATGATACCTGACTGTTATGCCCTGCTGTGACCTGTCATGCACTGCTTGAAATAAGCAGAAAATGAGGAATGCTACGGTAACTGCTCTTGTTGAAGTTTTGTAGACATGGGTGTATTTGTGATGTCATCCAAATGCAATTTCTTCCATTTGATCGTTTTTCAAGCATTCTCTCTCTCTCTCTCTCTCTCTCGCTCTCTCTCTCTCACAGTTACTACATCTTCATGTCCAGGTTTTGCGAGCCATTACTGGGCTTACCTACTGGAAAAATTACATCCACGGAGGTCAAGAGCAATGGAATATACAGCAAATGCCAGGATGATGAAACATCTCCCGTAATTAAATGGACTCTAAATTCCCATGGAGGTGCTCCTATTTTGAGAAAATTGTTATCTCAATTCATTAAAGAAATCGTCGAGGGAATGATTGGATATGTTCGGCTTCCGACTATCATGTCTAAACTCCTCTCTGAAAATGGTGGCCAGGAGTTTGGTGATTTCAAACTTACCATTTTAGGGATGCTCGGAACCTATGGCTTTGAAAGAAGAATTCTGGTACGATTTTTACAAAATTTGCATTAAATCTTTAGTTTTTGCTATTGATGCCATCTGAGTGTTAGAAATTCTTGCAGTTTGTCACCTGTTCTTTTTATTCCAGTATTAATTTGCAGCCCTGTTAATTATACCTTAAAGGGGAGGCAGAACCTCTATTCAGCATAACATTTTGATTCATGATTGGAAATAGTTGAGCGATGAAGCTCAATAGGTATCTACATAGTTTTAAACTGGTCTTTATCCATAATTCAGGAACAGCATTCCTTGTCTCCTTGGCTGCATATTCTCCTCATGGCTATTTTTGGCCGTCTTTCTGTCAATTGGGCAGGCATTACTTGGTTGAGGTTTTCATGCCTGATGGTATGTCTTACTTTTTGTTGTTTTTGTGCTTCCACTGCAGGATACAGCTAAGGCCTTGATCGAGGATGACACGTTTTATACTATGAGCTTGCTGAAGAAAGGAGCATCCCATGGGTATTCCCCTCGGAGTCTAGTGTGTTGCATATGCAATTGTCTTCTCAACAAGAATTCATTTAGCTCCGTGGTTCGTGTCTATAATTGTGGTCATGCCACTCATATCCAATGTGAAATTACAGAAAGTGAAACCTCAAGCAAAGGATCTTCATCTGGGTGTCCAGTCTGTTTGCCTAAGAAGAAGAGTCAGAAATCGGGGAGTAAATCAGTCCTTGGAGAGAATGGCCTTGTTAGTAAGCTATCATCAAGACATCAACAGTTGCAAGGGGCTAGTATTCTTGCCTCACACGAGAGAATCAACGATGCACTAGACAACCCTTACAGCCACCAGCAAATATCGAGGGTACGAAAATATCACATGTCGAGGTATTCTGATTTTGTCATCTGTCTTCCAGAGCCAAATATTTCTGATGAGCCATGTTCAAATTTGTGCTTCAGTTCGACATATTGAATAGTCTTCAGAAGGGCCAGGAATCAATTCAAATTGAAAGTCTACCTCAGTTGAGGCTTGCGCCGCCTGCGGTTTACCATGAAAAGGTGAAGAAGGCAACCGACTTTTTAACAGGAGAAAGTAGCAGTGATCTTATTAAGGCAGAGAAAGTGAGTAGAAAAAGGCAGCTTAGGGAGCTCAAAGCAAAGGGATCGTCAATTCGTTTTCCACTGAAAACAAATATATTCGGTGAGTTGCGGCCCTAGTTTTTCTCTTGTTGCTTAAAAGCTTGGAGAGCTATAGCTCCGATGGTCGGTCAGTCCTAACAAATTAGAAATGCTAATGCAGGAAAGGAGAGAACCGGCAACCGCTGATTGGCTGATGCCCGAGGGCTTTCACTTTTCAGTTAACTATATGTGAATTATTTAGAAATATTTTTCCCCCCACTGATGGCCTTGTCCCAACCCAATAGTATTGCTTGCTTGTACATACTAAGATGACATATGCAGAGTCATGCGTAGGCGTTAAAATTTGTTTGCAAGGAGAGCGATGATGCTATGCTGGTTCTCTGTTGTTCAAAATTTATGGAGGAATCATGACATGGTTTTTTTCTCTGCAAATGTCTCTTGAACTATTTCCAGTGGAGTCCTGCGTCCATGGTTAGGACTCCAGGGTACTCGAGAAAGTAAAAAAAGGGTTAATTGCAAATTCTGAACACGGCATTATCTACTTCAAATTAATTTTTTTCACTCTTTCTTGACAAATAATTATGTGATAAATTCACCTGTTGTATGGTAAGAGGTTACACAAGCTAGTTCACTGCCGGAGGTTACACGGTTCACCCTGCACCATTACTCTCGACTCTTTCTACCGTCCTAATTCCATGTTCTTTCTCCTTTAATTTACGCATGAAAATCGTGCTGCTCTTCCCACTTTAAAGTTGAATAAGTAGATTTGATATCGCTTCATGCAACTGATCTGGACAAAATAATAAAAAGAGGAAAAGGATTTAATTGGCACATATTTCTTATAATCTACGAGAGTTCAAAATAACTCTGTATGTTTTACATGTTGTGTTCATCATTTATCTGTCGATCTTTGGAATTTTTGAATATGAATTTTGCAGATGTAACTTATATTTAGTGCATGTGTTGCGAATATCGATATCTCATTTTGAATTGACAATGCAAAGGCAATTACGTGCGTGTGAGGGCCTAACTTTTAGTAGTACCGCAAGAACACAAGGGTGGTCCAACCAACTAAAAGGAAACATAATCAATACCAGGACCATAGTGATTAGATGCATCTACGGACTTAGGACAAGCTTTTACTAATGCGAATGTTCATAAAGGTTCAATCAAATCTAGATATCGCTCGAAATTGAGAAATGAAAGCTTTTTCCTTTTACAAGCTAACAAATATGTCACGAGACGGAAATTCATTCGATGCATACAATTTCTCGATTTAATGGCTCGTGCACGTAAAGCTAGAGAGCATGTTTATTGGAAATTCAGTAAATCTGTAAGTTTAAATAAGTGAAAATCATTTAAGGCTTTTTTTGTTTTGCAGAAAATGAAAAAAAGCCGTAATTTTTTTACATTTTAAATCGATGGGTGCAACATTTATATAAAAAAAAAAGGAATCTAATTGTAAGTTGTTATCGAGAGTAGAAATTTCTTTTATTAATTAATTATTTTAAGCGATGGGGACGTTAATTTTTGAGGAAAAATAATTAATAATTAATAATTCTTTTCGGAAATAAACGGAACTAAAAAAAGGTGGGTCCCCTAGCTGCTTCAAGGAGAAAGGCCCGGCAGGCCCGGCAGGTGTCCACGTCGGCGGAGGCAGCCGAGTGGAAACCCTCCCTGGATGAGTGGCCACGTGGGAGAGCGGGCCCATGTGCACCGCTGGACGTGCGCTTTTACGGACTTAACCTCGGGTCGCAGTTTTGTGGTCGAGATTTTGAGATGGGGTGGGCGGGCCCCACCTGGAGAACGAAAATCCATTACCTTTTATAAAATTCATATTAATAAGCTTCGAGAATGGGAAAAAGCGCACGGAAGGGGAGCCTTTTGCCGGGGGCATCAGCCGCTAAGTATGCGCCACGTGGCCCCATCCCGAGACGCCCTCCCCAGTGCTGGCACCCGCTCGCTCCTTGGCAGCCTCAAAAAATGAGGGGAAGCAAGAATAAAAAAGGAGAAAGAAGAAAGCCACAAGAAATAATAGTGGCTGAGATTTGCTCCTGAGCTCGAAACTCAGACGGGGGAGGTTCTCGTGGTTTTAGGTCTCTCACCCCCCACCTTCCTCCACTTCTGCCCACTTCCTTTCCTCCTCCTTCCTCTTCTTCTGCGAGACTGAGACTCCCAGCTTCCCATCGTGGCCTGATCTTATCCTTTCGACTCTTTCTCTCCAGGTTTTGCGTCTCTTCTTCTTCTTCTTCTTCTTCTTCTTCTTCTGGATGTCCGATGCCTTATGGAGGATTGAATTCTCGTCTCGTCTCGTCCTCTCGTGTTCGCCAGCTACTGAAGCAGAGAGCAAGGCTTCAGCCTGTGTGGATGCTTCCTTCCCTTCCCTTCTGTTGATTGTTTCAACTTTTTGGTGGAGTGGTGTTGCTGCTGGCCTGCTGAAAATGGTTTGATCTCCGATTGATTCTCGTCCTCCTCAAGGTCCTCCCTTCTGCCCCCTCCTTTCGGTGAGGATTGTCAATTTCTGGGCACTCCTTCCCTATCATTTAATTTACCCCATCAAATCTCTCTCTCTCTCTCTCTCTAGCCAGCGCGAGCCCACCTTCGTTTTCGTCTTATGCCCGAACTCTGGAAATATATTCTTCATTTTTCCAGACTTTCAGCGCCCCGCGTGGGAACTTGAACGTCTGCCTGTGGTGTAGAAAGCGTAGACGGATCTCTATCGGTTGCTGTTGTTTTCTCTCTTTTGCAGTACTCGCTTCGCCGCACTGTCGGGGTGGCTCTGTTTCGCCCATTGTTCACTCCCAGTCGCCATGTCCGAAGAAATGAGAGGAGGTTCCTGTTTTACCCATTGCTGGTTAGTGAGGATTTGAAGCAGCGGTAGCTGCTGAGGTCCGCCGATGGACACTTACTCCTCCGGGGAAGACTTCATCATTAAGGTTTTGACATCCTGCTCTCCTTCTCTCTATTCATCCTGACATCCGTTCCCAAAGCCTCTACTTGGATCCTTGTTTTGCTCGCAGACCAGGAAGCCTTACACTATTACCAAGCAGAGAGAACGATGGTCAGAGGAGGAACATAACAGATTTCTAGAAGCCTTGAAACTCCATGGACGAGCTTGGCAGCGTATTGAAGGTCATCATTCTCCCTTTCCTCTTCCCTTCATTTCTCTGCGGTTTATTTCCTCATTTACCATAGGGGTTGCATTTTAAAATCAGTTGGGGCGCTAGCCATTCATTCGCATTGATCTCAATCTACTCTATCAAGTTGTATCCTGATTTGTCTCCTCTGACGAGCTACTCGGTTTACAAATATCTCTGCACTTCTCTTGATTGGACATCTACTTGTTCTCTTCTTTGGTGTTTTTGCTCGGTTTTGCAGAACATGTTGGAACAAAGACTGCGGTGCAGATCCGGAGTCATGCACAGAAATTCTTTTCAAAGGTCTATTGGTACCCTCTCACCTGTTTGCTACTGCAAACTTTACATACGTGCTCAGATTACTTCTTGTTTTCGACAGCAACTTTGTCACTGATATGGCAATGATGATGTGAAGTAAACCTCCAGGAATGTTTGTTTTATGTTGTGGGGATGTTGTAGATTGTGATTGTGTAGCAGACATCGTGGATGCATGTCAATCCTGGCTTCCTTGTCGGTAGATTGTACAAGTGAATCCATGTATCAGTTTGTGTTTGGTTCTCGTGCATATTTAGCAAACATAGAATATGTTGTTACATGATCCGGCTTTTGAGAATGGCCACCAATCTCATGTTTAGGTTTCACATGGCCTTACGTGTCTCCGGGTGGTCACCCATGTGCTGCAGCCTGTCTTTAGTAATAAAAGGGGGACAAACAGAGAAAATCTCAAAGAGGTAGGAGATGAGGATCAAAGTAAGGGCGTAGGTGCTGGTAATTAGGAATTTCAGAAATTTAATTCTGAAGAACTAGGGTTATATTGAGGTTTTTGTTCATTTGCCTCCAAGGTAATCTACTTAAGAGGGTTGATGATAAGATTGGGGATGCATTGGGACGATTATTTTGGTGATAGATAGGGGAGTAAGCTTTTGAAAGAGATATTACTGTCTTCTGACACCTGGTAATTGATATTGGTTCCTGCTGCATGGTCCTAAAAATGTAGAAACAAGAATCCGGAGGTTGTTTCACATTTTGCTTCATGTTTGTCATCTTTTCTATTATTTGGATGGAAAATGCATTCTGTAGAACTAGGGAATATCATGCTATTAACATATTTAGTTTGGAAATGGAAAGTTTAGCAAACTCTTCCTTATTTGGAAGGTTGATTTAACCTTTTATAAGGATATTGATGAAGTCCGACAAGGCATGATTTGGTGGTCCTAATTGCAAATTGTCCAGATGTATGCTTGACATACATTGTGGGCGCATTGGTAACTGCTTAAGCTTTTAGGAAGATGGTCAACTGGTATAAGAGCTTCAGGTCAAGTGTTCAAATTTGGGCACTCGCCTTATTGTCATTCTATGGGGTACTTATTTATGTCCTCCTATTGCTATTTGACGTGATTAAATGCACATTTCATATTTCACGCTTAAGGTCTGATTTACAGGCAAGGGGTGTCAAGATATACATACAGGGCTTGTTTTCTGATAGCTTAGGTTAATATTTTCTCAACAAAAACATTGAGAGATGGTTTTGAAGTTCATTAGAATTAAGTGTAATGCGGATTGTATGCTAAAATATGGATGGAGCATTGCAGCCTGCCCTATATGGAGTAGGATCCAAAACTTATTGAAATGCCCTATGAAAAAAAAACACGAGAGTATTGTAGCAAGTAAATATCATGTTGTGGGGCAAAAAGTTGAAACTCGTTCCGGAGGAAGCTATAAGGCTATTTAAAGTATTAAGCCTCAAAATTTGGGAGATGGGTACTGAGCTTGAAAAATGAGAGGGAAAGATGAAATGGCTTCACCAATGGATAGATGAAGCTTATATTAATTTAAATTTGGATGAAAAATAGGAGGTTGTGGTTCTGGTAATATTCATATATAAGAGATATAAATACTTGTACCTACGTGTTATACTAAGTTTTTGGCAGTGATTCTATTGAGCATTAAATAGCATGTTCAATATTTTTTATGGACTTGTTTCTGGATAGCTCAAGGTTTGGAAAGAAATTTTTCCCAACATGGGAGTTCACCACCAATATTCAAATCTTAAAAGTTTCTTTTCTTGTTATTCTACCTACTAATACTGGCAGAGTATGTTCCTATGAGTCTTGTTTGTACACACAAGGTGATTGCATTGACATTGATGCAAGTCTAAGCTCGAGTTGCTTGTAAGTGAGGTTACTTACAAGCTTTGCTCCCTATGTATTAGTTTCTTTTCTAATAGTTGAGTTTTGGGGAAAATACAGTCATGTAAGTATAAAAGTTTGTAAGTTCCCTGAGAAGGTGATAGTAGGGAGGCACAAAAAAAGGTTTCTGGAGAACTTTGAGGGCAATAGAGATTCATGATAAGAATGAAACCACTTTCTTCCCCCCGAGCGGTGATTTTTGAATTTTAGTGGAAATGCTAAATACCATACAACAGAAGCTGAGATATTTAGAAAGAAGACCTTTTAAAGAGATTAAAGAAGGGAGAGTTTAGAAAATCTGACAGCATATACAGTTGTTTGTCAACTTAACATCTGGACTGACGTGATGCCATCAGAGAGGATAAAGAGAATAATGTTTTTCCTTGAGAAAAACTGAAAATGTCAATAAAATAAATTCGAATTTAAGAAAATAACATATTAAAAAACTTGCTTGAGAGGCAGAATTTAATTTCTTATGTTTTAAGAGAGTTGACAGAAGGCACTCTGCAAATTTCTGCTGCAGAGAAGCTGATATTGTTAAGTCTTTTGGCATATGAAAATGCCATGAGATGCCTTGTTAAATTCAAAGCAGGGGTAGGTGCTGCCGAAGATCTGGAACCTCTCAATGGGGGATTATTTTGTCTTCAGTTACCTTGCATGAAAATTAAAATCTGGAGCTAGTTGTAAGTGATAACTCATCCTAAGAGTTATGAATTAACAGTCAGAAATGCATATGTATTAATTTAAAATTGGCCAATGAGAAAGGTGATGCCCATCTGAACTGTATCGCCACAAGTCATCATTCATCCTGGGGGTTTTCTGAAGTAAGATATGTCTCATTACTACTTTTTTTTCTCCTTATATTCTTATATTTTCTTTCTTTCATTCTTCATGAAATGGAAGCATTGTCTTACTGGCAGCGCCACCTTTTCTACAGCAGCCACTACCATATTTATGGTATAATAATGGGCTATTGGGATTTTAGGAACATACTTGATCTAATAATGAAGAGTTTCTGCCTTGGTTAACGAAACCTAAGTGAGTTGGTTCCATTTTGTGTAGTCAAGAGCCTGAAGTCGGCATTTGAAAGTGTCCCTTGTTGAAAGCTACAGTATATTTAATGTTTATTCTTCCCTTACAGAAGACCTGTGTCGCACAAAAATTAATTTTAGCTTTTAGTCTTTACTCTGAAGATGTTAACAAATTCAAACACAACATCGTGGCTATTCGTCCTTGGTTTTGATTCTTGTATTTTTCTGTTCTAACTTTCTTTTCCTAAATGAAAATGACTTTCAAATGTAAACTGTTTCTCATTTTATGAAATGTAAAAATCTTACACATGGTAATTTTTCAAGCTTTACGGAGTAACATTGTCTTCTTTACATCTCACATTTAACTTATTTTGATATATAAACACTACAGCCTCTAGTACATCAATGTTCCTACTTTCTAGGAAATATATGCTTTAAATCCCATTAATTCCTTTGGTGTATTATCATTAACAACTTTTTCATATATCTCATTCAAATAAATGAAGTACTCAAAGTCAAAATCCCTAATTGGAAATTCATTTGAGCCAACAGAGTAAGTTAAAGTAACAGTTGAAAAAAATATCTTTGAAAATCTTATTCAAATTCTTGACTTAACCATAATTCAAATAATTAAGAGATTAGATTAGAATACAAATAGAAAGAAATTGGATAGTAAAGTTCGCCCATGCATGCCATGTGATGCAACCACTTGTGAGTAATACACATTTTTATAAATTTATATATATAGATAGAGATATTGATAGTTTTGAATTGAGAAATACTAGAATGGAATGAAAAGTTTCTTTCCTTAAATGTGATTTCAAAGGTGATAATGAACCTCACTTGAAAGATTTGGTAAGATAAATTATTGATTACATAGCAAAGAGATAAACGCTTAATTCCCAATTGAGACTGGTTTAGATCCTAGTCTTTACTAATTTTTCAAAAACTATTCTATGCATTAAGTTTTTGTGTATTTTCAGTTGTCACCCCTTTAATTTTCTAATGCATGCTAAGGAGCTCATATCCAATAGTTTGCAGGTTTGCCACTATATATAAGTAACTTAATCGATGATTATGTAACATATTCTTGATTATTTTACTCTATGGTACAACTATTTGAGCAAAGCAAGAGCAAATGTTTGAGCTTTTCCCTCTATATAAAGATCCCTGACCTATCAATCTTTCCTGATAGGCAATTTTTATAACTAGAGTGTCTGCATCCACATCTACTTTCGCTACTCTTTGTTCTCTTTTTCAAGTTTGCTTTAACCTTTCCAGGTTCTCCATTAACACAATTATAATATGGGGTAACGAAACCATAGGTACTCAAAACTTTTTTCCGCTTTACAATCAAGTACCTGAGCTTTGTTTTGTTCAATCAGGTACTTCAATATGCAATTGTGGGTTAATGTGAGATCTCTTTTAAATTCAGAGACAAAGAATGCCAAATCGGATACCAATGCCAGTAAATAGCTATTAAATGTCCACATTAGCCTCCGGCATGGCCTCTTTGAATGATGCTACGTCAACAGAGACATATTGGAAAGCCAAATTATCCAACTTAACACTTTCTTTCTCTCCTCATCAACCAAAGATGGCATTGTTTTTACTTAGTAAGTGATCCACATCGGCAATCAGGCTTCGGTTTTTCTATGTAATTCAGACAGTAGGCAAGATCACGTTGCATGACAATACGGAGGGCTCACATTCAACCAAATTTAAAAAGTTCAGGTACTTGATTGAATAGAAACACAGTTTAGATACTTGACTAAATAGGTACTTGTGTTGTCATTATTCCGAATACTATTGAATCCATTCACTACATTTTACATAATAAAAGAGATGAAATTCATCATATGTACTCCTACAGTCTTCCATGCAGGGGTATGAGTTCATTTAAGCATCTAAATATTTGCTCATGGATCGTTTTTGTTCCGAAAAGTTTGTGTTTTTCAATAATTTCCGAAATGTGTAGGTTGTCATGCTGGCACTTGCATCCATATGCGAGAGCAAGTGTATGCTGTTTTGGTTGTCTAGCTTGTGAACGACTAGAGGGTTAATGATATATTCACTGTTTGATGCATTACTTAATTTTCTTTTCTTGTTGCTGTAAATGATCTCCTCTGGTTGCTGTTAATCATCATATATTATAGAATACTAAAGATTATATTGCTTATAGTTGGAGAAGGAGGCACTTGTTAAAGGAGTTCCTGTGGGGCAGACATTAGATATAAAAATACCACCTCCACGCCCCAAAAGGAAACCAAGTAATCCTTATCCTCGAAAGACGGGTTCTAGTGCTCCTACGCTGTTGGTAGGAGCAAAGGATGGTGGAATTTTATCTGTGTCACCGTCACATGGTGAGAAATTGGACTCGGAGACATCGCCATTTATTGAGGTTTACTTCTTTCTGTAATGTTCAGTTTTGTCGTGTTTGGCTTCCGCCCTTTTCAGTCAAATTTTCCCTAGCAATTGCAGTGACATAGTGTGTGCCTTCATTTTAGAGAGCTAGTGGTGGGGAGAAGCTAGCAAATCCCAAAGAGAATCAGGATGACAATTGCTCAGAAGTTTTTAATCTGCCACAGGAAGCTCATTGTTCTTCCATATCTTCAGCCAACAGAAGTGTTGTTTCAACAGCAGTGGCATGCAGCTTCAAGAAGTTTGTTCCTTCATTGAAAGAGGTAAGAAATCTGATTTCACCTGTACTGATTAATTTAGAATTATGCACTGGATAAATCTAACTCCAAACAGGGAGTTCAGGATAATGGGCCAAGAAAAGTTTCTAATTCGGAGAACTCTGATCGTTCGCATGAGAAATCAGTTCAATGCAGAATGGATGGATATGATGGCGTGCCCTCAGATGAGATGCAAACTGCTCATAATTTCCCAAGGCATGTTCCAGTGCATGTCTTAGATGCAAACCAAACAAAGTGTACTCAGGCCCCCTTGCAGGATGTGTCGTTACAGGACTCCACATTTGACCCAACTGGAGATGTGAAAGTACGCCTCAACCAATTCCCTAATCAAACCCCATCTGCAGCTAGTGAACATCAAAAGGCTGCCCCAAGAATGGACCATCAATCATTTCCAGCTTTTCATCCTCCCTTTCCCCCAGTTCACCATAATGAAGATGACTATAGATCATTCCTCCACCTGTCATCCACATTTTCGAGTCTTGTTGTGTCTACACTGCTACAGAACCCTGCTGCGCATGCAGCAGCTAGCTTTGCTGCCTCACTTTGGCCCTATCCTAATGTGGAAAGTTCTGCGGTAGATTCTTCCGTATGTACTCAAGGAACTTTTCCATGTCAACCATCGAGCTCCAATCCAAGCATGGCTGCTCTAGCTGCTGCTACAGTGGCTGCTGCAACTGCATGGTGGGCAGCCCATGGGATGCTCCCTCTCTGTGCTCCTCTTCACACTGGATTTACATGCAATCCTTCTTCTGCTACCGCAGTTCACTCCCTGGATACTAGTCAAACTCCATTAGTGGAAAGAGAGGGAAGAGAGTGTACCTTTGAAAACCCAAGCTCACAAGAGCATTTGGACCCAGAACATTCCGAAGCTCTGCAAGCTCAAGACTCCGCTTCCAAATCACCTTTAGGATCATCATCGGACTCCGAGGATAGCGGAGGGGCAAGGTTAGATACTAGTTCCAAAGCTGCTGATCATGAGAAGGCTGCAGTAAAGACGGATTCTCAAGAAAACAAATCAAAGGGAGGAAAACCAGTTGATCGTTCCTCGTGTGGTTCAAATACACCTTCTAGCAGTGAAGTTGAGACAGATGCATTAGAAAAACAAGAGAAAATCACAGAAGCACCAAAAGATCCTGATCTGAACCTATCCATTCTGGAGTACTGCAATCGTCGCTATAGAAGCACCGGCAACGTGACTGACTCTTGGAAGGAGGTGTCTGAAGAGGTGAGCAATATTGGTCCTTGAATGAAGTTACTGCAATTATGCTATTTTCCTTGTCATCCTTTCTCATCACGTGGAAATTGTCAGGGTCGGCTGGCTTTTCAGGCACTTTTCTCCAGGAATGTTCTGCCACAAAGCTTTTCGCCTCCTCGTGACATGAGGAACAAAGGGCAGCAGAAGGACAATCTTAAAGAAGATGAGCAAAATGATGAAGAGTTAGATAAAGATGTATCAACGTTAGACCTCAACAGTAATATGCTTATCTCGTGTTCTTTTCATCAAGGTTCTGAGAGGTCTGGAGTTGTTGACGATAGTGAGGAGGGGCTTCTGACAATTGGGCTAGGTCAAGGAAAGCTTAGGACTCGTCGAACTGGATTTAAACCTTACAAGAGGTGCTCAGTAGAGGCCAAGGAAACCCGGGTGGCAAATGTCAGCAGCCAAAGTGAAGAGCAAGGGCCCAAGAGGATACGCTTAGAAGGGGAGCCTTCAATGTGACATTCCATAATGCATGCATTCAATGAAGGAAAGCTTTCTCGTTGCATGCTTATTTTCAGTGGTATCTATCTTCGTTTCTCTGTTAATTTGCAGTTCACGAAACTTGTCGTGTTACATGTGTGTATTGATGTCTATTTCCACGTAGTTCCTATATTGAACTGGAACCCACGCAACTTCATTCGAAACTTTTCCTCCATAGAACTTCATAAGGATTACTCTGTATGACTTTGTGAACTCTCTCCTGCAATGATGTTCTGCGTCCGTCATATGTCGGAATTGTTTCTTCTCGCGAGCCTAGTCTTTTAAAAAAATCAGTTTTTGAACTGAGACTATCCCTATCTAGGAGAACATCTTGCTTTTGGTTTCGAAATTGAAAGTATTTTGTCAATTGTTCTTTATTGATCATAGCAAGTTACTATAGCACATATTCATCTCATCGGTCACGAAAGACGGCCCCAAACAGGATGTTTTTCGGCTGGGTACTGATTGTTCCACAAAACAAGATCTCCTGGATTTGCTTTGGTAAATTATATTTCTCTTGTAGGGAGGTAAAACTGTTCGAACCATTCAGATTAAATTTTCTAATCGATGTGTACCTATTACCATAAATAGTTCATGAATCGATGTGGACTGTTTCATGGTCATGGGCATGATACGCTATTAAGGCTTGGGTCACATCAAAACATCCATCCCTAGGCAATAAAAGGAAGGAAGAATGGTCAAAATCTGGAAGAGTTTTTGCTTTTCTTTTGAGTTTGTGAGGGTCACTGTGGTCACCAACGAGATAATCATGGGTCCATGAAAGTTCAAATATTTTCGATAAATGCTCCAATGAACTGGACCACCCTTTGCACAAAATAAGAAAAAGAAAGGGTTAAAATCACAAAGAAGCCTAAATTATGTCTAGTATGATACAAATATCCCGATTTTTTTTTTGTATAACTAAAAATTCTAAACATGGTCATTGTGACATATTTACTTTATTTTTTTAAAATATCATAACTAACTTTGAACTTATATTAGTGCAATAAATATACCATTGATGAAATTGAAATTAAGAATATGTATGTGTCACAAATGTATGAGGTTGATTTTTCTTTTCATAACAAAAAAAAAACTAAGAGGTATTTATATTACAGTGAGCAAATTTAGACTTTTTATGGCACAAAAAGAGTCAAGTATTTGTATCATGATATGTATAATTTAGGATTTTTATGGTATTTGCTCAAAAGAAAAAGAAAATCAAGTCATCATCGTGAACAAATTGACAACCTAAAGGTACTGGAGGGCCATATCTGAAGACAACAGCGTTCTAGGACACAGTTTGTTTCGGATGTGCAAGCTATCAAAAGCATGTCTCAGGTTTGATCCTATAATATTGACATGTCTTGTCTTCATTGAGGATCCATCAGTTGTCGGATGGTCGTTGTTTTTTCCGTTTTAGTTATTTCACGCTATAGCAAAAATGAATGGGTTTATTGCTTATGTAGTAGTGCTAAAGAGGCAGTTGCGGAACAACACGAAGTTCGGTGTTGTGGGTGTTGATGATGACAAAATTTGCACGAGGGAATGGTGAAGATATTGACCACAGTGAGGTGTATTCCCAAGGTAGTTTAAGATACCTTTGGCTGTAATGAAGGAAAACTAGCGTAACCGGCTTGTTTGGCTTTAAAGGCGATGGTGACAAAATTTGCTAACTTAGATGTTAGATGCATCCGTTCAAGATTAGGAATTGTGGTATATGTATTTGGGGCACATTAACAAGAGAAATCTGAGGTTCCCAAGTGAGATTATTTACTAATTGAAATGTGCGAGGGTGCGATAACCCGATTAAACAATGCAAAATACAATTTATTATGGCTATTGAATAAAGCAGAGTGAACAACGTAGGAGTGTCTATAAACCCAACGTGTTAATTATCTAGATGGAAGAGCCAAATATGACTAGAAAAAGCCCATAAGATGCTCTCTAATGCTATTATGACTTGAAAATTATGACGAATGTTTTTAATATGGCAAGTTATCTAGTGAATAAATTCTCATTAATTGTGATTGGAAGTCAGACTCTCATGGAAGTTTGGTCAGATAACAATACTTATTATTATGTTTTTTACATGAATTGGTTGCTCATGTCATGTTTGAGTAAGTGATAGTAAGCTCGATGGGAGAGTTAGAATAAGGAGAAAATATTCAGTAGTATCATAATGCCACTTTAGCAATTGATGTGGCGCGCATTTTCCCACTTAGACCAATTACGAATTTACATGTGGTACTGCAAAATAAAATAAAATATTTTGAAGTATCTGATCATCCATAAATGCAATGCGAGTCATCCATAAATATAGTACTGATGTGGCTTCATCACTTTTAGGTCTCAAAGTATAAACTAAGCTGTTTTTTTTTTTTGGTAAGTAAAAAAAACTAAGCTGTTCAACTCCATATTTTTGTTAGAATGGTACATTGTTTATCATGATGTATTTGGATTGAGAATGAAATCAAGAAATTAGTACAGTCCATGGAAAGGAACTAGTTCAAGATGCATTGTCCTTGTTCTCGGCCTAGAGTTACAGGCAGTTGCCTAGGTGTTTCAGTGTTCACATACCTCTGTCTGTATTTAGCAACAACTTGTGTGATTTTGTGGTGTCAAAGAGATGCAGATCTTGACATGCTTTGTATTGGTGGACAAGTCTTCAACGTGTTACGCTAAGATATTTTCCTTTTGGTCTGTTTCAGCTAAAAGACCGAATCAAATAACTGAACGTGTTTGTTTGGGTTTGAACTCTAAAGTGAACAATATTATATAATTTGTTGCTATTTCAAAAATCCATACATTTCGTTATAAGATGATTTGACAAACTCTTTGTAATGTCAATTTTTTTCTGTACACACAAACGTATGTGCATCGTCGCTAATATTATGCAATGAGTAGAAGTTTCTCCATTTTTTTACGTTTGTTATTGTTGAAGTAGCAAGGAATTATATGCCTTGTGTAGCTTCCAATTATATTTACAAACCGGGATTATGATAAGATATTCCGATATCCGTTCACAGACATGACATAACAAGTGATGTGGCACGCTAAAAGTGAACATCTATACATCATATTCAACACTTAAATGTTTTCATAGATTTAGTTGCAGAGAATGAGTCAAGGCGCGCGAGACGAGTAAAGAAGTGATCTTTATTATTCAAAACCCAGTCAATGCGCGCTGAAAGATGATGTCTCTGTCGTGTGAAGATTTTGGTCGATCGACACGCCATGTCATGCCCCAACCAATGGTGCTGTTCTGCGTCTGGGCTTTTCATAATTTCACCATCCTTACCTTCTTTTAACTTAACTTGCATGCAGCTGCGCACGTCCCACGTCTCCTACTCTTTATGGATTGCCGTCCATGTTATGTACATAACTTGATATATCGAGAGAGGAGGGGCATTCCTAATTAAAAGCCGTACTGGTCCGCACAAGTCCCGTGATATTCATGTTTAGCAATACAAGAGAGAACTCGCTTGATATTTCGATGATTAGGGTTGCAAACGTATGCGGTTTTGCGCGTGGAGCACCACACGCCGCATCGCGGCCATAGCATAGCAATCGTTATACTGAGAAATCTAATCTCCACTGTCATATAAGATGAAAGAAGATCTCCTGCTTTATAGAGATCACAATCCCTTTACTCCTCCAAAATAATCCTCGAGTATAATGATTAAATCAACACAAAATCGTCAGAGAAACGAAAAGAAGAATAAAAGAGATCACGAGAGATGTAGATGGTTCGGCCCGACGATCGATACTTACTCAATGGGACGGGCTGCGTGGCAAGAAATCTATTATGAATCCGGAGAATCAAAATTATAATCGCTTATATGCTCAAGTATTTCCCAATCTTAAATTAAATCGAAACTTATAGTGTTTAGCTTCATGTTGGAGATATGCAACATCATGCAATTAGATCCTCACGCAATCGCTTTCTAAAATGACTCATGGCTTTAAAACACTCACGTCTCTGGAAAGAAAACTTTAATTTGTCGATTGGGTGGAGAGTTGTCTTAGTACAAACAAACCCGCCGTGCGTCCGAATTTTTGCATGGTCGCAGGGCGGCCGTGAACAAGAAGTCCCTTTTTAATTTGGGCAGCACGAAGAAAGTCAAAGGATAACGAGCACTTACTACTCTGCGCGACCAATCAAGCTGAAGCCCACTAAATTCAGACAAAGAAAGCCATCCCTCCAATCGATCAAGTTTGACATAAAACAAACTTTGACCGAGAGGAAACTCCCCCTTATTTTTTCATTTATTCCTTCCTATGACATATAACAATATTCGAATTAGCTCGACGTGTGAAGCCAAGACATGATCTATCAATGGACAAAATGCGTATAGACATACTTTTATTTTATCTCTTGTAATACAGGTTGAGGATTTGAACCTTTTTCTATTCCACAAACAACCTTACCAACTAAAGTGATAGTGAATAAATAAGGATCGCACGAGCGCTATAATTTCTCAAATATTTTTCCCTCCAAGTCAAGCTTTCTAACAATTCCATCTTACAATTTGTCACAAGTTTTTGGTAGCGTCAAGTTTTGGGCCATGTCTAGATTTTGAGAAGTTGAAATCAGAGGAGCCTCATCTTGACTTATGTCCATGTTTACATCACCTGTTTCTTCAACGTTCGAGTCCACCGTTTTGTATCTATCATCATCCGGGATACCAACTAAACCTTGTATTTGAAACAACTTCCCTTACGTATTTACAAAGAGATCTCTCGGTCGTTATTGGCCAAAAAATGAATCATAGATTAGTCTTCCCAAACTCACGCTGCCTTCGCAAATTAAATCACTCTAATCGCTAACCGTGAAGCAAGATATAAAGCATCTCCTTTGGAATCAAAGAACTTTTCAACCAACAAGACTTTGGTTAATTTTCTTTTTTAAACCAAAGTGCAGTCGGCCGAATCAAACTAATTCTTGAGAAATACTTATGTGATTATCCTCAACCCATTGTGAAATTAACAGCCTGTTTTGGGCCAAAAAAAACAAATAAAAAATAATTAGAAATTTCTGTGGGATTTTACTTCGTTAAGCATTTGGGGCTCACGATATATTGTTACTCTTACGGCGGTCCAAATACTACTATACTAGCAAAGCTCTTAATTATTTCACGATAAATCCCCAAAGATATATGGGTCACGTGATCATATGGGTTGAAACTCCAAATGGGCTTATTCTTCTTTGTCTATTGAACATCCTCTTCCTTTTCTTTTCGGTTAGAGTCTATTAAGCACGTCATTCGCTAGACTTCTTCTCAAACCGGTCCATTCGTTTGCCTTTTATCTTAAGGTGATCAATTGACATTTGCCTGCTCACCAAATCGTGAAGAAGCCAACACGCTACCGCTTATCACTCGTTGCACCTCAGCCCAGTATTACGAAGGACGCGCAAGGAGTGGCCAAGGATGGCGTTCCTTGCTCAGAGATGCTTCACGTTGAAAAATTACTCCGCCCTTTAGTCAATACACAAGTATATATCACACTATATTCATTATAGCAATGTGTTTGAGTAAAGATTTTGAAAAGCCTTACCAATGTCCATTTCTCCACACGTAACGAGATCTCATACAATTCTTCCATTTGTTGCTTAACCTTCTTAATCTGGAAACACATGTCTTTCTCCATCGTACACGCGATGTGTTTATGTTTTTGCAAGTATTACGTAACGAGAAAAGAGTGTCTCTATTTTTTACGTTGTTATTATTGTAGTTACACGTAGTCATATGTGTACATAACTTCTAGTTGAATTTAAAAGCCAGGATTAAGTTTAAGATAATTCTATATTTATCTAAAAACATGATTTAGAAGACATTTGGCAAGCCGGAAGTGATCATCTAATGAAGTATATCATATTTGTGGGATCACTGCCAATTGCTCTAAAAGTTAAAACTGTTAGACAAAGACGTTAATTAATATTTAATTCTCTAACACTCCCTCTCATGCTTAGTGAGGTCTTTTCTCCTATTACTAAACTTGGAAATGATAAAAACAGAGGATGGCACTGATGAAAAACAAAGGATAGAGAAATATGCACACAAAAAGTAGAACTATCTGCTGGAACAACACACATAAAACTGACACCATAGTCTTTACATAGTCTCTACAACAACAGGTAACTACCACAGCCCACTAACTTTAAAAGTACAGCAACTAACCCACAAAATAGGAGTGCTTAACAAAAACCAACACAAGAAAAATAAACTAAAAGAAACTGACTTGAAACTGACTCATTCAACATACCCTCCCTTAAACTGATATTGCAAACAATCAGTTTAAAGGAACTTCTCTTAATTTGGAATATCTAACAAACAAACACCAAGGAGCTTTCTCAACTTCTGAAACATTGGCAACTTTAGGGGCTTAGTGAATATATCAGCCACTTGATCTTCACTTCTGCAGAAAACCAGCTCAACTACTTCATTCTTTGTAAGATCTCTTAAGAAGTGATACTTCACATCTATATGCTTGCTCCTCCCATGTAGAACTGGATTTTTGGACAGCTTGATAGCAGAACTGTTGTCACAGTAGATGGTAGTTGCTTCTTGCTGTTTGAACTGAAGCTCTCCAAGAATCTTTCGTAACCATATGGCTTGACAAGCGCATGAAGTTGCAGCAACAAATTCTGCTTCAGTTGTTGATAAAGTAACAATTGATTGCTTCTTTGAAGACCATGAAACCGCCCCTGAACCAAGCATGAAGACATATCCTGAAGTACTTCTTCTATCATCAACATCTCCAGCATAATCACTATCTGTAAACCCAAACAAATCTGACCTTTCTCCCCTTTTATAGAACAACCCAAAATTTTTAGTTCCTTGCAAATAGCGAAAAATCCTTTTTGCAGCTTGTAGATGTAACTCTGTTGGGTGCTCCATATACCTGCTTATAAGACTCACAGCATGCATGATATCCGGTCTTGTCCCCGTCAAATACATAAGACTTCCAACAATTTGCTTGTAAAGAGTGCTGTTCACCTTGCTTCCATCAAGATCTTTCAAGAGCTTCAATCCAACTTCAGTTGGAGTAGTTACAGGGTTACAATTATTCATTTGAAACCTATTCAAAATCTCTTGAACATACTTCTTTTGAGAAATAAAGATTCCAGCTGCAGATTGAATCACTTCTATGCCCAGAAAATAATGCATCAACCCAAGATCAGTCATCTCAAATTCATCCATCATAGATTTCTTGAATTTGTCAAACATGGCACTATCATTCCCAGTAAAAATAAGATCGTCCACATATAAGCATACAAGAAGCAACTTTCCACCATCACCAGTTTTAATGAAGAGTGTATGCTCATATGGACATTTTGTAAAACCTTCCTTCAAGAAATAGGCATCAATGCGACTATACCAAGCTCGGGGAGCTTGTTTCAACCCATACAATGCCTTTTTTAATCTATAAACTTTATGTTCACTACCAAGCTTCACATAACCAGAAGGTTGATCAACAAATACCTCTTCTTGAAGATTTCCATGCAAGAAAGCTGACTTCACATCCAATTGGAAGATAGGCCATGAATTTTGTGCTGCTAATGCAATCACCAATCTGATTGTGTCAAGTCTTGCTACAGGTGCAAATACTTCTTTGTAATCCACTCCAAATTCTTGCTTGTAACCCTTTGCGACCAAGCGTGCCTTGTACTTGTCGACTTCGCCATCTTTATTCAACTTCGTCTTGTACACCCACTTGACCCCGATTGTTTTGTGTCCTCTTGGAAGATCTGTCAACTCCCACGTGTTATTCCTCTCAATAGCTGCAATTTCTTCATCCATTGCTATCCTCCAATTTGCTTCTTGTACTGCTTCATCAAAGGTTGTCGGGTCACAATCTGAAAACAAAGCAAAATGGACAAGTGGATCTTCATGTTCATCAAGTCCTGTTACTTCATAGTCACTCATCCATGCAGGCCTCCGTCGCACACGATGAGGACGATTTTCAGATTCTGCAGCTACTGCTGTATTTTGGACACTGCCTTCGGTGATTTGAGTTGTTGGGGGTTGCTGCACCAACTCATCTTCATCTTCAAAGTTCGTTGGAATTTGCTTACCAATGCCTTGCTCACTCCATGGCCAAGTTTGTTCTTCATTAAAAATCACATCACGACTTATAATTATTTTCTTGGTTATAGGATCATAAAGTCTATAAGCCTTTGACTGATCACTAATGCCAAGAAAAATACATTTGACTCCCTTATCATCTAGCTTCTTCCTCTTCGGGTCAGGAACATGGGCATAAGCAATACACCCAAAAATTCTGAAGTGGTCTACTGCAGGTCTTTGGCCGCTCCAAGCTTCTTCCGGTGTCATATTTTGAACAGCTAGTGTGGGACTTCTATTCAAAATATGAATGCTCCAATTGACTGCTTCAGGCCAGAAAGTTTTTGGAGTTCTACTTCCCTTCAAGAGACTTCGCACCATATTCATGATGGTACGATTTTTCCTCTCACATACGCCATTTTGTTGTGGTGTGTAGGCTGCTGTAAGTTGTCTCTTGATGCCATGCTTCACACAAAAATCTATAAACTCAAGTGAGTTGTACTCTCCACCACGATCCGTGCGCAAGACCTTTATTTGATTTCCTCCATCTTTTTCAACAAGTGCTTTAAAGTTCTTGAAAGTTGCAAAAGCTTGAGATTTTTCTTGCAAGAAATACACCCAAATCTTCCGGCTAAAATCATCGATGAAGGTAATAATATACCGTTTACCTCCATTGGAAATCGGAGATATTGGTCCACAAATATCCGAATGAACCAACGCCAACGGGCTCTTTGCTCTCCATGATTTTCCTTGTGGAAATTGAGCACGATGTTGCTTACTAACAACACAATCTTCACAAATCTCCAAAGGAGCAGATATTTGAGGAAGACCATTCACCATCTCTTTTTGACATAATGTTCGCAACCCACCGAAATTAAGATGACCATAGCGAAAATGCCATAGCCAAGCTTCTTCCTTTAACCTTGCAGAGAAACACGAGTTTGTAGTGTTGTGGAGATACAATGGAAACATCCGATTGCCCGTCATTTTAACCTCGGCAATTAAACCCAACTTCTCATCTTGGATTTTGCAAATCCCACCTTTAATAGAGATTTCATATCCCTTCTCTTGCAGCTGACCAGCACTTAACAGATTAGTCTTCAATTCAGGGACATACAGTATGTTTGAGATGGTTTGTACTGAAGTCCCCTTTGGATGTATTGCCACCGTTCCTTTTCCCATCACCGACACAATAGAATTGTCACCAAACTTCACAGAATTATGGTATGATTCATCTAAATCAGAAAACATGCTCTTATCTCCACACATGTGGTTGCTACAACCTGTGTCGAGATACCACATATTTGGTTGAGTTTCTTCCTTCTCATGGCACACCATCAAAAGAGATACTTCTTCTTCCTCTTTTTCAGCAAAGTTAGTTCTTTCCATACTTTGTCTATTCAAATTAGTTCGACATTCAGATTTGTAATGCCCATACCTATGACATCTAAAACACTCCACTTTGGATTTGTCTACTGACCTTGGCCTAAAACCAGTTGAATGTCGTCCTCCACGACCTCTTCCTCTCCCTTGGAAGTCACGAAAGGAATGGCTTTCAGACTTTTGTTCAAAGCTGAAACTACTGCGATCATTATTCCCTCTTCCTCTGCCTCTTCCTCTATTCACCCTTGCTGGAAATAAAGAGTGATCTCCGGTTGAGGCCTTCAAGGCTTGCTCTTCCGTCTCTTGCTGTCGGAGTTTTTGTTCGTGAACTAACAAGGATCCTTGCAACTCATCAATGGAAAGTTCTTCAATATCCTTGGCTTCTTCTATGGAACAAACAACAAAGTTGAAATTTGGTGTCAAAGATCGAAGAATCTTTTCAACAATGGTGACATCCTCCGTCTTGTCGCCATGAATTCGCATCTTATTAACTATTGACATTGTTCGAGAGAAGAAATCTGTAACTGTCTCTCCCGACTTCATTCGTAGCATTTCGAACTCCGAACGAAGCGCTTGAAGTTGCTGCCTCTTTGCTCTTGCTGAGCCTTTATACTTTCTCTTCATAGAATCCCATATTTGCTTGGAGGTATCCTTCCAAAGAATCGTCTCCAAAATAGATCTGTCAATTGCTTGAAAAAGATAGTTTTTGGCCTTGAGATCCTTCAATTTCGATGCATCCAAAGCCGTTCTTTGCGCTGCTGTTAACACAACTCCTTCTTCAGGATCGGCAACTCCCAAGGAAACAACATCCCAATACTCCTTTGACTTGAGAAAATTCTCCATTAGCATGCTCCAATGATCATAGTGACCATCAAAGTGTGGAATCGCTGGTTGTACAAATGTATCTGAGGCCATCGCTGCTGTTGCAAAACAGAACCACTACCAAAGCAACTCGCTGCTGCTGCAAACGAAAATACTCTGCTACAATACTCTCTTTTGACTGCTGCAAACGAAAGTACTTGCTGCAAAAATCCCTCTTTTGGTTCTCACCTTTTTTTAGAACACTCAAACACACACTTTCTTTTTAACCATGGCTCTGATACCACTGATAAAAACAGAGGATGGCACTGATGAAAAACAAAGGATAGAGAAATATGCACACAAAAAGTAGAACTATCTGCTGGAACAACACACATAAAACTGACACCATAGTCTTTACATAGTCTCTACAACAACAGGTAACTACCACAGCCCACTAACTTTAAAAGTACAGCAACTAACCCACAAAATAGGAGTGCTTAACAAAAACCAACACAAGAAAAATAAACTAAAAGAAACTGACTTGAAACTGACTCATTCAACAGGAAAAACATAATTAGGGAGGTAAATATGGGCCTGAAAAGATTCAAACTCAGGACCTCTTAGGGGTGATTGGTTCCGGGCGGTTCCCGGTTCCCCCAGGAACTGGGAACCGGACCGGTGGAATCGGTTCCCTATTATGGAGAACCGGGAACCGGACTGAACAAGATTGGGCAGTTCCGGTCCGGTTCCCGGGCGGTTCCCGATTCCAATTAACGCGAAAAAAATATTCTAAAACAGAAAATAATTGCATGTCCATGGTCCACTCGTCACATTTTCTGGACGTCCACGATCCACTCATCCACTTGTCCATGTCCAGCGTTGGACGTCCAGTTCCAGAAACGCTAGACGTTGGACGTCCAGAAACGCTGGACACTGGACGTCCAGTGCACGTCCAGAAATTTGGACGTCTAGTTTATGGATGTGTCCAAAAATGCACCTCAAAATTAAAATTCATAATTGAAAATGCAAAAATTCGTATACAAACTTCACAAACTCACAAATACAAACTTTAGAAAAAAAAAATTTTGAATAGTACCGGTCCGGTTCCACTTGCTCACCCCTAGGACCTGTTGCTCTGATATCATGTGAGATTTTGTAGAATCATTGTTAATTACTCTAAAAGTTTAAACTGTTAGATGAAGGCATTTATTAATATTCAATCCTTTAACAACACTCGATAAAAACCTTTTCATGTCATTCCGTAAATGAACCTTGGAAATCTGTAAAATTTGGAAACTAAGCTGCATCTTAGGCAGATCGGACTACGTTCCTGTCGAAAAGTCAACTTTGAGTAGGTGTGGTTGCAAAAATGGAACGTGAAGATATGTACAGACTTTTGGTGCCGCCCCCCTGCGCATTGCACCCTATAATCACACGTGGGTGCAATAGGGTGCAAGCAATGCCGCAATGCAAATGGATCACCAACTCCCATTATATATATTTTGGCCGTCTTCTTTCTGTCAGTACGTAGTATTTGCCACCCACCATCCAAAACACACATTTCCGAAAAACTTCCAAACTGTTCTCTCACACAGCCAATCCAAATCTATAATCTCCCTCTCCACTTAAGCCATCTACGTTCGTTCTTAACTTAAAGGCGCACGAACGGCCACCCTCCTAAGTCCTTCCACCTCGCAAGAGTTGCTACGTGTTCCCTTATACGCCAAACTAGTGGTCCAGTATACGTCCTTTTAACTACAATCAAGGGCTAAGCCAGCTACCCAGAAGGCGGAACCATCGAGCACCACAGACAAGCGTGTTTAATTCATTCACGATGACGCAAACATCTCCTTGCTCGAGCAAGGTGTCCAGGTTTGGGATCATTGCAATGGCCGCAGTCACCATGATCATGTCGGCCAGTGCAACCCCACCAGCAGATCCCATCACATGCACCTCAAGCGGCTGCAACATAACTAATTCCTATGGGGCCTTCCCGGACCGAAGCACGTGCAAAGCAGGGGCTGTGGCATACCCGACTTCGGAAGAAGAGCTCGTGTGGATAGTGGCGAACGCGACGAGGTCCAAGAGGAAGATGAAAGTGGTGACCCGCTTCTCTCACAGTATCCCGAAGCTCGTGTGTCCAGACGGAGAGGAGGGGCTGCTGGTGAGCACCAAGTACATGAACAGGATAGTGAGGGTAGACCAAGAAGGGATGAGGATGAGCGTGGAGGGAGGGTTGACGCTGAGGCAGTTGATTGAGGAGGCGGCGAAGGCGGGGATGGCGCTGCCGTATGCGCCCTACTGGTGGGGTTTGACTGTCGGAGGGATGCTGGGGACGGGGGCGCATGGCAGCTCTCTGTGGGGGAAGGGGAGTGCGGTGCACGATTACGTGGAGGCGATACGGATAGTGATCCCCGGGGCGCCTGGAGATGGTTACGCCAGGATCAGGACGCTGGATGTGAACACGAACAGCAGTCATGCAGAGATGGACGCGGTCAAAGTGTCGCTTGGGGTTCTAGGAGTCATCTCTCAGGTACGGCTACTCTCTCGTCTTGTCTTTTCTAGTTTGTGGGCTTTGTCTCTTCTATTCCTCGCATGCATCACCCTCCGTCTTGTTGACTTTTCTTCACCCCCTTCCCTGGTTTTCGGTGGTTAAATAATGATGGGAGTTTATGAATACTTCACAAACCTCGTGGTGTCTCTCGTGCTTTTTCTTCTTTTTCGTATTTTTTTGGGTAAACCCTGATGATGGGATTATCACTTGATAATAACTCAGTGAACTTGCAGCTTATTCGTAATACTATCTATTTTTATTTTCTGGAACTTTTAGTGGATGTATGGTGGAAGAAGTATCTACATCACCAAAAAAGAGAGAATAAAAAGGATGTTTATCCAATCGTAGAAAATGAATCACCTTTTACTCTTGATTTGGCCATGGGCCTGACTATCCATTTTCAATAAGTTTAAGTTTATCTCTTCCTCCAAAAAGTCCACAAATTCTCGTTATGTTTGCAAATGGTAGAAATTCAGGGCGTATGATATCAATTGTGATGTATATATATCCTAATGTACAGACTTCTAGGTCCATCCCAACTTATAAATTAGGGCAAATACTATTAGAAACCCCAAACTATACCTATTGTAATATAAGTACCCCCAAAAAAATTTTGTGCTGCAAAGCATCCTAAAATTGTCAACTGTGACATAAATACCTTCAACTTTTTTTATGCATGTGATATATAAACCCTTTGATATAGCTCTTTTTAGAGTATATTTGTGTCACTAGTATAAATTTGAATGACATAAAAAATTGGGATTTATGTGTTACAATGTGAAAGTTTAGAATTTTTAATGACACTAATTTTTTTTAGGGTATTCGGATCACAATAGAATGAGTTTGAGCATTTTTTTGGGCGTATTAACCCTATAACTAGATGACCAATAATTTAAAGGATGCTAGTGATTTGAGTCTCTCTAGGTTTCTTGTGAGAGAAAAAAAAACATATCGTATTGATTTCGATATCTCTATATATTTGTAGGTGACATTAAAGTTGCAACCACTATTCAAACGATCCTTAACATACTCGATCGTGAATGATTCGGACTTGGGAGAACAAGCGTCCAGTTTTGGTAGCCAACACGAGTTTGCAGACATTATGTGGTATCCAAGCCAACAAAAGGCAGTCTATCGCATCGATGATCGAGTTAGCCTCAACACATCTGGCAATGGGCTATACAATTTCACGCCATTTCGCTCCACACTTTCTCTCATTTTGGCACTACTCAGATCTGCCGGTAAAACAATAGCACAGTGCTAAGCTAGATTTAGAAATTGAGGTAGCCTTCCTATACTTTTTTTTTTATGAACACTACTATGATGTTGCCCTAGCAGAGGAATTGCAAGAGTCCACGAACGATGCAGCCGGGAAATGCGATGGTGCAAAGTTAATTTCTTCCACCCTGGAGAGCAGTGCTTATGGGTTGACAAACAATGGTATCGCATCCAAAATTAACTAATATAACTGAACGTCATGGAGTCCACTAGTTTAGAGATTTCACTCTCATTGACGGATATGCGTGTTCCGATTAGGTATCATCTTCACTGGGTATCCGGTGATTGGGTATCACAACAGGCTACAATCGTCAGGTACCTGCCTAGACAGTCCTAAAGACGGTCTAATTACTGCATGTCCATGGGATCCGCGTGTCAAGGGTGAGTTCTTTTTCCAAACAACATTTAGCGTTGGACTCTCCGTTGTGAAGAGCTTCATCGAAGACATCCAACAACTCGTTGCATTAGAGCCTAAAGCATTGTGCGGGCTGGAGCTCTACAACGGCATCCTCATGCGTTATGTCAAGGCCTCTAGTGCTTACTTGGGCAAGCAGGAGGACGCAATAGACTTCGACATCACTTACTACAGGAGCAAGGATCCGCTGAGCCCGCGGCTATATGAAGACATTCTCGAAGAAATAGAACAGATAGCGCTCTTCAAATATGGTGCGCTGCCTCACTGGGGGAAGAACAGGAATTTGGCGTTCGATGGAGTGATCAAGAGGTACAAAAATGCCCAAGAGTTTTTGAATGTAAAGGAGATGTATGATCCGCTTGGGCTGTTTTCCAGTGATTGGACGGACCAAGTTCTTGGATTGAAGGAGGGAGCGAGCATAGTCAGGGACGGATGTGCACTTGAAGGGCTGTGCATTTGTTCACAAGATGCACATTGTGCACCCAATAAGGGCTACTATTGCAGACCAGGAAAAATCTACAAGGATGCGAGAGTTTGCACTCGGATTAGTTCTTAAACATAGTAAAGACCTGGCTCCATCACTCTTGAATCTCAAGGTTTAACCTATTTGCTCAACTTCATCTGTTCGTATTAATTGTGTAACGCGTGCGCCTGAATGCAGATCGTGATGTATTTGGATGGAGAATGTGACCAGAAAGTCTGCCATTGCCATGGGAAGAAACTAGTTCAAGATGTACTGTCCCTGTTCTTAGCCTAGAGTTACAGTAGGCTTAGTGTTTCATTGTTCACAGATCTCTATGTAATTAGTAACATTTATGTCATTTTATAGTATAAAAAAGGTGCAGATCGACATGCTTTGTATTCTGGACAGGTCTTCGACATGTTAGATCAGTATACATTTGTTTTGGTTTGTTTCAGCTAGAAGACCACATCTAATATATGAAAATTCTTTGGTCTAAACTTTGAAGAGAACAACATTATACAATCTCTTTCTATAATAATTTTGCGAAATATTTTAAATGTCAACTTCTTGCATACACAGAAGGTATGCACATTTTTGGGCAAGCCGTAGGACGCAGTAGAGTTCGACACCACGTACTCAGGAGCAAGGATCCGCTCAGCCCGAGGCTACATGAAGATGTGATCAAAGAGATGTACCGAATGTGCACGCCGGGGACTCTGCATTTGTTCACAAGATGCACATTATGCATGGAACGAATGAGGGCTAAATACGGCGAGTTTGGAGTATATACTCGAATCGGTTGTAAAACTCAATAAATACGCGACTTTTATCACATCAACTCCATATGCTCGCTTGCATGATGTATGCCAGTGCACGGATCATGACATATTTGGAAGGAGAATCGGATCGAGATAATAGAATGTCCTCGATTGAAGTGGGAAGTAACTAGTTCGAGATATACCGCCTTCATTCTTGGCCTTTTGAGGTACGGTTGACTCAGCGTTTCACTGTTCCCATAGGTCTGTGCATTTAGCAACAACTTACGCAATTTTCTAGTATCAAAAGGACCAAATAAAACAGGTGAAACTTGCTTGTTGACATGACTTGAGAACGGAGCAAAGGAGTAATAATTTGTCATCTTTTGCACCGGACGAGAAAGGAAGACAAATTTGGGCCGGGAGGCCCATGCAGGTGGGCTTTGAGCAGGCTAAGCGAGGCCCGCTAGCATTCACTGCTGCCTCGCGGTCACTTCCTTATAAGGCGAGGGAGGAGAAGGCACCACCGACGCATCCATCCATCCTTTCGTTTTCATTTTGTGGTCGGACAACAGAGGAGACGAAACCCAGCAGTAGCCCCTGCAGCTGCAGCTGAGCGAGGCGGAGGAGCAAGTGGTGAGCGCGCGCGGCGACATCCATCGATCAGCCGCCTCTGCAACCACCTGAGTTTTTAGGGACATCGTCGACCTCAATTTCGGGTACTGCCCCCACCTTCGCTCCTCTCTTTTTGTGCCCCCCCTTTTTCTTGCTCCGGACGCTCTTTCCCCCTTTTCACTCCCCGAGTCGATTCCTCTCTGCCCGGCGATTCTCCCCGTCCGAGCTGACTTTCCCGTTTCATTTTGCTTTTCTCGTCTGGTCTTCCCGGCATTTACGCGAGACGCATCGCCACACTGCCTCCTGGTCTCTCTCCTCCTCCTCCCCTTTTTATTGTTCGATCGTTATTTTCAGATATAGGGTTTCCTTGTAATCGCCGCGCCTTGTGTACTGGCTGAGCCGTCGGGATTTTGATTTTCCACCTCTCTCTGTCCGTTTCTCCTTCTAATCTGCTGCAACTGTCAAATTCTCGACTTTTCCATGCTCTATTTCGACTCTCTTTTGAGAGACTTTCTCTCCGGTGAGCAAAGTTTGCTTCTTCTTCTTCTCTATTTTCGCCCCTCTTCCATACCGTATTTATATCTCCTATTTGGGGGGGCTTGGGGAACATTTTTTACTTTTTTCTCCCAAGACATTTTATTTGGCTGAACCCTTTGAGAGTACTAGTCTATTTAACTTTCGCGGTAGAAGGAGATCCGTACATTTGCTTTCCGCAGATTTTTTTAGGGGCAAAAAGGTGAAAGGATCCTCGGAAATCCTTTACATTTAGACCTTCGGAGAGTTCTCCCTGTCGTCTCTCCGGAAAAATTAAGTTAACTGGTGTCGCTACATCCTTAAGGAGCATCATGATTGTTTCTACAGTGCTCTCCTTTGGATATTGGTCGCTACTCTCTACATGCACTTTATGCAGTTTCATGAGCTTGGTTCTAAATTAGGTGCCACTCGCGTTGAGGTCTTGCACAAGAAAAACTTTGAGTGCTGAGTGAATATGGGAGATGGTGCAGAAGTTGACGAGCGGGTCGATCTGGATGAAGATAATTACATGGAAGAAATCGATGATGAAATTGAAGAGCAGCCAGACGAGGATGCAGGAGACGGGGCCGATGAAGATAATGCAGATGATGATGCTGAAGAAATTGAGGACTCCAAAGATGGGGTTGCTGGAGAGGACCAATCTCCAGACGTGGACAGGAGTCATGCTGCTGCCAATCCTGTTGGTGACGAAGAAAGGCCGGCTGTGCCCTTGAGTGCCGAGGAGAAAGAGAAGCATGCTCAAATTCTTGCCCTTCCTCCTCATGGAAGTGAGGTTTTTATTGGAGGCCTCCCGCGGGATATTTTGGAAGAAGAACTCAGAGATCTATGTGAACCGATTGGAGAAATTTATGAGGTTAGAACTGTGAACTATTGTGCTTGGGAATTGCCAGGATTTTTGTCAATGTGGATCATCATTTTGTAATGCAATAATTGTTCAGATTAGGTTAATGAAGGACAAGGGCACTGGTGAAAGCAAAGGTTATGCTTTTGTAGCTTTCCAGACAAGGGAAATGGCACAGAGAGCCATTGAGGAATTGCATAGTAAAGAGTTCAAGGTAATTGTTTGTTGAAAGATTTTAAATCTTTAACTCGATTTGAGGAAAGGCTCAACATCGTGTATTTTGTCGCTGCAGGGTAAAACATTGAGATGTTCACTGTCAGAAACTAAAAACAGGTTATTCATTGGCAATGTTCCCAAGTCTTGGACAGAAGACGAATTTAGAAAAGTCATAGAGGATGTTGGACCTGGGGTTGAAAACATAGAGCTGATAAAGGTGGGTCTTGTATTTTGGTAGTGCTTCTGGAATTCTGTTGTGGATGAGTAATTAAATGCTTATGCTGTTTTTTTCTTCTCTTATTGAGAACAGGATCCTCAAAATCCTGGTCGAAACCGTGGATTTGCTTTCATTTTGTACTACAATAATGCATGCGCTGACTATTCAAGGCAAAAAATGGCAAATTCTAATTTCAAGCTGGATGGTAATACCCCTACTGTAACATGGGCTGATCCAAAGAGTGCACCTGATCACTCTGCTGCATCTCAGGTATCTATAAATGAAACTCTGCTACTGTTAACTTATCTTTTTAATGTTTGAACTTAACTGACTAGTTTGTTCTTTACAGCTTCGATAAGTAGCATAGTATTTATCTTTTGTCTTGCATTTTTTTAGTGCATTGTGACTTTTTATTTTGGCTCTGGAATTCTGTTGTGTTGACATCAATGTGAATTCTCATGATATTTGAAGAGTCTTCAGACAAACAACTGGACTAGCTAACCAGTACCATATCTTTGGCATGTTAATGAAAGTTCTTAGGTAAGAAATTATCTAGACGCAAGGCCTTTTGCAGGTTCTTTATAGGATATGAGCGTACTCTGCTTCTTCGTAGGGGATAATTTTTTCATCCCCTTCATCTGTGTCTTCTATTTTTTAGTGGTATCCTCACAAAGCACACAGTCTTGTGTGGCTTCTTGAGGTTTCTCTCAGTGCTGATCCTTTAGAATCAGTGTTTCCTCTCTGAAAAATGATGGGTTTGGAGGAGCAGTCTTTGCTATGAGTTGGGAAGGTGTGTATCATCTGGCATCTGCTAGTTTTCTTGAACCACTGTGGATCTATCATTTACGGCTATCACATGTTTTTATTCAATAGAACGCGTTATACTCACAAAATGCTCACTTTGGAAGGTGTGCTTTACTGCTATTGGAATCTTGTTATGGTGTGTTGGAGCTCCCCTTGGCATTGCTTGTGCTTCCAAAAAGCTTGATAGTTTCCACTGATTGCAGATGTTTGTGTGATCTAGCTTGTTTAATTACAAAGAGTAAGGCCAATGGAATGGGATTGAGATCTTCCTTTCCCTAGGCCATTTGGGAACTTGGAATTAAGAGGAAGGTATACAAAATCTTGGAGGGAAAGTGCTTCGTTACTGTGTTTCATTAACATGGGGGATAAGGGTGTAATTGGAATGAATAAGTAGAAATAGGTAGACCCAACAAAATTCATGTTTGTATACCAGATCTTTAGGGTCCCAATGTGGTGTTAAGTAATTATCATTCAAACTGAATGTTTTGTCACTAGTATGAAGCCCTGCTGGTAACATCCAAGTGGTTGTTACATGATTGACCTTTTCGAACCTTTTACTTACAAACAAGAGATGTAAGTTGTTAAACGAGAAACTTGGAGAAATGTTTCATCGCATGAAATTTTGTGAGTTTGTCAACTGTGTCCTCTCTCTCTCTCTCTCTCTTCATTTTCCTTTTTATTTTCTCTACTCATTGGTCACAAGGGTGTGTTTAGGGGGGCTGGGATAGTGTAAGTAATTCTAATTCTTTGGGTGAACTTTTGGGAACTTATTTTAGTTAAACCATTAGTTTGACAACATGGCATATTCTATCTCCTTTAATGGAACATGACCCAAAGAACCACATCTGAGGTAAATATGGATGACAGGAACCTTCCATACTTTCTGTGGCTTTGCGTTTTGTGGTGAGCATTTACTGAGGTTTTTTGTAACTGCAGTGCTGCTTTTTCTGTGCAAGTTAAAGCAAGTAGTCTCTTATAACTTGTCTCAATAGTAAACATCTATGAGCTGCTAATCATGTGAGATCACTTGGTTGCTTTTATTCTATTAGGTGAAGGCTCTTTATGTGAAGAACATCCCTGATAATACCACCACTGAACAACTTAAGGAAATATTCCAGCGTCATGGAGAAGTGACAAAGGTAGTCATGCCGCCTTCAAAATCTGGGAGTAGCAAACGAGATTTTGGATTTGTTCACTACGCTGAAAGGTCAAGTGCATTGAAGGCTGTCAAAGATTCTGAGAAATATGAAATTGATGGTAAAAATTTTCAGACTTACTCTGTGGCTTGTTGATTTAATCTAGTTGCATTGAAGAGGCAGTGTTGGGCTAGATAATTGAATTGCATCTTTGAATTGCATCTCTGTTTATCTGTCGTCTCAGATGCACATGTTTGCAATTACTGCTTCTGTGACCCCACGTGATGATAATGTTTAGTCTCTGTTTAATTACTTTAGGGATAACAGAAATTTCAATCCTTTGGAATTTCTGTGGGCTGCTTGATGCTGTGTGAGCCACTTGAAACAGTTCAAGGAGTGTCAGAGTAGGATGCAATAATGTCTATTCTGTCTCATCAGAACAATTGATATCTGAGGGTTGTGCTTCCTCTTTGTGGTGGTTTATTTTAAATGGCTTTCCATGGCTCCGAACTTAGGAGTATTCTATTGTTGGTAAAGCAGTCACCATTGTTGGCTTGATAATAAACTTGTGTACTATACTTGCCTCCAAGCTGTCATCTTTGATTTGGTCTTCTTGCAATGTTTTTTGCCTTGTTGACGAGGAAAAAGCCCACTTAGTTGGGTTTGCGAAATATTGCGATTCCGTTGGTGACCCTTTGATAATGTATTGGGAATACGAATTGTAGGACATGCCTTGGAAGTTGTCCTTGCCAAGCCTCAGACTGAGAAGAAAACTGATAGCTTGAGTATCGGGCTTCAGGCTAACCATCTTCAAAATCCTGGCTATGGTGGTTTTATTGCTAATCCATATGGATCTTTGAATACAGCATATGGTGTTTCTGCCAGTTTTCAGCAGGTCTGGTAGTGTATTTGTTTTCCCCTTTGGTTCCTTCTTGGTGCTGTTCCATGTATCTAGTTTTAGCTGATCTTTTGTCGTGTGTGAACAGCCAATGATATATGGTAGGGGTCCAATGCCGTCGGGGATGCATATGGTGCCAATGGTTCTGCCAGATGGTCGAATCGGCTATGTTTTGTAAGTAGTAGTATCAATTGGAAGTTGAATATTCATTTTGGCGGCAGTGGAAGGGTCTTGAACATGTCTGTGTGTGTCCCTTTCTTACTTGGGTTTATGCAGACAACAACCTGGTGTGCAAATGCCTCTTACTCGGCCTCGGAGAGTTGATCGGAACAATGGGACTGGTGCACAGCCAGGAAGAGGGAGCAGTGGCGATGAGGGCAACCGAAGCAGAAGATACCGACCCTACTAGGACTGCAGGCAATGGTTTTTGTTACTGGTGGGATGGATGAGAGATTGGGTATTTGGATGAAGGGTAGGCGATGGATGACTCAAGTTGTGTCCATTTGACTTGCCAGATTTAAGAGAGTGGCGGAGAAAGGGTCATCATCCAGTTTCCCGAGGAATCGGAGTTAATCATTCCCGGATGATGTAATATCACTTTACTTGGTAGTGGGTGTGTCCAAAAGATCGTTTAGCAGCGTCCGGCAGATACAACAAAGTCTGACAGATTCAAGAAGAAAATATTCTCTTTTTTTTTCCTTTTTTTTTTCTTTTTGGAAGGGTGGGGTGGGGAAGAGATGCATAGCCGAGTGAAGTAGCATTAGACGACGTGACGTTAAGATCTTGGTGTTGCTAAAAAATGGGGCTATAAGTAGAATTTAGGGTTGGGGGGTTTGGGCGAGTATTCCCCGGTTTTAGCTCTTCCGGGAGAAGTGATCAGCTGGACTTTGATAGTTTGCCTTTGGCTGGTTTATTTCAGACTGGAGACAAAAATAGCACCGGCCCTTTTCCATATCGTAACTCTGTTAAATATTATTAGCTAACATTGCAAGCTTTTGCGAGAAAGCGAGAGAGAGAGAGAGAGAGACAGAGACAGAGACAGAGACAGAGGTCCTTTACTTCTGTTCATGTATGTGTGGGGGTTTCCCACGGCTGGCAGAGCAATAGCTCGGTGTAGCCAAACTGTTTTTTTCTTCTTTTTTTTGGCTCCACTCTTACACGGAAACAAAAGGGTAAAATAGGTCGGGACGGGAAGAGAACCTACACATCAGGAGATGCTCCCCTGGTTTTTATGTGTTGTCGAAACAGAGAGATGTCACAAGCTGTGTTTTGCGTCTGTTCTTTGTGCAATCAGGGTAAGCGAGAGAGATGATTAAGGCGCTCCTCAAGCTCGTCCAAGCGAGCAGCCCAGCCAGAGTCGATAAGGAGGGGCCTAATGTCTTCCAGTTTATCAGCCGGAGACGCTACTTCACTCAACTGGTCCGTCTTCTCCATCTCCATCTTCTTCTTCTTCTTCTTACTCCTCTTACGGGCAGTTGCTTTCTCGAGGGCCCGGAGCACATCTGACCCGCTCATCCCGTCGACATCAGCACTACTAGCTCGATCATAGCGGTTGGCGTGGACGACTATTGTGGTGGTGCCACCGCCTGAACGAGCTGCTGAAACAGCAGTTGGTGTGGGGAGGACCACCGGCAGTGGCGGTGTCAGGCACGCCCCAAAGTTCATCTCCCTTCCAGAACCCAATTCCACGTCTCTCGGCTGACCCCCAGATAACATATATATAGACCCAAGGTGTTGTGTGGTTGTGGTTGGTCTGGTGAGAATTGGGCCCCCAAATCAAATCTGTCTTTAGCCCCTCTCGAAATTCTGTCCATCCAATCCTTTGGTCCACGTTTTACCATCTATAGTTGAGATGCGCGTAGCTTCCCTCGAAGCCCTTCGGCTTAACCATAACATTGGAGGCCATTGAACATCGCCTGGATATTTATGGCATTCCTTTGAAATTAGATTACTAGGTTGTGGTCCGATTGGAAAGTGAGAGTCTGAACCTTCTGCTTAGAAAAAGCCGGCCATATAGTCCCCATCCTAATCACGCGATGGGTATATTATCTCAATCGAACTCTTTTTCAGAATTAGTCCATCGGACAAAAACGGAGCGATGTTAAGCCGCCATGGAAAAGAAAAATGGAATAAAAACCCTATCGCGCACACGGATTCACGTGAGACGTATCCAAAATTCTTAAACTGGTGTTTACACCAGCTAGTCCACCGTCAGAATGAACGAGGTCTTTGGACATAGCAAAAGCAACTGCCTTCTGAAGAACCCAAGAAGGGGATTGGCATGTAGCCATGAGAGATTCTTAACTTGCTGATAGTAGGCAGATTCGAGTATGAAAAGTACAGGGATTGAACGACGGAAATATCCTCTCTTTTCTTGATGGCGACTTTCGTCGTTAGTCGTCCCGGTAAATCGGGGAGCACACATAGATAAGCATATAAATATATATATTCATCTACTATCCTTTCTTTTTGCTTGTTTTCAGTCCATTAACGTAATAAATTCAATTCTTGCCTCTCCTTTAGAGATCAGTACCCCATTGTACAGTCAACGGGCTTTTCTTTGAAGGAATACGTTTGGTAATAATAGATGCAGAGAGTCGGAGCGAGGGGGGGTTCCTGGTCCACCACCTAATTCAGTCTCTGATGCACGGCTCGTATCGTCGCTTTAATGGATCAAGAGGACGAGTGGGATTTGGTCGCGCTTTTTGTCGTTTCCGTCGCGGAGGCCGTGGGCACAGGCACTGGGTACCTCTCTATGCAGTTGAGCCAGGGATTGTTGGGTCCGCAATCGCTGGCCGAGATGCCCCTCAGCGCCTTCCAGACGGCGCTATTACACTTGAAACCGGACCCGAAGGCGATCTGCCACACCCTGTCCCCGTTCTGCACCCGACCCTTGGCCTCGGTGTAGGCCAGCTCGTACCAGAGGGAGCTGCTGGACGTGTTGCCGAAGCGGTGGAGCGTCATCCGGGACGGCTCCATGTGGCGGTCGCTCAGCTGCATGTTCTTCTGCATCTCGTCCAGCACCGCCCTCCCGCCGGCGTGGATGCAGAAGTGCTCGAAGGCCAGCTTGAAGTCCGGGATGTAGGGCTTCACCTTGGCCCCCATCACCTTCCTCCTCATCAGCGTCACGAAGAACTTGAATTGCTCCATCCACGGCAGCACCAGCGGCCCCAGCGTCGTTATGTTGATCTTGAGGGCTTCCCCTGCCACCGCCATCAGCTCCTTGGCCAGCGACACCCCCACCGTCCCTCGCTCGTCCTCCTTCTGGTACACGCACCGGTAGTTGCGGTCGTCCGCCCCCCGGTGGGTCCGCACCGTGTGCACCAGCTCGTACTTGGAGCGCCCCCGGTCCCGGGACCTGTTGGAGAGGAGCACGGCGGCGCCACCCATGCGGAATATGCAGTTGCACAGCAGCATCGACTTGTCGTTCCCGAAGTACCAGTTGAGGGTGATGTTCTCGGTGCTCACCACCAGCGCGTAGGTGTTTGGGTTGGCTCTCAGCAGGTTCTGGGCCAGGTCTATGGATATCAGCCCAGCGCTGCATCCCATACCTCCTAGGTTGTAGCTCTTTATGTCCGTCCTCAGCTTGTAGTGGTTCACAATCATGGCCGATAGCGATGGCGTTGGGTTGAACAAGCTGCAGTTCACCACCAGTATGCCCACGTCCTCCGGCCTCACCCCAGTCCTCTCCAACAGAGCGTCCACTGCCCCGAACATGACGGCCTCCGCCTCCAACCGCGCCTCCTCCATGCACAGGTTCGGGGGTGCGGACGTGATCCCTCTAGGGAAGTAAGTTTCGTCCCCTAGGCCGGACCGGCTCGAGATCCGCCTCTGGAACTGCAGCGTGTCCTCCTCGAACGCCCCGCTTTCCTCGCTCATCTTCAGGAACGACTCCACGGACATTTTCCGCTCGTCCTCCGGTAGGTAACACGCGAAGTCCACCAGATACACCGGCCTGCTTCGCTTCGACACGTACAGCAAGAGGAGCAGCAAGAACAGGGCGGAGCTGGCTTTCGCCGTGGACGCGTCGATGCTGTCCAGCACGACAGCTGGGCTGCTCCAAATCTCGGAGAGGCGGGCCTGGTCTAGGCCGGTGAGATGAATGAGGATGGCCAGGAGGACAGGGAGGAGGACGACGAACTTGAGCACGGTGGCGAGGTTGCAAGAGTAGCCGTATCCTAGCTTGACGTACTTGAGCTTCACGGACTGGAGGAAGTCCGGCAAGCGCCGCCGGATCTTGATGACGGCCGAGGACGAGTCCTTGTCGAAGGCCATCTCCGCCGTGAGTCTCTCGTTGTCGAGAATCTCAATGCTGTCCATATCCCTCCCTCTAGGACGTGCCTCCATCAGAGCTCGGCTGAGGGAGAATGTTTAAGGACCTCTCTTATTTGTGCTCGTGCAGCGGCAGCACCACTTTATAATACGAACGAGGGAGGCCAAAGGCAACCCGCCTCGCTCACGTTACCAGGCTCGGGTGGAGAGAGGGACCCCGCCTGTCTCGGAAGCCTCCACTTCGCTCCCAAGTCGTAATGCGTATGTTTCGTCGAGAGGCTTGCGTAGTATTAATTGGGAGAAAGCTGGAAGCGATAAAGCCATGAATTAATGGGGAGTAGTTCCGAGGATCAATTGCTGCTCAACTACCAACGGAAGAGTGCGTCGACCCGTTTGCCAAATTTATGAGGTGTTGAACATGTGGACATGCTCGTTGCCCAGGTATTCAAATCCCGTAAAGATACTGCCCAATCACATCTCCCCGTCGTCTCCTCATGCGCTCATACGTACGTATAGACCATTCAGGAATAAGAAAGGTCCAACCCGGTGACTTCCTCCACACCCCTGTCGATCGTCCATCAACTCTCCTAGCAATTTTTTAAATCTTTTTTACGGAGAACTTGACCAAGAACTTTCTCCAGAGAAGACCCGGCTCGGCGATGACTTGTGTGGTCTGATTTGGAAAATGTGGTGGGCTAACGACGAGCCTCGCTTTTTGTTGTTATATCTCTTTTAGTGGGAAGCGGGGGCGGCAAGTGGGTAACCGATTAGGTCGCTATTCGGGAGGTACAAGTGGGGATGGGTATCGGACCCAAGGTTGCCCATGTGAGAATTTGGAGATTTCTTTCAAGCAAGCATTGGAAAGTAAAAGTCTTGGAGGTCCCTGTCTTCTCTCTCTCTCTCTCTCTCTCTCTCTCTCTCCTTCTTCTTCTTGGTTTTGCTTTTTTTAATTGGGATGGGGCCCCATCTAAACAGAGCCCTTTAATCTAGAAGAGATGAAGGCAAGACTCTCGGGAGTGAGAGAACAACGAGGCCCGGGAGCATGTTGGGGTGGTCTGAACTGACGTTGTTTTTTCTCGTGGATTTTAGTGTAAAAGAGGTCATTCGGTCTTTGAGAATATGGTTGAACGGACGGAACCGAAGGAGTCGCCAGTCTCACCATCATTTGCCGGGAAGTTAGATTACCTAAAAGAGAATACGGGCCTCCCCCCTACGTATTTAGGTGGCATTCACTTCGCTCAAACGTGTGTGACAAGACTGGTTCCCCTATGTTAAGTTGTACACCAGCCAATGTTAAGTTGTACACCAGCCATGTCCACCTATGAGTTTGAAGATAAGGACATGGCCATCCCCATTTAATTCAATGGTTGGCCTTTGGTTGAGATTAAGACCATCATATCGTGGGTTTAATAGCTTCAGAGATGGAGGTGGCGCAAGGCTTCCAAACTGTGACACTGCAGGGGTACCGTGGAAATAGGCAGCCGTTTGATTAAATCGGACGGCTGCCCTTTCAAAAAAAAAAAAACCCACTCCTGTTAGATCATGTGCTTTATTAATGTCAGCAAAGCAGTCATTCCTGTTTCGAATCCTCCAAACTGGGGCAGATATAACCTCGTCGAGTGATGTGTGAGTCCATCGGAATAACGTCAAGATCCATAGCCAAATTTAGGCTTGACGTAGCTAAAGTGATGCCGACGACAAATTTGACAAATGGGTGGAGAACGGGTCTGAGTCTAAGAAGTTTTCGCCGAGCATTATAGGTACTATCCCATTTGATGTGAGCAGCCCCAATTGTCCAAGATGAATTTCCAATCCTCAAGCATAGGATTTGGGGGTTTTTTTTTAGGGTTAATACCACGAAAACCCCAAACTTTGCCCACTGTGACACATTTACCCTAAACTTTTTTTTGTGACACGAAAACCCCCAACTTTGCTACCTGTGACACATTTACCCCAAACTTTTTTGTAACACAAAAAACCACCAAGTTTACCATTGTGACATGTTTACCCCAAATCTTTTTTTCTCTTTTTTTTTGTTAAATTTTTTAAAAAAATTACACCGGCGAGCCCCACCACCGCCAGAGCTCGCCGGAGGACGGCAAAGCCCTTGCCCAAATCTGGGCAAGGCAGACCTGGGGGAGGGCTGCCCAGCCCATATATGGGCGAGGGCCATCCAGCCCCCGCGGTCCTCGCCCATGGTCGGCGAGGTCCGGGCGAGGGCGGCCACGCCCAAATCTGGGCGGGGCAACCCTCGCCCAGGTCTGCCTCGCCGGCCGCGGGGGAGGGCTTCCCAGCCCCCGCGGCCCTCGCCCGCGGCCAGCGAGGGCCGGACGTGGCTTGCCCCGCCCAGACTCCGCCCAAAATCCGGCCACCTTCTACGTTTTTCTCATGCGCGACACCTGTTCGACGAAATGCACCACCCGTTTGAATATGAAGACTCGCACATTTCGTCGAACAAGTGGCGCGCGTGGGAAAAACGTCGAAGGTGGCCCGATTTTAGGAGGAGTCTGGGCGAGGCAGGCCACATCTGGCCCTGCCCGGCCGCAGGCGAGGGCCGCGGGGGCTGGGCGGCCCTCCCCCGCGGCCGGTAAGGGCTTCGCCGCCCTCCGGCGGCAGCGGGGCTCATTGGTGTAATTTTTAAAAAAAAATTTAACAAAAAAAAACAGAAAAAAAAAAGATTTTGGGTAAATATGTCACAATGGCAAACTTGGGAGTTTTTGGTGTCACAAAAAAAAGTTTGGGGTTAATGTGTCACAGGTGGCAAAGTTGGGGGATTACAAAAAAAGTTTAGGGTAAATATGTCACAGTGGGCAAAGTTTGGAATTTTTCGTGGTATTAATCTTTTGTTTTAAGATGGGGACATACTTTTTGTGATTAAGTCAAACATAAAGTTATCAGGGAAAGTACCAAAGAAATCATGAACTTACTATACCGTCATTGATTCAATCTTGAATACTTTAATTTAACTAATCTAGTCCTAAACATTTTTATACTTGATAGTTGAGTCAAGTCGATTAATTTTGGCTGAAAATCGCTCAAGTGAATGCTAGCCATTTCACGTGGTATGGTCAATATTGATGTGAACATTTTTAAATAATATTATAATAATTGTTTTGAAATTATATGTTTTTTGTTTTCTTTTTATTTATTTTTTTTCCTTTTATTTTGACCGGTGAGGATCACAACCTATGCTAGATTCGGGTGAGGTTGCCATGCCCAAAACCATTGAGGTTGTGATGGACCGAGGCAAGGCCATCATGGCCTTGCCAACCATTAGTGAGGCAACCCTCGCCAAGATCGAGGGAGGGCCTTTTGTGCCCTTGCGAATTGCTAGCGAGGCAGCCCTCACGCAAACTCGATGGGGCTTTTTGGCCTTCATTCGCCATCATGAAAGGAAAAAAAAAAAGAAAAGAATAATGACAATTAAAAAGAAAATTATAAAAAAATTGACAATGTCAATGTCGATCGTATCACAAAGGACAAACGACGTTCATATCTTCGACTAAGATTGACCGGAAGGACTCAATTGACAAGTTATGAAAATATTTAAAACTAAATTGATATAAATAAATTATTTATGATTAGATTAACACTCATGAAATAAGTTTAGGACCGGTCTTTTTTTATTTTTATTCTTTCACTCTAAACTTGCCCGAATATGCACCTATGAGTGTTTTCACCGTAGGGGTGTGCGCGTGTTTTTTTGCGAGATTTACTCATGTTTTCGTCATTGTCATCATGTTCGCCAGTTGTAGATGGTCCGAGGCGGAAGCAAGAGAAGAACATAAGTTCATGAGGTCATATCTACACACGTCCCAATGAAATCGACGGCACAACAAGTCTTCAATCGACAGCTCCCCTCGCCCACGGTTGAAGCCGCCATTTTTGGAATTCGCAGAGGCGGCGTCGTGGTCATATCTGTAATCCGCAAAATTAGAACGGATGAGGAAAATTAGAACCTCAGGAGAGAAGGCGATTCCTCTGTCTCGACAAACGCAATTCTCTTTGTTTCTATAACAGTAGAAAGAAGACGTCATCCGCAGAAGAAGGATCGGCGTGATTGAATATCGTTGCACAAGGAACGTTCAAGATGCCTGGATGGGGTTCGTGGCTTGAGGTTGAGGTCTCGCCATGTTCATTACCTTTTGCGTGCGTGTGTGTGTGTGTGTGTGTATACACACACACATAAACGTGATGGATTGGGATTATATTGATGGTAGCCAGATTGACTCGCTCCCTTCGGATGCCATCCAATTATTGTCTGTTGAGGACTACTACGACGTCCTACCAATCAATGCCAATTTAAATCCGAAATCACACGTTTTGGGATTCTACTATCAAATCTTTTTCCCTTTAGCTCACGGGAAGTTGGACTTCTCATCAGATCACCATTTAGAGCCTATTTGATAATCCGGTAGCCATGCATAATTACTGCCCATTTTGCGGGTGACGCCCACGAAATGAAAAGCCAAGCTGAAGATGCAGCTGGAACATTTGTCCACCGACTGTACCTGCAGTGCCATGCATTGCACCTGCACCTGCACACCTGCACGGGAAGAGGGGATGCAGAGGAGGGTGAGAAGCCCATGGGGCTTGCTTCTTGAGGCCCCCTGGCAGTTGTCGGGTCGTGGCCTCCTGCCAGTGACACGAAAGATGCCGTGCTCGGGGCCTTCCCAGGAACCCCCTTGCCGGAGCAGAAAGAGCGAGCGAAGGACATGAGATAGAACCACTCCACATCAGTCATACAAGTAGGGATGTTGATGACGAGGGAGGTGATCATCGATAGCTCTTCCACGGCGGCTTTGTGGGAATAGGAGGTGGAAAGATTCGCCCAAAAGTAAATACTCTGCTTAGCTTAGCAGTAGGAGCCCCCATAGCAAGGATGCTGGTCCTGGCTAGGGAGTGGGGACCTATTCGCTTTCTCATCGCGTACGGGTGTTATCCCAAGAACAAAACAGGGCATATCTGCATTCCATTTCCACCTAGGCTGCAGTAATAAAGCTGAAAATGTTATGAAATCCATATCAAGTCTCAGAAAGGAAAAAGAAGGAAGAAGAAGAAGAAGCAGCACAGACCCTCCCCCAATTAACATATCTTTATTAAACTTGCCAAAAACTAACATAAGCTATTACAATCAACTTATTTTCCCACATAGATTTTTATTTAAAAAGTCTTAAACCTATTTATGATGGTCAATTCAATGCTAACATTTTTACTTTGACCAATTTAATCTAAATTATTTTGACTATTTACTAATGTAATCCTCTCAATCAGTTTTGATAGGAAATCGCATAGTTGGCGGTTGTTAAAATTATGTCTCGAATTTTTGTCAAGAAAGGAAAGTTGGCTAATTCAAGTAGGTTTCATAATTGAATGATTTCCTAATTGAAAAAGTTCCTAAAATATATTTGTTATTCTAGATCCGATTCTTACTTATATATAAGAAGTGGATATTCTATTTGAAAAGTATCAAAGATGAGTTTCTGCTTGTGACTTATATCCTGAAGCAATAATTGAAAAGTTGACACACCGTTTTTCGAGTGCTTGGCAAGGACTTTTCTTCGTGGGTTTGCTCGTGATATTATATCAAGTATTCAAGCATGTGTTCCAATTAAATCTCATGAGTTGAAGATTTGAGATTATTTAATGAGGAATTGTGGAGCTAAACACTTGTGGGTTATTTGATATAATTGGGGCTTGGGAAACACTAAGAGTGTTTGAGTGATTCTAGTGTGGTTGTAATTTTCATTGTATTGCTTGATTTATAATGAATTAGTTAATGCTATCCTTGTGGATATAGGTCACTAAAATTGAACCACATAAATTTGACGTTTGATTTATTTTCTTATTATGCCGATTTTATTATTCGGTTGCTTGGCTTCCGTAATAATTGATATTAGAGCTAGATTTTATTATGTAATCATTAGTCAATTGAATTCAGTTGAGATTAACTTTAAAAATGAGGTACATGACTTGAGTTTATTATCCTCATTGCCCGATAGTTACAATACTATTATTACCATCGTTAGTAATTCCTCTAGATCAAGGTTGACATTTGATGTGTAGAAGAGAATTTAACAAATCCATGTCTATTACTTTAGTAGGTAAGAATAGAGGAAGAACTGATACACATGTAAACAAAAGCAGTATAAATCTAAATAGACGGAGTCAGTCTTGAACTGGTGGTGCTATCTATTGGAGTTGTGGCAAGAGGGGACATATAAGAAAGGATTGCCCTAAGCTGAAGAATGAAAGGGTAAGGGAAATAGAGTTGTTGAGTCCGCATCATTTGCATTCCTTTCTATTAGGATCAATGCCTCTTTCTCAACACATCAGGCATGCACATAGGGCACAGCAAGACTTGGGCGTAATAAATAAAGAAATGCACAAAAAGAACATAGAAGTGATGTCTATCCGAGGCAGCCCTTGCAAAAGATGACGGTAACTGATGGAACATAGCAATATGATTCCAACTAGAAAAAAAAAAAACAAAGGAGCGAGTTGCCGGGCAAAAAACAAAAGAGCGAGAGAAAGAGTCGCGACAGAGAGTACACAAGAAAAGAAAAAAAAAAAAAAAGGATGTGATAAGTAAAGGAAAAGAAGAAACAAAATTGTAGCTAGTTCCACCCGTCTACTAGTCGGTCCGATTCTATTTGGTTCCGCATAAAAATGGGAATCAGGCCAGTTATTGCCGGTTCCAGATATTTGGAACTGGTCCGCTTTCGATGGGAATTGCCATGAATCAGTCAATTCAGTCAGTTCCTGGAAACAGTGCTGAACCCTGCCTCCTCTCTTCAACTTCTTCTTCTTCTTTGTTTGTGCTTTCTTTCTTTTTTTCTCTCTGCGGTGCTCCGATAGGGTCCAGCCAGCGACAAAGGGGTCAGATTTGGCTCTGCGTGCGGCCAATCATCTTTGAGGGAACACTTCACCATCGGGGCACATAGAGAGAGGGAGAGAGGGAGGCGACTGTAGTCGGGGCTTAGCAACAGGGTCTCGCCAAAGAAGGGCGTGGCTGAGCGACGGCACATGGGTGGCGGATTCCAGGCTACTGCTAGATGGGCTTCGAGGTGGGCTCTTTAATCCTTGGCACGGGTTCACTATGTGAGCATCTGGAAGTTCAATATCTCCAGGATGCTTCTTGTCTTCCTCGGTGATAATGACGCATCCTTAAAATTGTTTGTCTGTGGAGGCTGTTTGTCCTGTTCAGGTTCCGCCCGTGTGTTCTGCAGTCGTAATCATTTCGCGAATTTCTTGAATCATTTTTGGGCTTAGCATCTCGAAACAGAATCGTCCTATTTTTTTTTTTTTATGGCAGAAAAATCCATCACAGAACCCCTGCCCAGATTGCAGCAAAGAATTCTCCTATACTTTTGGCACTCTGAGGTTCAAGATTCAAATTAAACTTTGCAGTCCGTTGAAGATCAAATTTACTACATCGATGATCTTTGTCTTTTACCCTCCATGCCTTGACGCTTTGAATTTTTAGGACAATTACATGTTGTGCAAGAGTATGGGAAAGTTCAATTTATTCCTAACACATCGTTTTGCGAAATCACATGCTTCAGATTTCCAAACTGAAGTTTGAAACACACATGGACCTTTTTTCCTATATCGTGTCCAAAAGGGGGAACAGTGAGGAACTTTTCATCTTTACACCGAGTTGTGCATTGACTCTTTATTTCCTCGAATCTTTAGAAAGTTAAATGTGCTTTAGTTTCAAAAAAAGGTCATACATATCATCTAGCACATCATGCCAGTTTCATTAACCTATTTGTAATGTCTTTACTGCTATTAAACCTTTCAAGATATATATCTTTTTTTTTTTTTGAAAAAAAGAACTTATAGACTTCTTTTTTTTTTTCTTTTGAGAAAATGACAAAAATAGTCCATAATTTTGGGCGTAATGTGTATGTGGTCTATAAACTTTGAAATTTTTTTATGTGGTCTTGAGTTTCACTCAAATGGAAATCTTTTTTATACACCGTGGCATCTTAGAATATGTCTATTTTTTAAAGAAAAATATGTCAAATCTTTTTCCTTGTCCATTCAAATTTATGTTATGTTCTGAAGTTTTCCAGTAAACTACCTTCTCTTATTTTGTTTCTACCATTTCTTATCTTACACCGACCCGTACAATTTTTTGTTAAAAGGAGTAATGACACAAATGATTTGTGAACTTTCACTTGATATATATTGTGGTCCATAAACCTTTAAGTTATTCAATGCGATCCCTAAATTTTGTCTCGATATACAATGCGGTCCATGAATTTTTGATTCATTCAATGTGATCTTTGAATTTTTGGTCCCTGAATTGTGTGCAAACATTTGATATTGTCCTTGAATTACTTCAAGTTCAAGGAAAACATTGAACAACCTTATATAGTTTAGAAACTAAATTAAATATATATCAAAAGTCAAGTGACCATATTACACATTGAGTTAAAGTTCATGAATCATATTGAACAAATTGAAAAGTTTGAATATGATATTGCATATTGAGTCAAAGTTCACCAACCTGCTATGTCATTTTCCGTTTGTTAAAAGTCTAAGGAGACGCTTTGCTTTTATTTTCTTGACATCTTATATCTGCCTTTGGAGTTTTCAAGGATTATAAACTTTTTCCACAATAGTGTTCGGAAGTTTGATTTTTCTTCTGAAACAACATTTTCGGGAAAAGTGTCAAAAAAAAATCCTAAACATTTGCCACTTGTGCCAAAATAAGTCATCAGCTTTTTTTGTGTCAAATCAGTCATAAACCTTTGCAAGTTGTGTCATATGAATCATTCCTACCGAAGGAAGCACACATGACGCCGACGTGGCTCACCAGAGCGCCGACGTGGCTCGGCCGACGAGGGCCGGGTGAGACCGCCCCCTCCCAGATCTGGGCGGGACAGCCCCGTCCCTACCCGGACAAGGGTGAACAGGGCCGCCCAGATCTGGGCAGAGGCGGGGCTGCCCCGCCCAGATCCGGGCAAGGCCGGCCTCGAGCGAGGCTGGCGGCGGCCTCCCCAACCCTCGCCGCCCTCGCCCGTTGCTGGCGAGGGCTCCGCCGCCCCAAAGGCTGCCCTTTCCAGAAGAAGAAGAAGAAGAAGAAGAAGAAAAAAAGAAAAGTTGGCGCCACATCGTCGTTAGCGTTCCGGCGAGCCATGTGGGCGCCACGTGTGCTTCCCCCGGTGGAAAGGACTTATATGGCACAACTTGCAAAGGTTTATGATTGATTTTGCACAAAAAAAGGTTAATGACTTATTTGGCACGTGACAAATGTTTATGACTTTTTTTGGCACTTTTCCCCAACATTTTTGTTGAAGTTTTAAATTGAATTTTACAACAATGAGCATGGGCCCTCTATACACATGTCGGTTCCAAATGTTGCAAATTATGGAACTTATCTTCTTTATCGGTGCTTATTACTTTTGAACATTATGGGGACTTAAATGTACTTTTAGTTTGACTTACAAGTACTGTAAATCTAAGGGGCATATCAAGATAAATTGTTTGAAACGAAAGTTAAAGCAATAAAGAGAATAATATCAATCAACAAAACCAAGGAAAGGCAAACCGACTGAATAATGAAAACTAACATAGCATGCAAAAATAGGGAGAAAAGTGCCAAAAAAGTCTTAAACCTTTTTTTTGTGCCAAAAAAGTCCTCAACCTTTGCACGTTGTACCATATAAGTCATTCCATTAGTTAGTGACCAAAGAAAGCACACGTGGCGTTGACGTGGCACTAATGTGGGGCGCCAACTTTTTTTTTTCTTTTTCTTCTCTGCGGCCTTTGGAGCGGTGAAGCCCTTGTCGGTGACGGCGAGGGCAGTGGGGGCTAGGGAGGCCGCCGTCGACCTTGCCCGGATATGGGCCGGCTAGTAGTTGGCGGGGACCGAGCGAGGCCGCCCTCGCTCGACCCTGTCCGGCCACTGGCAAGGCCGGCCAGCGGCCGAATTTGGGTGGGGCAGCCTCACCTTTGCCCAGATTTGGGCGGGGGCAGCCTTGCCCGGCCCCCGCTAGTCGCTAGCCGACCTCGCTAGTGCTCGGCGGGGGCTGAATGAGGCTGCCCCCGCCTAGATTTGGGTAGGGTAGCCATGCTCTTGCCCAAATCTAGGCTGAGAGGGGCTACTGCACTTAGATCCAGGCAAAGCCGGCCTCGCCCCGCGCTCACTGGCGACGGGCTCGGCCGGCGGTGGCCTCCCCAGCCCCCACCGCCCTTGCTGTCGCCAGTGAGGGCTCTGCCGCTCCAAAGGCCGACAAAGAAGAAAAAAAAAGTTGTCGCGTCATCGCCGGCGAGCCACGTCGGTGTCATGTCGACACCACATTGGCGTCACGTGTGCTTCCTACGGTCACCAACTGACAAATGGACTTATATGGCACAACTTGCAAAAATTTAGGACTGATTTAGCACAAAAAAATGTTAAGGACCTTTTCTGCACAAGTGACAAAGGTTTATGACTTTTTTGGCACTTTTCCCCAAAATTAGGGAAACAAACTGGTCAAGCTTGTATTGCTAAAGAAGAAAATGAAGACCGGTCATTGGTTGTAGATGATAAAGACAAATTTAGTGATAGCTATATTCTTGATTTAGGATGTTCCTACCACATGGTCCTAATCGTGATCGGTTCTCCACATATAAGATACATAATGGTGGAGTTATTATAATTGAAATTAACATTAAATGCAAAGCAATTGAGATTGGGATTGTCAACATTAAGATGCACAATGACACGACCAAAACCTTGAAATATATCAGATACATTCCTGATTTGAAGAAGAATATCATCTCTTTGAGTACACTTGATGCCATTGGTTGCATGGTTGTGGCCGAAGGTAGAGTTATGAAGATTATGATAGGTTCAATCCTATTGATTGAATGACTCAAAACAGGCACTTTGTACCAGCTACAAGGCAATACAGTTACTAGTCCCGTTGCAGTCTCATTTGTTATGACAAAAACATACAAGGCTAAATTGTGAGATATGAAAATTGGTCATATGAGTGCTAGAGAGATGGAGGGAGCTGCGTAAGATAGGTCTTGCGTGGTCAAAAAGTTGAAAAACTAGATTTCTATGAGCAGTGTCTTCGGAAAACATAAAAGGGTCCATTTCAAAATAGGAATTCACATAATAAATGACACTTTGGATTATATTCATTCTAATATTTGTGAACCTACAAAATTTCATTCCAAAGGCCTTGGTTTAAGCTATCTATTCACTTTTATGAATGATTTTTAAGAAGTAGATTTTGATTTATTTTCTAAAGTGGAAGATAGATGTTTTGTCATATTTAAGCAATAGAAAACATTGATTGAGAAGTAAATCGGTAAGAAGATCAAAAGGGTAAGAACAAATAATCTGCTGTAATTTTATGGAGATGAGTTTGCTGAGCTTTGCAAAAAAAAAAAAAAAATGAAGGCATTGTGAGGCATCATACTATAGTGAACATACCACAACAAAATGGTATTATAGAAAGCGTGAACATAATCTTATTATAAATGACTAGGTGCATGTTGTCTAATGCTAGTTTAAGCAAGGAGCTTTGGGCTGGAGTAGTCAATATAGCTTGTTGGTTAATAAATCATTTCTTTGCACATCTATTGACTGCAATAAACCTAAAGGGGTATGGTCAGGTAAACTTTCTTGGTTATTGTTCACTTTGAGTATTTAGATATTTAGTATATTTATTCACAAGTTAATGAAGGCAAACAAGAACCTAGAGCAAAAAAATGCAACTTTCTTGGTTATGCTTTTGGTGTAAAGAGTAATAGATTTTGGTGTGCTGAATAATCTAATATTATCATTAGCAGAGATGCTACTTTTTGATGAGTCTGCTATGCTTCATCCTTGCAATGAATCCTACTTTCCTCTCCATAAAAGTTTATAAAGTGCCTTGAAAAAGGTGGAGTTTGAAGTAATTTTTTTTATAGCCAGTTTAGTTGTCTATTGATGATATTGAGATTAAAGAACTTGAAGACGAAGAATATTTTATTGCTAGAGAGATAGACTAAGAATAATTACAGTTAAGCCCTCACGAAAATATGGTTATCAGATTTTGTTGCTTATGCTCTTGCAGTTGTAGAGTCAAATAAAGTATAGTGAGCCTAAAATCTACAAAGAAGTTATCCCTTAAATTGGGCAAGATGGTTAGTTGCTATGAGTGAAAAGATGGAAGCTCTTGAAAAGAATCAAAATTTGGAGCTTGTCAACACCCAAACATTTCTTTTGTGGGGGTGCAAATGGGTTTTCAAAAGAAAATGAAGGTACTAATGAAGTTGAAAAAAATTAGAACTAAAGCTGGTGTAGTTACTAGTTGCTAAAGGCTATAGTCAGATAGAGGGAGTTAATTTTGATGATGTTTTCAACTGTCCTTAAACATAGCACTATTGGGGTTTTTCTTGTGTTAGTTGCCATGTATGATTCAGCGTTGGAACAACTCGATGTGAAAGCAACTTTCTTGCATGATGAACTTGAAGAGAAAGTCTATATTGGTCAAAATAAGGCAATAAATATCATATTTGTCTATTAAAAAAGTCTATCTGTTGTTTGAAGCAATAACCTAGATAATAGTATAAAAGATTTCATAATAAGGAACAAAGAAGAGATGTCGAGGCTCTTGCTTTGCGTCTGAATTCATAGTTAGTCATAGTGTATATGGGATTGTGGAATTTACAGGAATAAATAGCTTTCGCTGAAACAAATCTAGTAATGAGCGACATCCCATTAGGACAGTAATCCTTGAGCTAAGGCTAACTACTCTGATTCTACTCTGTTGATTATGGGTCAAAGAAAAACATGATTAGGCTTCGAATGCCAGTCTGCATGAGCATTCAAAAATGTGCAAAATCACATTTTTAGATGTCCTCAATCATGCGATTGATGTCAAGGGGCGGATCAGAATGTAAAAGCTGGACATTCTAACATTTCAATAAGTCGGTCATTTCTTGAGGAGATGTTCGGCCCACTTTAGTCATACTTTCTAGGTGCAGAGGACCGAAAATAAGGCACATGATTTGACCTATTTCTCGCTCATTACGTTAAGTATAATTTAGATAGACATCAAGAGAGACTTACAGTGAAAGATTTTCTCGATTAGTTCTTATGGGCCTTACTCGGGTGTAGCCAGGAGTGAGAAATGAGCGTGATCGAGAGATTCTAATCTCTCTCTTGCCGATCGTAGTGGAACATCTCATTGATATGTGCAGATGATTGCATTGAAATGAAACACAGAAAGAGAAAAGAAAAGGAAGGAAGGAAAGAAAGAAAATCCCCGGACGAAACAGAGGGGACTTGGCTTATCCGGATGAATGCCGCGGTGACGACGAAGGGATGTCAAGAGTCTATCCCCTCCTCTGGCATCCCTCGTCGCCACGCAAACCCAGGATCCACCTCAGAAGGTCCGGTCCCTTATCTCGATGGAGCCTCGTTTTCCATATCATTCACGTCTTGGGTCCCAATCCCTAGCTTCGCAGATAAACACGTATCGAGACTTATCTCGCGCTTCTGTCGGCCTCCCGCGCCGTCCTCTTCTCTTTCGTTCCCTCTTTCATAAGATCATACCCGACAGCTCCATTGCTAGGTCAGTACGATGACAATGAAAATGATCGGCAGGGCAGGAGACGTGCTCAACTCCTCACCATACACCAGAACCCGGTTCGTGCTGAGCCTCACGACGAGCAAATCACACGGGCCACGGCGTATTAGAGTCCTACAGCTCAATCAAATGTCATGTTTATCACAATTATTCGACGTTAATAAATTTTTGCATCCTCAGGATCCCGGTGAAAGGGGCGGGCGACGGCCACGTGCCCTGGAGGAGCCGTCCCCACTGTGGAAAGGAAGGCAAAGGAACGACAAACACGCAGCCACCTGTGCGGCTGAGGGCGGGTCCCCACAAAAAAAAGAAAGAAGACAAGACAGCTTATCGAGCCCATCCATCGAAATTCTAAAGCAAAGGAGGAGGAGAAGGAGAAGGGGAGGCTCTCTGCCACGTTGTTTTCTCCCCCACCCCCGGGGAAAAGGATGACCCCATATGTTGGACCCGCGGGGTCAGGTGGCGAAGCCTGATTGGGCGACGTGTGACGAGCTACAGGTGTCTGTCGCGAGGCAACCCCTTTCATTGGGCTTCGAAATATGTTTATTCCACATATGTCTATCTGAAGAACCAAAGTCAGGCACGTTGTCACGTCACTCCGCCTTTCGTTCTTGATTACGGCTTGAGCCCCCCTTGGCTCGCGGCTCCAGCCGATTCCCTTGGGCGACTCTCCGTTTACGAGAGAGGATCTCCCAAATTCTGCATCCTTCCCTAACACGTGTGGGCGCATCGTTGGAGAAGAGCTCTTTTGTACGTTCATTTGGGGTTTGTGTGGGATTCATGGTCATCAACATCACCCCACGTGATTCTTGCGAACCTCGCGATGTCCCTGAGGGGCTTAAAGCACACGCTTTGCCGATCCAGATAATGACCCGCCCGACGGCCGACGTGGGGAGCCGCAATTAAAATATCGTCCCCGTTTGTCTTCTTGCTCACTGTTACGAGTTCCAGGATCACAGCAAAGATTCCCTTCAAGATAGCACGAGCCCCCAGCTCCCGCTGAGCCGTCGAAGCCAAACTAGCCATGGTGGCCGAGTGAACCTGTCCCATAGAATACTTCGTAATTAAAGGAATGTAGAAAGCACGCAGCGAGCGAGAGAGAGAGCGAGAGAGAGAGAGAGATGAGAGCAAGTAGTGACGGGAAAGCGCCTCAGGACTCCCCATATACAACAGCAATTCAAGAACTCCAATCCCCCACAATCTTCCCAGTACAGGCTCTAGACGTGGTCTCAGACTCCGGGCATGGCTAAGTAACTGCTTTGTGGGATTAGACCCGACCGCCTTCTTATTCCCATATGCACCGGAACGTCCATCAAGCAGAGCAGCCGTTTTCTTTCGACATGCTTAATGCAGGAGAATATCCTGCTGCTGCTTTTGATGGCAGGAACTCGCTCCCAAGAACAAGGAAGAAGAAGAACAAGATGGTGAACAAGAGAAGGTTCAGTGATGAGCAGATCAGGTCATTGGAGTCTATCTTTGAATCCGAGTCGAGGGTTGAGCCTCGTAAGAAGCTGCAGCTTGCTAGGGAATTGGGGCTACAGCCCCGCCAGGTGGCCATTTGGTTCCAGAACAAGAGAGCCCGATGGAAGTCCAAGCAGCTGGAGCGTGACTTCGCCATTCTTCGCTCCAACTACAACGCTCTCTATTCCCGCTTCGAATCTCTCAAGAAAGAGAAGCAATCCTTGATCACCCAGGTAGAAACTCCACCAATCTCAATCTCCTCCTTCAATAGCATTAAACAGTCCCGAAAACTCGGGAGCCAGTTGCGCGGGTTTAACCAAAGCAGCTAATCACATGTTTGTGGATATGTTGTTGATAGATTGAGAAACTGAGCCGACTGATTGAGAAGCCGCAAGAAGAGGGCCAGAGCTGCAGGCATGATTCGGCAACAAACAGCATCGATCGTGAGTCCGGCAACGGGTATCCCAAGCATGAAGACAGTCAGCCTGTATTTTTGGATAAATCAGTGCGTCTGATGGGAATACTGGGCGGGGATGACTACTTAGTACTAGAAGAGGAGCAGAGCCTCCTAAACATGGCTGAACCCGATCCTGAACCTGCCCCTGCAGATAGTTCCTTGACATCACCTGAGCACTGGGGCAACTTGGAGACCGATGATCTTCTCAAGCAGTCGTCCGACAGCTCGCAGTGGTGGGATTTCTGGTCTTGAGTGGATGGCTTTTTAAAACAGATTATCCAGAGGATGAGGTCTTCAGTGCATCTGAAGAAACTCAAGAAGTGCCAGTTGTGTGGTCATAAGGGGGTTCAACGGGAGAAACTGTCGTTCCTAATGCACACACTTTCCTTGAATAAGCATCCGAAGAAAGAGGACATTAAATCGATCGACAACCTGTGAGTGGGAGTTGCTGCTGCAGCTAGTGGAAATATAAAGATTTCGAGCACTGAAGCAAAACCAGCACCACGAATCAGTACAAGTGAGAACATCCCACCATGTAAATAAAAAATGTCCATGTCATATCAGTAGGGTGGCAAGCCATTGTTTTTCATTTTACCCTTCTTTCTCCAACAAACCTGTTCATGGAATAGAGTACGCAGGAACGGAAATTCAGCAGATGTAAGCTTATGACATAGAAGATCAGGGCCCATGAACGAGATTTGCTCATCTGCAATTCATTTTGTAGATGCCGGCACTCCAAATTCTGAACTGGAAAAATGATCTGAACAATCCAGCGATTACTTCAGTACAAAGCAGCATTACCAACGTTTACCAACCACCTGAGGACACACTCTGAAGGACCCGGTCGATCCTGATGTGCCACAGGTGACATAACAGTCACCATGACCGGGAGACTAAACTTTCTAATGGGTTCACCCCCGTTCATGCAAATTGGTTGGGCTAGGCTATGAGTGCGGCATAATTAAACCGATAGATTCAGATCTAATATAGATCCATGAAACAGCGGGGAGTCCCAACTTCCCCATGGCCTTATGATAAGCAAAAGCACAACTTCACGATAGAATCATTCTTTCTCGCTGCGCTTCAAACTCCAAGCACCAAAAACTTCCGGAATGTATGACAAAGCTCCGACAAGAACATCAAAGTACCTGTGGGGTCCACACCATGTCTAGTCATTTCCACGGCAAGATCAGTGTTAGAGATAATTAAGATGTTTTCCTTCATTCTCTGTATCTTCCGCAATTGTGCAAATTGAAATTCCATCTTTCCTAGCAAAGTTATTGCCGCGTCTTTCATGATCTGGTCCACGAGGGTCATTTATGCAGAGAGCTGCAGAGGTCTGGAGCTTCCCAACGATGAACTGACAATCTCGACCAAAAATTAGATTCTCCAGCTGCAGCTGCAGTTTCGAGAGCACAAGCTCCGAATTACAGAGTTCGGTTGGCCTTCACATAAATGGATATACATGAGTGTTTCCAACCATCTCCACGATGTTCGTACATGATCATCAGTGCCTAAGGATAGAAAAGCAAAGCGTGTGAAGAAGGAGAGAAGCAAATGGTGATGCATCTAAAATTACTGGAAGTCGAGGAGATCCCACATGTAGCCAGCAGCTTGAAGGGTGCCCATCGTTTCGAGGAAAGTGCAGCAAAAACCAAGCGCAAATGCTAAACTTGGTCTCTGATTGGACTGATTCAGTTGAAACGCCCCCAGCTTGCGCGTGCTGTTGGATACGGCCTGGCGGCCCACAAAGTCTTGTAGGCCCAATCCCCCGAAGGACAGCAACTCAGTTCTCCCCCGAAGTGAGATAAATGGTCCTTGAATTTAACCTAATGCGCAGTGTGGTCGCCAAACTTTTAATTTGTTCAATATAGTTTATAAATTTTTTGTACATATTCAAATTAGTCCACCGAAAATAATCTATATCTTCATTCTATTAGTTTAAGTTTATGAATAACAAATAGTATGTTTATATAGTCCATAAATTAGTTTGAACATATACTAAAAGTTTAGGGGACTTCATTGAATAAATAAAAAATATAGAGACTACGTTATACATTAGATTAAAGTTCAGAAACTATATTGAATAAATTGAAAGTTTAATAACTAAATTGCATGTTGGACCGAAGTTCAATTACTATTTATGTCATTGTTCTGTGAAACTATTCTCTCAAAAAATGAATGGTTCAGAAAATAGTTTTCCTAAAAATAATTACTTTTGTCATCTAAAATAATTAGTTAACAGAAATTTCTTTCACTATTGGCAACAATTCATGCCTAAATATTTTCATGTATGAAATTTTTTTATTGATTTGTTTTTGTAGACTATACAAAAAATAATATCTAAACATTCTCGTTGACAACGGAAGTATTTTTCATTGATTTATTTTTGTAAGTGATACAAACAATCACTTCTATTATACTATTTTTTAAATTAATTATTTTCTATAAAACAAACGTATCTTAAGAAAAACTTATATGAAATCCAAAGTTATAAATTGAAAATGAATTAAGAGTTCTTTTTATACCCGATTCGTGGGGGCTTTTAAAACGAGAGGAAAGTTAAGTTTTGCAATACTTAATGAAACATATATGATTGTTTATGCTTCTTATTGTTCCAAAACTTGTTCTTATTTTCACTCACTAAATTTTTTTTTTTATATAGCTACTAGTTCTACTTTCATTTTTTTTATACCGACTACACACACACACACACAAAAATCAATCCAAAACCTATTAATTATACTAATGCCAATTCAATCCTAAAAGATTGGCCAAAAGGACTGCATTGAGATTTCACGTAAATGTTTAGTGCTAAATTGGTAAAATTAAGAATTTTAGAATTGCATGTTCAGAATAGACTAAACAAATCTTTCCACCAATTGAGTCACAAGTTAGAAGAACATGTTTAAAAAAAAACCTTTGGAGGACTATTCTCAGAATCAAAGTTGTAAAACCAAAATCATATGTCAATTTACCAAAAAAAAAGAACAAATCGAAAATCATATGTCACGCCCTGAAAATGTTGTAAGAGCAAGTAGTTTTATTTTCATTTTTTTTTTCACTGAAAGCAGATGAGCCATAAGTTGTGATGAACGAAATAGGTCTTCAGCCTAATGGTGCGTATACGCACCTCAGAGAAATTAAGCGAATCAATTTCTGAGCTCCAAAGCAAGGAACCTTAGCCGTGTCCGCGACAAAGCTTACACAGGCGATACAATATTCAAAATTTGAACATGAAAATGGGTGATTTTCGCCCACCGATTTTCTTGATAAAAGTCTGAAAGGAATCCTTCTTTTTATTACCCCAACTTGCATTCCTTCTTCTTCTTCTTCTTCTTCTTTTGTGGGTGGGGGGGGGGGGGGGGGGGGGAGAAGAAGAAGAATTGCTTTCCTGAAGAAGATCTGAAACTACTTGTCATAAAAAATTTATTGACCCACTTGTTCAGAAATAAGAGAACGAGTGACCATTCGACAAAGTTATAAGAACTACTGTCTTTGGGCAATGTAATCGTCTCCTAACCTCTCCTGTTTTTCGTTTTCGTTTTTTGTTTTGCCGGTCAAGTTTGCCTCTTAACTATTGGGAAAAGCATTCTACTACCAACATTTTTTTAAGTGCTTGCTTGGTACAACTTCACCGCAGCCGCTACAGTAGGCAAATAGGTTTTGCAGGTATTTGACAAAGTCCTCACAGCTGCCGCAACATTTAGGAAGCTATTTTACACAACACTAGGCACTCAAATTACTTCACTTTCAGCAACGCAACAAGGCGTACTATAAAATCGTGATCATAGAAAACAGATGTTAAGACAGCTTATGTAGTTCGACTCGAATAATAAGCTGGGAAATATTCCAAGGGATGAGAGTGCTCTAAATTTCAGAGGAAAAATCATTTCTCCCGAGAGAGTTTATGTAGTTGAAAGTTCTACTTCTTTGACAAATTAGAAGACTCTTTTCCATGATTTATAATCTTTGGAAAGTCATTTATTTACTCCATCCTTGGCAATGATGTATGACATTTTGATTTACCTATCTCCACGCGTATCAAAGTTGGGCAGTCCAGATTATAATTGCGGTCTTAATTTTTGGGTCATGACGTTACTAACTTTTGCATCAAAAGTTGACTTCCTATCTTCTCCCCAGCACAAAATGTTCTCCGGACTTAATTCTTAGCCAACCATTTGGCAAAAAACATCTTAGTCAACGCAGCAGATCCTATCTTGCACTTAAAAGTAGGTAGAATTTTGTGGTTAGGTCACGGTTTAGGCAGCTTAAGTGTCGAGCACTTATGGCTTTGACACTAGCTTCACGTCAAAGATTTTGCTGGAAATCAGTTTTCCCATTCATTTGATGAAAGAGTCTTCCCATTGCGGCAGGTACTTGGGGTCAAAATGAAGCTACTTTTTGAGCACTAGGGTATATGCCGAATATGCTGGGAAATATTCTTGGACGTACCATCCTATTGTTGTTAATTTTATTTTATTTTTATAGGAAAAGAAACAAATAAGAAGGATGGAAGTAACAAATTAAACGACCGATCCACAAGTAAATTACCTCAACGTGCATGCGCATACAGCTCGAGCCTATGATAATATGGTAACTCAGGCAGGCACGTCGAAATGCTGTACATGAACATCAGATGACTGGAGATTATGATGGTTGGTCGAGGGATAACAACATGAGATTCCATTGCAGCTAAAGATAAACAGGAGCTCCTTCCAAACCCCCGATCACTTACCACCGTTTTGTCACTAATGTCATTAACCCGCAAGAATATATGCACCTGGAAAAAGGAAAATTTTGGGCAAAAAGAGTCACTGGATATGTAGGTTTTGCAAAGTGGTCAACAGCCTAGGTTTAATTTTATATAAGGTTAGATTGATGACGAAAATGATAGGTGAGGGTTTGGCAATATGCCGTCTGGCAAAATAATGTGGTCCTTACTGTGCGAGGATAAATGAGTTGTTCAGCACCCAACCGATCCTACATACTTAAATAATATCAGAGAGGAAGCTAAATCCGAAAAGGAGATTTGAACTGTATCAGTGTGCACGAGTGGCGAAGATTAAGTTTGCAAGTTGCAATCCAACTGAGTTGTTCGACAAAGTTATTTAAATAGTAATCGAGAATAATATCTTCACAGTAGAAGGGAGAATACTATCCGCAAGATTATGCTTTTGTAATTTGGGGTTAATGCACTTGGATGAGTGAGTGGCCTTTCAAAGTTGGTAACGGAGAGAAGCACTAAGGCAGGCTCTAGCTATCTATACATTTATCTTGTTTCAGAGTTCTTGAAAATATAGATATGTTCGAGGAGATAGCATATTCACTGATAAATTACAGTAAAGAAAGAACCGTGCTTGATATCCCGACCAAACTTGAACTGCAGGTGCACAGCAATTAGCCAACCGACCTATCATTCAAATGGGCGCATGCTCAAGTATACAAGTTGCCTATCGAAAGCCACTTAGATTTGACCTAGAGATCCGGATTTGGCAGACCTCTCCACTAGAAATATTTACATTCCTTAGTAGCTATTAAAACAACTTGATGTTCCCGCATAATCTGTAGGCAAGATACAGGGTGGCGGATGGACACTCCACTAGTTATATCAATTAAATGTGTATATGAGATCAATCACAAAATACAAAAATATGGTCGTATACCCTCTGCACTATTGCATCAATACAACTACTTTTTTTTAAAGTAACAGTATGAAAAAACAAAAAGCCATTTATTCTGTCAAAAGTGAAGAGAGAGAGAGAGAGAGAGAGAGAGAGAGAGAGAGAGAGAGGTGGCACAGGGAAGCTACAAGAAGTGTTCGAAGGAAAAGAGCTTTCGTTAAAGGACAACGGAATGGAAGAAGCAAAGAGGAGGACATATTCTTGCTTCCTTCAATTCAAAGATTCAAACTTTGAAAAAGTTGAAGAATCTTTTTTGGAGCACTCTCTACCCCCACTCAACACCAAACCAAAATATAACCAGTTAGGATTGGGATCTTTCAGCATCAGATCCAATCATCGCTTGGGGTTGTTTATGGCTAGTGGTGGGTTAGCAGCCCCCACCATTATCATATGGACTGGAGCCTCGACCGTATGCGCAACATGCATACGTCCATCTCATCTGCTTCTTCCTTTGAGATCCTCATTATTATATCTAAAGTGTTGATCTGTTCCGTAGCATCCTCATCAGCTGGTTATATACACCAGATCAGACAAAAGGTCCCCGCGTAGTTTGCGCAAGGATGGCACTCGACGCAGATTTCGTCAGCAGATTCAGGGGGCATTATTTTTAAGATCAATATTGAAGGCAACGCACACGCCAGTGATTGAGGGCCTTCAATTGGAGAAAGAAACATGATTGATGATGAGGATGATGATGCTGATAAATGAGTTACTTAATATTAAAATTTTCCATTGCTATGACCAACCAAAGGTTGAGGTCGCTACATATTCACCCGGCATTGTATATAGTTAATCATCACTGGTCATCTATATGCTTATAGCTTTCGTCAGAAATTTAGAATTGCAAGTCTGATCCATGTGTGTGTATATATATATAAGATTGTTGTCTCGCACTCAGCTGGCCTTGTTCCTTTTGCGGCAGGGTTTTATTCTTCTCTCGAAAATCCAGCTTTCAAATTCGCTGGGCGAATAAGAAAACGAGCTATAGGTGTCCAACTAGTCTGAGTTGAGCATTTTGGAAGCTCCTTTGTTATAAATGATGCCCACTTTTTACAGAGCTCATTCAAAAGGAGATTACAGATCCAAAGAGAGACTTTAGTACCTTGAATTGAGAAGGCTAGCTTATGAATATGGGCTACCAGAAGTGATGGGGGTGCTTCTCATTGGATGTTTGCAGAAAAAACCTGTCTAAATTCTATATGAAGTGCGCTCCACGTTCGTTCTTCGTATGACGATCTGGTTGGGTGATTAGGTATATCGCGTTGTTAATGACCACTTTCATTCTCACACAGGAATTTTCCTCGAGGTTATCAATATTGGGGGGCCTACGCCTGCTCTGGAGCTGAAAGGGGAAGGAACAACAAAACAACAAAGGCAGAGTAAATATTCCAAAGCATGTGCTGGTCCCTTCAATCATAATTATATAAGGCCAGTTGCAGACATCTTATTGCCTCTTGATTTTAGTAATGTACATGCTGGTGATATGCGTCTTCAGATTACCAAATGATTAGAGTGTGTATCGGTTTGAGGCCTCGTGTTTTTTCTCGTAAACAGGGCATGTGATTACTGTTACTTGACTCGCACGAAGCTTCCCCCTGCAGAAACAACAGAAATAAACGCCAACAGGCAGAATAAACTAGCGGGCATACGTGGCTTGCACGGTGTAGGCATCAGGTGTGAACACGTAAAACTGGTCAATCGAATTAGGTCCCATAATCAGTCAAAGAGAGACCGGGAAGAAGATGGTCTTGCGAGTAGCCACGACTACCGTGGTGTAAAATAGTGGTGCTGCATAAACTAGCAATATGATCTTGGAATGTTCTTGGAAGTTGTAATTGATTCATCATCGGGCAGCTGTCCACCCAGGAAAATGTAGCCGACTTTCCGAGACCTTAAGAGCCATTTGGGCGTGAAATTGCAGAGGCAATCCAAACCCCAAACTCAAAGTCTTTATAGGGGGAATAGAATCATGCATGGAATCCATCAAGTTGTATTGAATAAACAAGTGCGACTCTCCTCCAAATTCATTAAAAAAGGGCAATTTGTTTTCAAGATGACTTATAAAGATGGGTCTCCCACTCCCAGTTAAAACGCAATGGTTTTAAAATAAGGAAGAAACGTAAAAGAAAATAAGACTCTGTCTTGACCTCATATGATATGTTCCAAAGCGATGGCCCATCAGAAACGGCAAGTCACTTGACTGTAAGTCATCTTGCCACCTGCATCCCTCCAAGGCAACAACCATCAACGCCTAAATCAGATTAGCCACTCTTTAGAATATATACGTAGTGAGTCCAAATCCTTTGATTACACTCTCCCGGGGCATGTATATGCATCCTGTCAAACTGTTAGCATAACCCAAAGAAAGACAATGATAAGAGATACCGAAACCGATGTGCTACTTAGAGACATATGGCCGACGCCTACTTACAATTGGGTATGGTTTAAACGGTCATTACCAGATTGTCGAGCTGATTAAAAGAAAATGATGTTGGTTGTCCTCTCCCTCAACTTTTCCTATAAAAAGAGGACTCTTGTGCTACTTTTTTTTCCACCAAGCAAAAAGCAAAACAGAGTCTGTATTAAAAGGGTCATAACCTTCCCGGAGCATTCCTGGAAATGGGGAGACTCTGGCTGCTTTTGTTGTGAATGAATAAGTCCATACGCATAAGTACAGGATCGTTACCGAGAAATTCCTCTACCCGTGGTGCTTAAAAAAATTCACTCTCATCTGTTCAAAGTAGCTAGAGAAAAACAATTTTGGGCGTCGCTTTCCTCATGCCCGTAGAAAGTTCTCGTAATTAAAAATGAGTCATTGCTGATGTTTGAATGATTCATTGACTTTCCATACCACGTCATTCTACTCTATTTTTATTTTTGTCTTTTTGGGAGGCTAGCTACCTTGCCTACCAATGAATCGAAAGGATGAGCAGTTCCCCTGCAGTAAAACAGAGCATACGTCGTTCATAGCAGCACCAAACCAGTAACATTCTTTCTCTTCTCAACCAGTAGCATTCTTCACCAGAAAGTAGATGGCAACAAATTCCATCGCAGAATGTCTCTGACTCTACGATCCTTCTTTGTAGTTTGAGGCTCTCATCCGACTCGTTTAGCGTAAGCATGCGCATATGACTCCTGGATTTATCATCTAACAGTCGCTGGTTTAAAATATTTTATAGATGTAACCTATTAAAACCAGCCGCGTTCCCTAACGACTAGCTTTAAGATAGACACTGCCCCAACAGCATGCAGTGCAAAAAAAAATAAAAATAAAGCAGAGGTGGAAAATTTGAGAGAATAGTTAAGTTATTCCCCCAGGGGAAAGAAGAGAGGCAGGGGATTTGCCTTTTTCACACTTGATCATGTCATGCATTTGCGGCGGCGTTGCTATTTCTCTTTGTCCTTGTTCTTGTTCTTCTTCTCTCTCTCTCTCTCTGATGTTATTTTTAAAATAAGACAGTGAACTGAAACGCACAGTGATTATTCATATACGGATATGAGTGTTTAGATACATAGACTGGCTCTCCTTTCACCCTCCCTATTTTTCTAACTAAAAATTCATTAGTTTATGCAGGGGTTGTCCCGGTGCTCTGCCCTATAAATACCGGCCCCCAACCAACCTATTCAATTACCCCAAACCTCATTCTAAGCCAAGAATGGCCATGAGTTCAGAAGTCGAAAGCCTCTGGCTATTCGCCATCGCCTCCAAATGCAGAGCCTTTACCCGTGATAACATTGCCTGGTCCCTCCTCTTGGTGGGTTTAACTTGGCTTGCCATCTCCTTCCTCCACTGGTCTCACCCCGGTGGCCCTGCTTGGGGCAAGTATTTCTGGGGCAAAGCACTCTTCCTTTCGCCTTCCTCTTCTCCTGTATCTCTACTGCGCACGATCCCCGGTCCCAGGGGGTTGCCACTTCTTGGAAGCATGAGCCTCATGCTCCACTTAGCTCATCACCGGGTTGCCGCCGCTGCTGAAGCCTTCGGTGCCAAGCGCCTGATGGCCTTTAGCCTGGGCGATACAAGGGTCATCGTGACCTGTAACCCTGAAGTCGCCAAAGAAATCCTCAATAGCTCCGTGTTTGCTGATCGCCCTGTGAAAGAGTCAGCTTACAGGCTGATGTTCAACAGGGCAATCGGCTTCGCTCGCCACGACATCTATTGGCGAACCCTCCGCAGAATTGCGACTACTCACCTTTTTTGCCCTAACAAAATCAAGGCTTTCGAGTCTCAGCGGCACGCTATCGCTTCTCAGATGGTCGTGGCTCTGTTCGCTTCCTGCGAGCAACCCTTGACCGTACGCCAAGTGCTGAAGCAAGCCTCACTGAACCACATGATGAGCTGTGTGTTCGGACAATTGTACGGCTTGAGCTGCACGAGCAGTGAAGTGGAAGCGCTGACGGAGCTAGTTGATGAAGGGTACGAGGTATTAGGCACGCTGAATTGGTCCGATCATCTCCCGTGGATGGCAGAGCTGGATCCTCAAAAGATCAGATTCAGGTGCTCTAGGCTGGTGCCAAAAGTCAACCGCCTCGTCAGCGGAATCATTGCAGAGCATCGAGCTGGACCGACCGCGGACCACCAGGACTTTGTGGACCTTCTGCTCTCACTTCAGGGTCCTGAGAAACTGTCCGACCATGATATCATCGCCGTTCTGTGGGTAAGAACCAAAGCTTTTAACAAGTTTCTTTGCGGAGTCTGCCTTAAAAACTTTTTCGGAGTTCCTATCACGGCTACTTTTCTACCACCGATGTTCTTCATGAGGACGTTGGTACTAAAATTTGGGAGTCATATATGAATGGAAATGCAGGAAATGATATTTCGAGGGACGGACACAGTGGCGGTGCTGATGGAGTGGATCCTAGCGAGGATGGTGGTTCATCAGGAAGTTCAAGGGAGGATCCAGGAGGAACTTGACCAGGTGGTGGGAAGGTCCAGGGAGGTCAGCGAATCGGACATGGGGAACCTGCCTTATCTCCAAGCCGTAGTGAAGGAAGTGCTGAGGCTACACCCGCCGGGCCCGCTGCTATCGTGGGCCAGATTGGCCATCACTGACACGACCGTGGACGGGCATCACGTGCCTGCAGGAACCACGGCCATGGTCAACATGTGGGCCATCTGCAGGGACCCAAGTGTCTGGCCCGACCCGCTTCTGTTCAGGCCCGACAGGTTCCTGGGCGAAGGGGCGGCGTTCTCGGTGCTCGGGTCGGACCTTAGGCTGGCGCCGTTCGGGTCGGGAAGGAGGGCCTGCCCGGGGAAGACGCTGGGGCTGACGACTGTCACGTATTGGGTGGCAGCGATGCTGCACGAGTATCATTGGGGGGCGGCGAGTGAGGACAAAGTTGACTTGTCGGAGGTTCTCAGGCTTTCTTGCGAGATGGCCAACCCTCTCGCCGTCAGACTCCGCACACGTCGGCTGAAATGAGAAACCCCCAAATATCTTCTCCGAGTATTTAAAGTAAAATGGAAAAAAAAAAAAAAACAACAACAACAACAAGGAATGACATTATCGTCAAATGAAGCTTTTCTTTCCAAAGGGAAAGAGATCAGTCAACGACCAGACCAAGAGTAGGTCTAGATTATGGAAGAGTGGGTTTCGTGTATGTGTGTGTGTGGTTACAGCTTTAAAAATAAAATAATAAACAAACAAACAAAAACCTCATCATCGAATTTGAGTTTTAGTTTTTCTCTGGGGGTTATGTCTTGGAGTTTTAGGAGTTTTCTTCTTTCTTATTTGATAGCTCGACCTCGTCGGAAATGTATATTATCGTTTCAATTTCAAACGGTTTAGCCAACATATATACTGATCAAATTAACATGAGCTCCTTTGCATATAATCATTCATCTTATTTGAATGATTTGATTCGAATAACCAATATTGACATATTAACGCATCACGTCATTCATTCAAGATATGGCGAATGAGCGGTTAGATTTGAGTGCTCGGGAAAAGTGCAAACCCACCACCATGTCTTCGACACAAACCGGGATGTGTGGGAGAGAACTAAGCTCTCTTCAATCACGGGCACGACATTTCACCACAATTTTTATAACCAATGAGGCCCAAAACCGGCGAGGAACTTATTTATAGCTACCTTAACTGCTACAATCCATTAGTCACTATATACCTGCCTTTATCATAACTTTTGCCTATTAGAGTCAAATGTTTTGCCCAAGAGTAATATATAGTTAAAATCGAGGAGATTCACTTTCGACGTTCCAATCATTTCTACATAAATGGGAAATTCTCATGTTAGATGTGATAGAAAATTTGTATCCAAAAAGTATCGTTTTGGACGTTTACCCTCTCTTTACACGTATCATTCAACGCGATCGTATCGTGCCTTCCTGATAATATAATATTCACATGTCTATTATAATCAAGGATAAAGGTGATTGGGGTTTCAACCGAATTTCTTATAACGCATAAATTTGTAGACGACGTTTGTTTAACCTTGACTTCATCCTGGAAGCTCCAGCAGAAGATGGAAGCGGGCAACATGAATGCTGGAGCCAGTGAACGGTGGAGAGACCATCCATATGATAATTGGTGGAACTAATGCGCAAGAAAATCAGAATCAATCTATGAAGATCAGCAGCCAGCTTGGATTGTCGGGGTCATTTTCATTCTCTCCAATGAATTGAGGACATCTTGCGATGAGCCCATGGTTTCGAGGGAACTGTCCAAATGACATAATGATAGATCAACTTGGGGGTTAACAAGTCTGATTACAGTATTAATATTTGCATCGTTGGTCAGAAACTCCTGGGCCCGGGAGCGTCATTGATGACCGCTGTTTTGATTTGTACCGCGGTCCTTTTCATACTCCCAGTTCCATCTCTCTTCCAACACCGCACAAACATTGAAAGGTGTTCTAGCGAATACCTCTGCCAGGATCACACCATACCACTTGTCTCCTTCATATATATGTATATATGAAGGAGGACAGGTCTTAACTTGCTGTATATACCAGCAAATCTATTGCATTATCAAAAGGGGAGTGCGTGGATACGTTACGGCACACAGTAACTCTCTACCTAGTTAAGATGCGACTTTTTCTCTTTGTTTAACTATGATGAACCTTTTCATGACTGAACATCGAGGAAACTCGAGATCATTCTGTACCACTTACCAAGGAGGCTTGTATGGCATCAAAATCTCTGGTACTGCAAGAATCAAATACTTCGTCGTGCTGCTTCTTAATGCCTGATTAGGAGCGTGTCGTCGTCACCTAAATGACCTCAGGAAGATAACTTATAACACTCGTATACTTATGAAATAGTCAGCATCCTCACTCCCGATATCAAATACATATAGGACTTAATAAGCTGAGTGGACATTTTACCTTTGCCTGTACTCCACGCAGAATCCTGTATCTAGCTGAACCTCGCGAAACGACAAAATAAAAAAGACAGCGATCAACCCATTGGCTGACACACGAGGAACAAAACAATACGTGCGCGCGCGCGTGCCTGGGGAGTACAAACAACTAGACGAGGGGGGGTCTTAGAGGCGTGCTGCTTTGCAATGATAGGAATGGAGTAGTATTCTTTAAGTTTTGGAAGTTGCATGGGTTAGACAAGGGGAATAAATCCGATTACAAAATGAAGAGCCCTACGTGTTCACAAAAGACTTATCGGGGGAGTTGTTGTTGCTCATTTGGCTCATGTAGTAATCAAAACGGTTGACAGTAACATTATGTTTTTAAGGAGTCCACACCGATAAGGATCTGAACTGAACAACACTTAATATTAACTTGAAATGTTGGGGAATGATGATAAAGACGCCCCAACAAATCAAGCTCGTAAAGACGATGATTAATCCCGCACAACGGGCTCCCTCTTGATTCCTAGATCCAGACAGCGACTGCGGAAAGCAGCTCCACACAACACGACGGTTCATATGCAAATAGAAAGATCACTTCTCTTTGTTCCATGTTCGGAGAAATCATGGAGGTTTTTTTACTATTTTCAGTTTGATGATTGATATGGTCCTCATTAAGATCTGTGGGATGGATCGCATTGATCTTTTGTTTTATCGTAAACAAGCATATGCTTCTCAAGGGCAATATCGAACGTCCACTTGCTTACAACTTTCCATATCACTTTAGCTCTACATGTTTGGGACCACATATCTTCACTAGTTAATATGTACATCGTAATAAAGAAAAGCTTATACCTTCTTATGTGGATCAGCTTTGGACATGCCCGCTTGCCCTTTTATGTGCTGTCAAGGAAGCGTATTTAACTGTGATGTAATACCCATAAAGAATTCATGAACATTCTCGAGCCAATTATTCACAAAAAAAAAAAAGTGTAATTTTTCTTCTTATTGGTTTCTTGAATTGGCATAAAGATCCTCTGCTTTCTATTTTGGTACCGTTAAAATGCATTTTCGAAGTCGCGGATGAACTTTATATTTTTGTAGTTGCTCTCCAGTTAGTAGTTTAGCTTTTTGATAGGCTTTTGTAATACGTGTATTCGAGCCTAGATATCTTCGCAACGGCACAGGAACGAGCCAAATTGATCCCCCAAAACCTAATTGTAAAGCATCTTAGATGTGGATGTGCGTCCTTGGATAAATCTCGGGATATAATTGTATTGGCACGGGAAAGAATTGCACATGATTTAACATAAAGCGGACGATAATGATGGGAGCTTGCAAAATGAGGCCAGGCAAGAAAAAAGATTTGAGTGATTGAGGGCAGCCCAATGAGTAGGGAGGTGGGTAGTGGGAGATCGTTGCAATATTTGCACGGAAGCTGTTCGGTGAATGAATGCACTGCACGAAGCGGTGCCCTTAAGCTGACTCCTTAGTTAATGGCTCATCAACATCCGATAAGGTTTTAACCATGGTTATCACAATAATTGATGGAGCTCAGCGGACGATCCACTCAACGCGTTATATCGCAGCCTGCATATCCCGAGGATCTCTCCCACCTTCTCAGATTTGATGTACAGAGCTGGCGGAGAAGCCAATCGATGGCAAGGACCAGTCAGTTCATCCCTTTTCTGCACTTCCCCGATTGCAGACAAATTCAATCTGTGACAAACAATTCTCCGGTGGGTCGTGCAGGGAATTGTCTCGTGCCTCCAAGTTTAAGGTAATTAGATAGGAGATGCGTTTAATGATTCCATGGAATATCCCTTCGTAGTCTTGAGAAAAGTCGATGCTTTCGGTTTAATTGGGGGGTAAACAACTTATTAATCTCAATCTGACGTACGTTTTATCTCGTTGTAGTATATCAAAATCAAAACACAAATAAGAGTCACACCTATATTTATCACGTCTTTCTTTACTCTCCCGGTCATTGACTTTTCAGAGTTTTGAATTATGCGGAGTCTGTCCATTACTTATTTATAACATGCAACTTGTTAGGTGACTCATATTTTGATCGATATTGTTTTTCGCCGGGAATTGATTCACGCAATGAATTGCAGTGGCAATTTGAACAAAAAGCAGATCGCATAACCTGAGCTATCACTAATTACTCTAAATGAAAGTAGATGGGAGGACTCAAAAGATAGAACTTATAAATCGAAGCATACATAGTTTGTGTTGATAATTGTGGATACATTTTATAATAATGTAACACGGTTTTATATAATTTATTACCGGATGTTATCGCTCACAAGTGGTAATATTTAAACTGACAGTGACGACTGCATCTCTATTTCTTTAAACTACATGATCGCACGTTTCCCTCAAAAATAAGAGATGACAACTTCTCAGTTACCACTGAACTCAACCGTCAATCGGCAACTTCTCCTTGGCATCTTCACTTTGTCTTCGGTTTCATATTCATAACTTGTCTGGTTTTTCATTTTTAAACTATGATTCATCAACCAATTGCCATCGTATTGTCGATAGTATTATCATGATCATCAGTAATCATGGTCATCGACAAACTACGCCACATCGATAATTTATCGACAATATAATTGCTTAAAACTGAGCTTTATTTCGGTATCATGTTGATTGAAAAGCCAGTCACTTTTTGAGGGAAAGATTGTCCAAAAAGTCTTAAAGTTTAGTTATAAACCTTTCAAATATGTCAATTCAGTCCTACATATTTCCGACGATTTGCCAACTTAATTCTAAACTTCATGATTATGTTAATTTAGTCAGAAAACTTTAGGCTAATTTAGTCATAAAAATTTTAACAATTTGTCCATTTGGTCTTTTCTAGCTAATTTTGATCGAGAATCGCTAACGTGATAGTCTAGTCAATACCGATCGATCTACGTGGCAATCTAGTCAATTTAAGTTTGGAGGTTATCGGGTTCCCTTTTCTATTTCTTAGAAGGTGCTTCGCCTTAAGCAGAACTATCTATTGTGATTGCTTTAGGTTCAAAACAAGTTCAATGATTCGTTTTGGGTTACTTTGGGTTTATAACATGAAATGAAAACAAATTGTCAGAAACCTGTTGTTTTACTTGCTACCCAAATTGAAAGGAGGCCTGACCTGAAAGGATTCGAAATTCCTAGTTCGATTTAGATTTCTTTTCAAACTATCCTTTTTAACACCTCAAATTAGGGTAATCTCCCCTGGCGAACAATTCTCGTTACTCAAACTGAAGAGCACTCAATTATTGAATTTTCATTGTATACTAACCAGACCTACACTATATTTGGCGTTCCAAAAAATAAGACACACTCCCAAGCCATTCAAATAGTACAAGGAAATGTGTCCTCGAAATACAATTACAAAAGAATATGGAAAATCAAAGTACTTTGGACAAGGACGACCAATTCAAAAATCATTATTTGCTAATCTAAACCCTACATAAAAAAACGGAGAGCTTTCATCCTGTTTCCGAAGTTTTTGTACGTTCTTATCCAAACCTTCTAAGTTGAAGCATTGTTTTTACTTGCTAACACTAGTAACTATCTTTGGCCGCGTTTGGTCACTGGGACAAAAATTAAAATACAATAGGATAAATTGGGATAGCAAATCCCCTAGATGGTAAATGTGGATATATCTAAATTCTATCAAGTATTTGATATATTTTAGAATAAGATTAAAAATTTTGAAAATAAGAAAGTTCGATTAAATTACAAAATTGAAAAGGAAAAATCCCTAAATTTAAGGTTTTGTTCATTTCACAGAAAATAACTTTCTGAAAAATATTTTTCGAATTTTCCAGCGTTTGTTTCACATAAAATAAAATAGTTTAGGAAAATATTTTCCACCAATGGAAAAATCACCTTCAAAAGTGAGGAAAATGTTCTCCAACTTTTTTTAAAGGAGAAAACATTTTCCGTGTTCTTCGTTTACCTTTAAATATCACGGCCTCTAGCATAGCTCGACCTCACTCGAGACCAGCAAGCGGCGGCTTTTGACAAATGAATGTCGAAAAATATTATCATTTTTCAGAAAAATAATTTCCTAGAAAATGTTTTACAGAAATGCTATATTTTTTGTGAAACGAAGAGAGCCTAAGGATTGTGCCAGTTGTCGAAAATGGCGACCATCAACGATACTAAGCAACTATGCATATCCGTAGATTTGAGATCGCAACAGAGAGAAGGGGCGGGGGGAAAATTCTAGGCAATCGCCAGGATGCCTCTATGTCACGGTGATGCCGAAGATTTCCAGCCTCTCCATCGCCATCTTCTTCTCGTCCCTTGAGCAGTCCGTGTCCTCGCTGAGGATTCTCGCGGAATCTTGATTTGGTGCACCACGATACTGATCGTTGTGTTAGTGAGGTGGTGTAGGCAGGAGCCAGAGTTCCGACCACCAACGTGCAAGGTGGTGTAAGCATTAGTTGGATTAGTCCAATAGGCGAGCATGGGCAAGAGAACTTTCTTCAGCACGAGCAAAGGGCATCCCAGAGAGCCAGTGACGCTGTTTGCACCACAATAATGTCCAATTTTTAGTTATTATCGTCATGTGACAAGTTGAAGAGTCGGCAACGAGAATGAATTGGCAAAAGTGGAGTGGACAATCTTAGATGTAACCATTAACGTAGTAAAATAAAGCAACCATCAACATATATAGTGGAATCGAAGAAAGTGTCAACGTACTGGAGTCCATTTAACTATCAATGTAAACCTATTGTGGCCTCTATTTCTAACCTCCCTTTGTGACTTTCCGTAACTATTAAGAGGTTATTTCTTTTTTAATAACTGTACGTAACATTTGTTGGTAATTGTCGTTCGTAGGTTTTAAATAGCCATATCATATCCTTCGGAGACCTCCCCCCAGCGCACATGTAATACCACACTTTCTCCAAGTGCAGGCTTAGTCCCTACCCACCAATATTCAGCCTCCCCTTCCAAGTATTGGGTGGCAAAGTCAACTTTTCGATCATTGGAAACCCTTTCAACTTTAAAGATCCCTTCAATCTTCTTAATCCAACGCTCGGCCAAGAGAGGATCTGATTTCCCATCAAATGAAGGTGGATTCGCCTTCCTAAATTGGGCAAAGGTACATGAATCGGCCACTTCGCCTTTGCTTAGTTCCTTCGCTTGGCGATACCAATGAGCCATTGCTTGTGCAAACTCGGTTGGGGGTACAGGCTCTTGGGGCTCTTCTCTATCTTCCGGTGAATCGGTACTCCTATCATAGTGGTCATCTAGCCTCCTCCTTACAAATGTGCCTCGAGAATCTTGAGACCTATCCCTGGCGTTAGGAGTAGCGACTCACTTGCCTTTACTCTTACAAAGAGAGGCAAGTGTCTCCGAGTCAGAAAGCATGATTACCTAAATTTAAGAGAGACATAAATTTAGAAACTAAAAAGATAGATGTTCTAACACTATCACACAATCTCACACGTCCCATAACAATTTAATCCCCAAACAAGTCATATCTTAAGCTCTGATATCAATAAATGTCACACCCCAAAACTTAAAGGATGGGGAAATGACACGGCCATTCTTCAAACGAAGAACGCAGCCTAAAGATAACAACCCACAAGCTCTTATCTTCATATATTCTTTCATAAAATATACATGAGATAAACAAGGGGTTGGTTTTCACATCAGAGTTTCGCTAGTTCACAAAAAAAAAAACATAAACAACTTCTCTGTTCAGCCAACCCAATAACTATAAACAATCCCATATCAACAACTAACTAAAATATACCCCAAAATTTTCTACTCCCAAAAATCCCCTTTGATAGCGCTCTCTCCTATTACCGGCTGCTAGCCGAGGAACCTGAAAAGATGTAAAGATGAATGGTATGAGCAAACCACAGCTCAGTGAGTAGAACATATCTTCTAAGCAGATCGAGCAACCACTATGCATACATATAAGACAAAATCATGACTCATAGTTTGAGTTCAACGTACAATATACGTATATAACTAAATATATATCTATTCATATAAACAAGCCTTTAAACAATTTAGAAAACATCCACAATCAGTAATGGTCAAGTCCATTGATTAATCTCAACCAAAACCATATCAATGGTCCATTTCATTGATCAATCTATTACTCAACAAACTACCATGGTCACGACACAACGCCTGGTGACAAGGCAACCAAGATTCCCTCCTTGGCAAGGTCTCCACCTACAAAACCGGTGGCTCGGCCCAGAAGGACATCCTACTCTAGTATGGATACTCTCATCACAGCCATGTTGAGCATCACAAAATGCACAATAACACTTTTCACAATTCACAATATCAATTCAGAATCATCTCCACAAAATGAACTCATAACGCCAAACATCTTTCACCAAAAACCAGCCCACAACATTTGAGTTCCTTTGCTAAACAAAATACATTTCATAAAGTATTTGTCGTGTATCTCACAATCTCTTCCATAAAATAGTTCACAATGATTGCATAAGAAACGTTTCATAATAACTTACATAAGTCATTTTCAATACCATAGTAAATCATCAAAGGGTAGTAAATGCCCAATCCGGCTTTTATGCAATAACCATGCCACTTTGTAACTTAACCTGTACATACCTCATATCGTGTTCAAAATATGAATTTGAAAACTCAAAGAAAATATAGAACCACTCACCTTGAATTACTTACAACTAAACAACAACTTTTGAGCCACACTTTTTACTTTTCACTTTCATTTCTTTTTCCTTTATTTTCTTGTGGGGCCCACAAGGTCATTTTGACCTAGTCAAAAAGAAAGTGTGGTATTACAGCACAAATTAACAAATATACTATCTTTATCTTTACTCTCACTTACTACATTTATCTCTCTTAGCTGTAAATTATAATGCGGTATTTTTACGTTTTTTGGCCATGTCGTGGATTGAATTCTAGCATAGCATTTTTTGCATTCGGTTACCTTATCGAGTATATAACTTCTAGACTCTGTCGTCAATTAACTGCTAGCTTGCTTTAGGATTGTACAATTCTGTCCTAATCAAAGAAGTTATTTTTATTTACCAAAAAAAAAGAAGTTGATTTTCCTTTCGTCTGTGATATTTCATGTCCAAAGTTGCGGTGTAACCCTAGTTGCTTGAAATAAAAAGTTGAACAATAACTTTGGAGGAAAGATATTTTGTCATGGAAGAAATTCTAATAAAATATCTTTTTGGCACGTTCGGTGGGACCATTGTACCTGATTTGAGGGGATACAATGATACTTACGAGGAGTCAACTTAATCCTAACAATTTGATGGTAAATATTTACCACCACCGCCTGCCAATGAGAGGGTAGGACGTTCTAACTCGTCGACTTCACAACTAATGTCAGAGCAAGAACAAAGTGGAGATATCGACATCCCAAGACATCTCATTGATGAGCGAAGAAGGCAATTGGAGCTAGGCTCTATATGTTGGCTACCATGAGAAGGATTCTGGATGAGCGCTAGAGTAAATCAATTAATCACGTGATCAAACACCGAGTCGACATAATCAAGCCAATGATTGTTGATACATTTCATGAAATCGTTCTCAGGCCAGGAACATTAAGTCATTCGATTTAAGTGCAATGAGTCCTAACAATCCTGCATTTTCTGGGTGTGTTCCTTCATATATTATTACTCAAATTACTCTTGGTACTAAAGGAAACATTATACTACCCTCACAACCGATTAGGATTTTACAAAGGGCTAAAGCTATTGGTGCAACTTAGGCCTGTTAGGCTGTACTTGTTAGTGGAGGCAATTCGCTTAATCTTTTCAGGTTAACTCATATGGTAACAATTCTGGCAATTTGGCCAATCAAAATGCTCTACAAGATGTGTTATTGACAAACATAGAAAATATGCAACCAATTGGGCCAATACCTCATGCTGATAATATAAGTCTAATTTGGGATGGTGCCTCGACCTAATAGAGCGCCTGCTCCCATGTAAGCGCAATTTTGTAATCGACAATCAAGGAAGACCACCGTCTCCACCTAGAGGGCAGGATGATCAAAGACCTTAGCGAAAGTGATGGTCGTGCCTAATCCAGCATATGTTCCCCCAAAGGCCTAATGTAGTAATCAACAATCAAGCTAGACTGCCACAATTACCTAGGGATCAGCCTGGTCAAGTAGTTTCCAATCAAGACCCTTGGCAATGGACTTGCTAGTGGATCAAGCAATACAACGCGTGGGAAATGATTCGGCGAATACAAGACCCATATATAGAAAACCATATCCTGAGTAGATGGATGCAACCCCATATCCAAAAGGTTCTGAGATTCTTGATTTCAACCTTTTTCTACCGAGGACGATCGATCTACAGTGAAGTCTGTTGGTCCATTCAATGCACAATGTGGTGATGCATCTCTTGCTAGTTGTTGGAAGTTAAGGCTATTTCCCTTGTCATTATCCAAGACAGCATTCCATGGTATATATCTTTATCGGCCAATTCTATACATTCACGGGAGTAAATGGAGACAAAATTCCATAGTTAGTTCTATACGTCAGTTCTCGATGTGTCTATTGCTAATTTTGTTACTATTAAATAACATAATAATGAATCGATGCATTAGCCTGTGGTAGATTCAAGAGGGCAAGGAATAGATGCTTTACTTCACTCCTAAAGAAAGCATTCATAAATATGGCTTTTCAGTGGATTGAAATTCAATATTCAAGAAAAAATAGAAGACCAAAATCTTTTTGATTTATTCCAACTGGCAACAAGGTTGTTTAAATATGTGCAATTACTTAAGGATAGAGATAAAGGGTTGACATGAAAGCTTTATGCAAAACATGCCTTTTGGCGAAAATGTGAGTTGTATGATGATTCTAACTAAGATGAAATTCGATGTGAAAAAAAAAAAAAAGATCTGCCTATGACAAGGGGTACATGATGACTCTTGATTTCCTAATTTATTAAAAATCGAATAATTAATGAATGATTCCATTATTTTAAAGGGGGCGTTTGTTTGCACATTAAAAAAAATCCAAATTTTAGGTATTATCATCATGTTATAACTTGAAGAATCAACGACTCGAAAAATCAATAATGGTGGAGGTCAACAAAAATGGAGTTGATAATCTTGGATACAACCGCCAAAGAAGTCGCCCTCAAGGTAGTGGAATAAACTAACCATCAACATAATAGAGTCGAAGAAATCATTAACATAGTAGAGTCCATGTAACTATTTGTAACCATCCTATGTAACTTCTCGTAACTAGTAGGAAATTATTTCTCTTTTAGTAACCACTTGTAACCTCTATTGAGCGTATAATGACAATGTGATCTTAAACGCGCTAATAAAATGACAATCGCACTAGTATAATCACAACTCCTTGTGAGTGCCTTCTTTTACAATTATCAATCGCGCTAATATAATGACAATGTGATCTTAAACGGTACGAACGTGATTCACTTCTATCTTTCATCTTATTTTTTCATGAAGAGTGCTTTCTTATGTATGCTCTTTTAAAAAAAACTTGTACTTGTTATCGTGCCCTCTTTGAAACTTCCATGTTTAAAACAATGTGTTCACTCGCTGAAAACTCAGAGAATTTGCTCTAATACTAAATGTTAGGTCCAAATGAGCAACCACATGGGTGAAATGATTCTGCAAGAAGACAAAAGCTGATTTTTTAGAAACAACCCCATTGAAAATATTAGTGGTACGCACACAGAAAACAATATAAATAGCAAAAAGAATGAGTTTAGGGAAAGAGAAATTGCAAAGAGATTTAAGCTCTGTTCATTTTTTGAAAAATATTTTTTTCACTTTTAAAGATTTTTTTTTTCATTGGTGGAAAATATTTTCCTTGATTGTTTTATTTTCCGTGAAACGAACACCTGAAAATTCGAAAATTATTTTCTTGAAAATTATTCTCCATGAAACGAATAGAGCCTTAAAGAATTTTGGACGTGCTTATTCCTCTCTTCCAGTTCATGAAGCCGACATAGGCCAAATTCCATTGGTTTCACCGAGAGTACAAATGCTATAATAAGTGTAAAACCTATTTTCATGCGGATCATAACTTCCTTTTACAGCAACTCGCTATAGACTAAGTAACTATTGAGGCCTCTAATAGCCGTTTCATACCTTGTACACACCGTTTAGTAGATCATCTCCAAAATTATGAATCGCCCTTCTAAAAGTTTACAAAGATTCATTTGCACATAATATCTCTCACCTAGACAAATGTCATCATTCTACGAACTACAACTTCTTTTGTTGATGTACTAATGAGTTTGCCGCTCTTGCTAGCAGCACGCAAATAGCTACCAATAACTTCAAAAAAGACAGACTCGATAAACTTTCAAAGATGCTCAAGTTCTCTCTCTGTTTTCCTTTTTCTTTTTCTTCGGGTGCTGCCATCCTCGACTATGACTTCCAGCGAGTTCTATCTTTACAATTTACAGAGCTCTGAATTTGTAAACTGTATTTGGGTCATTACCTGTTATGATCATCTAATTCTCCATACAAAAAATTTGGACAAGATTCTTCAAAGAACACGTGCAAAACTTTCTCTTAATCTAGGATTTTCTATTGATGGCAGATTATTTTCTATTAATGGAATATTTTGATTACGCCATCTCACCAATTTATTGAGCGAATTTTGTCTGTGATTTTTAACTAAATAAACGTAGAAATTCGTACTCTAATACTATAAAAAGGGTCTTCAATTTAGAAGCCCCAACAATCGTCAAGTCCACAAATGGGAAAGTACCTAACTTCTAACTGTTTTGCAGGACCAAGATTTTGATTCTACGGATTTCCTACTGTAGACTTCCAAACTCAGTAAAACTTGGCTCGAATGCTCATAGGAGCCTCTGCATGGTTTGAAACTTCAAATATGAACATCTGCACATTTAGGGCCTGTTTGTTTACATACAAGCAAAAGTGAAAGGTACTTTTTAGCTTTACCACCTCAAGATTAGACTAAGTGAAAAAAAGTAAGATCTATCCGTATACAACCTAAATATAAACATTTGGATTGAGTCTTGTTACTCATCAGGATACTTTAAGGACATTTTCCTGTAGATTAGTCTAAGCTATATTGGGCTGATTTTTGTTTGCACAAACACTAAACGTTCAAAAGACAGTGTTATAAAATGTGTTACAGATAATAGATATAGATCATAGATTATAAAATCTTATATTAAACAGCCTATTGCTTGTGAACTTTTATTGCCTCAATTAAACTAAATTTTTTCACAGGAAATGCAGTATTCATTAAGGTAAATATATACCTGAAAGAAGTTAATGCGCCATATGGGTATTTGGTATTTGGAATTGGAGTTGTGATCTTATGTCCATCTACAGTGAATTTTCATATCTCATACTGTCAAACTACAGTCCATCCATATCTATGTGTGAATGCATTCTATGCATAGTATAGTCAGCACTAGCCAAAACAGATTAACTGAGATAGCAACTAATTCATTTATACATGCTAATATAGTTTCCTCCACGGGATCGTGTTGCTTCATTTTTTGTGTGATATGTACAGTCGGTAGGTTTGTGTTGGTATAGCATGGAGATGGATCAATCAGCGAAAGTCGATATGTACTCAACGAGGGTACAAGCTGAAACGTGGGTAAAGCCCAATAATAAAAACGCGATCCGCAGAAGCGAGCGGCTAGAGGCCCAGGATTGGTCACTTTTTTTGCTTCGAAGTGCTAAAGCAGAACCTTTCACTGCGACTTGCTGCAAATTATTCTCATTGTCAACTGAGTCGAAGAAGACATGTATTATATTACCCATGATATGTCAACTTTAGGATCAAGCTTGGCCTACAAGAGAGGAGCAGGAATCCCAATGTGGAGCCGTCCCCGATGATGATTATTTGATTGATACACAGAAACTTTGTTACTCGTGTCCTCGGCTCGTTTCTTTTTCATGTTCTTGAATGTGACATGGGCTCATTGCGACCCTTCGCTTTAAGCGAGGCTTGCCGTGCATGGAATCTCTCTTTTCCGTTCTCTTTTTACCTCTAAAGAGAAATCTGGGACAGAACTCCTTTAGTTTTGCATTACTTAAGCACCAAGACATGCAATGACACCAGTAAGAAAAACCAGATTGCTGCGAGCAAGTGACTGTAAAAATGTGTTGTGTATGGACTTGCAATCAAGTCGATAGCAAAATTAGCACGGCCTTCAGCTCACTGGAGCCTATCAATCCATGACCAATAAATAGGCACGACTTCCTATACGTATCATACAACATGGTGATCCAGAAGTTTATTGAAATTGCATGACATGACGACTGATTCACATATATAAGGGAGAATCCAGGTAAAACATAGGAGATTGGGCAATCTCCGGTAGCATGACATCCACTAGAAGTGGCATGGCATGTCCTACTAAGAATATGAATAAGAATCCACTCCACTCTGTTTGTTTTTTCCTTTTAATCGAACCTCTCAGTTATTCGGGGTAGCAACATAATTTCTAACGTTTTAACAAAAGAAACATAAACAATGCAACTGATGTCATTCTCGTGTTATTGTAATTTCTACGCAAATAATCAAGGCTGGTGTCCCTTGACAAGGTCCTTGATGTGCAAGGAAGCGTTGGATGGCTTTCGGGAGAGAGCAAGATGGACCCCAGGATCATGGTGAGTGCAAGAGCTGTTGTAAAGGATGGAGTTGTTGACGCCTTGCACATTGCTGTTCATGAATGCACTGATCGGAGGAGAGGCAAAGGATTTTGATTGGTGACTCTTGTCTTTCTTCATCTTCTGTTTTCCTTCGTCACTGCTGCTGCTGCTGCTGCCGCCATTAGATGATGATGAGTTTCTGGACTCTTGGCCATTGCTCTTGGATGTAGCACCTAGCTTATTATGAAGAAGATGATGGGGAGGAAAATGTTTTGGGGAACGTATGAGCTCCATCGTTGCACCTTTGTTTTCACCAGCGATGGTAATGACCTTCACGCCAGGCACCTCCCGAGCATCCAGGTGTTTCTTGGGTTGGGGACCTCTCTGCCTTTCTGCATCTCCATGTTTAGCATCACGAGCAATGCCCGCCTTCGGAATCTCATCAGAAGGTAGCCGACCATTGAGGGGAGGGAGCTTGCTCCCAGGGGGAGGGTGTGGAACGGTTTCTTGAACTAGGACAGTCTTTTGCTCTGCCTCCAGGGGGATCCTGGGCTGATCATCAGCTCTCAGTTGGGGTGGCGGCAGAACCAGAGGGGATGGAGGTGGGGCCACTGGCTTTACCGAAGGTGATTGAGGGGGAGTCCGAGCAGCAGGCTTGACAACTTTCGGAGACGGCATTGGCATTGCAATGGGAGGCTCAGTGATAGCTGGCTTTGGGGCTGATGGAGCAGGTGATTTGCGTGCAGGAGAAGGAACCTGGGGCTTGACAGGAGAGGTCACTGCAGCACGAGGAGGAGAAGTAGGTGGTGCTGCAATGGTTCTCGCAAGTGGAGTTGAAGGCACTGGCACAGTGGTTGTGCGAGGCGAGGCAGCAGCGGACACATCAGGCAGTGTTACTGCTGGTTGCCGAGGTGGCGTATGGGGCACCGAGGGAGGTGGAGGTGGAGGTGGAGGAGGAGGTGATGACACAAGGGGAGGCGGTGGCGGAATTTCTTGAGGTGGAGGTGGAGGTGGAGGAGGAGGTGATGACACAGGGGGAGGCGGTGGCGGAAGTTCTTGTGGTGGAGGTGGAGGTGGAGCGCTGGGTCTGAATGTGGGAAGTGCAATGAATGGTTGTGGCTGCGGTGCAGGAGCAGGAGGAGGAGCTTGGGGCGGTGGCTGAGGAGCAGGTGCTGGAGGAACGACAGGGCGAGAAATGGAGGCCAAGCGGAACCATGGCCTAGCAGGGGGTGGTTGGTTGGCCATGGATGCCCACAACAAACGCTAATTTTGTCAATTCCTAGAACCAAAGAGAATGGGGAAAGAGCGGCTCAAGGAATGGAGGGAAAGGGAGGGACTTCCTTCCTTTATATAATGCCATCAATATTAGATCTGACAGAATCTAATTAGCAGTTTTGCTGTACAAGACAAGACTTTGAGACGAGGAGATTGCCAAAATTTGGACCAATTAAAAGTGCAGTGTGGGGGATGGGGAGAGAGAAGAGACAAGGAATCCGATTCTGCTTCCCACCCAAAGCAAAGCCCACCCTCCTCTGGTATGGCATCTCCTCCTGTACCCGTGATTACTATCTTCCTTCTCTCTACTCTCCACTCGCCGACTTCACCTCTATATCTTATTCACATGACAAAACCACAATCTCGCCAGAAATTTTGCCTCGTTCTGTCTTAACATCTTCGTTACGTGGTGCTACCAGCCTGAGAATCTATTTACTTGTCCCTAAGTATTTCCCTCACCAGTTGACAGTGTTCACTGATATGTACCCAGAGCATTCTCTTGTATGAAAATCTGAGGGTACTGTCCCAGATACATCTTCTACAGATCTTTAAGATGTCCCAGCTGGATGGCATTAAAATTAACTGTGCTCGTGGCGGCTCTCCCCTGCCCCTTTCTCTAGCGAGTCAGAAAATAAATTAATCTCGGGTTGAGATTCTTGAGCATTGTCACTCTGAATAAAACCACAGTTTTTCAATAGATTCTGTAAACGATAGAGTGATGGTCCTGGCGTCCGTTGCTGTCTGTGTCGTGTTTCTGACTTTGCTTGTTATTAGAGTGAGAGATCGAATTGTGCTGTATGCTTTACATGCACTGCATTTCTCCCTCTTTTTGTCTTTTCTGACCTTTACGATTCTAATTTGTCTTCCTAAACTTACGTCATTTTATTTGGGGAATCTATGTATGTTGCAAGCTAAGTCTCAGGCCTCTTTCACTCACAAGAAACTCGATGGAGTTGGTTCATTCAACATTTCCGCAGTGGACATAAAGGATACGGTGATGACAAACAGATTTCTATCCTTTGCGGATGAACATATTTCTCTCCTTTTGACATCTACTTAATTGATTTTATGCTCGCAGAAGAACTGTCCTGTTAATTACAGATGCACTGTGATTTAGGGATCCAAAGCAGGATTAGATTAAGTAGAAATGTGTAATTAGTAAGAATTGCCCTCTTCTGTGCATGAAAACCTCTAGACCATCCTCCCAAGAGAGGGAAGAACTTTTCGGCCATCCTAAGTTGGGTCCACAGAACATCTTCCCTTTTGCTTTCATTTTCTCCAAGGTGTCAATATTACTTTCTGGTTCCTGATATGTGCTTCTCTTTAACATGTGTTCAACTCAGCCAACTGATTCTATCTGTTCTTTATGCTAGTTAGTTACAGCTCAAAAGCTTTATCCTCCTCGCTGTGAACACCTGGCTTTTACAGCGCCGGAACATTACACTGGTTTTGCATGGTCATCTTCGTAAAGTACCAACCACTTGCTGAATTTTCAATTGCATATGTTCATGGACTGATGGTGAAATTTCCAGATTCAACCTTTTCAAAAGAGATGAAGGGACTTAGATGCTCTTTGCATTACCCGAGTGTGATGTTGGGGAAATTTGATCGTTGGAATAGTAGTTATAGAACTTTGATGCATATCGGTGCGTGATGCTGATCAACATTTTTAAGGTATTTTTTGCCCCTACTATATTATTGTTGCTTCCAGGTTATAATAAGTACATCTTAGGATTTACACCAAAATCACAGAGTAATGAGTTCAGCAATTATTCAATTTCCCTTTTGAAATTTCACCTTGAATGTTTCATTGTCAAAATTGTGTGTGAAGAGAGAAGAAGAGATAATGTCGTGAAGCAAAAAGAGTTGTTGTTATGAATAGTCATATTCAATAATATATAATTCGATACTATTTATGGATCACTAATTAACATACTTCTTGGGAATATGTATCTTATCCCCACCATCATCACTTTTCATAATAAACCATGACCATTTTTATGTCAACAATAACTTCTTTTTATATAAAAGAGTCACCTCTTTTCATGATCAGAGTTACTACAATCCTCCTTAATTTGTTATATGTACTAATTTACATATATTCATACATACAAGAAGGTATTTGTTAAGATTTAGACCTTCAATTAGTGTAGATAACTCCATTAATGAAATCGGTGGTAGATAAAAATGAACTGTAATTACATTTGTTAATCAAATTATGACATAAATGAATTTATACACATTCGGTTAGAAATTTTATATGCCTTACCACTTTTATGGCCTTGGGCTCCCTTTTGCATTCACAAACATCTATAAAAGTTCATTGTGACTTTTGTTAGAAGCAACATCACTTCTCTGATTCATATAGATGAAGTTCTTAACTTAAAACATTAGCCTTGCCTAAATAAAACCTTGAACTTCATTGAGAGTACTTTGTTGCATTCACCCTCTTTAACTTTCCATGGGTAGTAACCTTGTACCCCAGTACTTGATCACTATCACGGTACAGTAGCTTATTGCTATTAACAGTTTAGTTAGAAAATTACAAAGTTAGGTTTTCACTGTGCTTGATTATTATCATTTGGTCTAACACCCATTCCTTTGACGTCATTCCTTTAGCAATACTGCTAATTAAACTTCTTAAGAGTCCTTTAGTAAATGGATCGGCCAAGTTATTACTTGTTTGACATAAATTACTGAATAATTACATCAGTATTTATTGTTGAATATACTCAATCTTTAGATTTTTCATTGCATGTTTTACTATGTGCCTTAGTTAGTGTTGCCTCACTATTTCAATGTAAAGATTTGGCTGCCATTTGTTGTAGCCATAACTCCTTATCTGATAGCTAATTCCACAACTATGCAGCCTCTTTATCACATCGTGATAATGCTATAAATTCATTTTTTTTTTTCATTGAACGAGTTATATATGTTCGCTTTTTTATTTTACGCACATGAGATTGCGTCATTTGCAAGCTTGAAAAAGCATGTCCATATATAGGCTTGTTACCCATTGTGCTAGCTATCTAACTAGCATATCAATATCGTTCTAGCACTGCTAGTTGTCTTCCACAAAATAAACTGTAATGTGTTATTTTTTTTAAGGCTCCGTACGTTTCATGGAAAATGTAGTTTTTCTGGAAAATATATTTCAAGAAGTCATTTTTTTAAATGACAATATTTTCCAATGTTCATTTGATATTATTTTTATGTTTTTCTTTTCTCTCATTTTTTTGGGTTTTATATTGATTGGCCGCTGGTCACAAACTACTTTTGAAAAAATATAAAAAATGTTAAAAGGTGAAGAAAGCGGAAAACATTTTCTCCACTTTTGAAAATGTCATTTTCATCGGTGGAAAATATTATCATTAACTATCTTAATTATTTTACATTAAATGAACGCTGAAAAATCCGAAAAATATTTTCCTAAAAGTTATTTTTCGTGAAACGAACGGAGCCTAAGTTACCAATAATTTTACTTATGGCCTTCCAATGCATAATAATATAATTACTAGTATTTTTGAACCATTTACACGCGACAACTGCTATATCCAGCATACTGCACTGCATAGCACACGAACTTTAAACTGCAATTTTTTATTTCAAGCGTGCCAAAAGGTTATCTGGGATTTTCCATCAGTTTAATTGGCCCATAGTGGCCTTAACTTAAAGCAAAACCTCTACTATGTTTGATCACTTTAATACCTAAAATTGTACCAACCTCTCCCGAATCTCTCATTTTAAACTGAAAAGATAGATAATTTTGGGTTTATACCAACAATCAGGATATCATCTATGTATGAAAAGATTACAAGTAAACTTTGAATAATTGCACTTTAATAATATTGTTATGCTTAAATCTGTATGATAACACTCCAAAATTAAATTTGTCTTGTCATTGTTTCTGTCTCTGTTTATATTGCCATTCTAGTAAAAATGCATTTTATTTACAACGTCTTTCATATAATTAGCCTTGACATCCCAAGATGCATTTTCTCAAGTTAATTACAGACATGTTCTCAATTGTGTGAAGAAGTTTCTTCCCATAATTATTCGGAGTTGAAGGTAATTTTTATATAATTACAGCAACTTAAAGAGGTTCAGAAATTTTATAATATGGTCTTTGAGTTTGACAACATATATTTAGAGCTTATCTACTTACTTAGAGGCAAATTGTCCATTAATCATGGTAAATTCAATACATTTTAAAACAGTATTATAACCATATCTTGTTTGTCAATATCGTATTTTGGTCTCCAATGCATTCCAAATGTCTTTGGGATTTGTGTAAGATTGAAATGCTTTCTTGACACTTCCTTTCATTATCTTTTTCTTTCAACATTATCAAGAAAATGATGGTATAAGTATCATAATTTTTGCGTGGTACTCACTTGAGAGCCACAACTTCTTTTTTTATCACTTAAGTGTTATGAATTATGTGTGGAGTTCTTTTGAATGCTGTAACTTTTTTTCCCAATCATTTAAGTACCATGTAACTTTTCAATTGATCATTTAAATCCCACAACTTTTAAAAAATGTTCACCACAAGTGCTATGCATATTGGGTTTCCGCACTTTGGTGAACATTTTTAAAAGGTCCTGCCAATTAAGTAATGAATTAAAAATCGTGGAACTCAAGTGAATGTGCTTTTTAAGTTATAGCACTCAAATAAACGTTCCTTTAAAGTTATGATACACTCAAGTGATCGAAAAAAAGTTATGGCTCTCAAGTGAGTGTTGTATGAAAATTATCGAACTTATAATGCCTTTATCCCCAAGATTATCACATGATATCGCGCCACTTTTATTCATAAAATTCGAAGGGTCATAGCTAACGTGAGATAATCTACTGCGCCGCAAGGAAGATGACTCAAGTGTACAAACAGAAAGCATAATCTCGTTAATACTTATCTGTAAAGATTGTCGGCACGTGATGTAGCTACATTCCCATAAAATAATTCCTGAGATTGATAAATATAGAACGGTAGTTTCAGATATATGATGCATTGATCTTAATCAAGATCATTGTCCTTAATGCATTATTTATCCAAATTATTGTTGATGCCGGGTTTATAAAAAATATACCTTCATTATACACACCAAAGCTACATAGAGTTCAGTTCACCAATTATTCAATCTCTCTTTGAATTACTGAGACCAAAGATTTAGAATGAACTCTCCCAAACACATACCAATCGCACCTTTTGAGTTAATTAATTTAAAATACAAATCATTTTTATTAAGAACCGCCGTTACTTTATTTAAGTCGATTAGAAACCCTAGTAAAGTTGAACACTTTATTTCTACAAATCAAAGATTCATAGCTATAAAGATTTGATTACACTAGATAAATCTAATGCCTTTCAACATCCTTCTTTTTATTTTCAAAAATATTTAGCAGGCAATCTTAGTCAAATTTTAAGCTAACTCACTGACACGCGATAGATAAACATGTGGATGCACAATTAGACAATGTGACACTTAATAACAATACATAAATTATTAGAAATATGGCAAATCTCAATGCATTAAGCAAAGCATAACTTCACCGTGGTTAATTTGCTAGTATCTACAAGACGTTAATTAAGAAAAAGTGCATGACACAAACATAATTTCTAAAGGCAGTTGCGATTATTTCTTTTTTGGTTTTTATTTGTTTAACAAAAGATTAAACTATGAACAATGCATGAGATGCAAGTTAATTCTTAATTATGTATATGTGATGATAATTTGATTTAATGACATGTGACATGAGCTTTAATGTAATCTAAATGCCACCTAATTCTAATGATAAGTAAACATATGAACTAAACTAAATGACATGCAATTTAATGTATATGAATCTAAACATGTAATAACTAAATAACATTGATATGACAAGATAAAAATTATGATATGGTAATACGATGATATGAAATGCAATGCCATGGCAATAATGACATGTTAAAGATGCAATTTATTTTGATAATGATATATGCATGTTTTCTTTTCATGATTCTATTTTGGGCTAAGATAGGAAACTCCCTAAAATATGTAATTAGGTAATTTAAATTAGGAATAATTTGCATTAAATCCTATTCTAGCTAGGAGAAATCAACCTCGAAAATGAGGTGCTCGCACAGTAGAAAAACAAGGGGAGGGGCGTGTCCAGCGGGGTTAACCGCCTCGCCGAGGACAACCGACGGCCTCCCATTGGCCGACGTGCACCTTGGCTAGGCCCTAGGGTGGCTAGCAGCCTACCTAGGTGGCTGGACGAAGATTGGCTTGGCATGGATCCCATCGTCCATGTGCACGCCAGGCGTTCGCTCTTTTACTTGAGAGAGAGAGAGAGAGAGTAAACCGGCGAGAGGGAGGTCTGGTTCGCACGATTGGACCGGCTTTGCTCGCAGTCGAACTTGCCTTCCGCGAGTATGACCGGTTCTTCTCCATATCTACCTAGTCTGTTAACCCGATCAACGGTCAACATTGACAAAAAAAAGTCAACTTTTGGGAAAATTTCTCAAAATTACCCATAGCCCAAAATTCACTCCTTTTTGGGGCCAGAATGCAATTAACCAACTATCGGAGGCCAAAACGTGATTTTCAGAAGTTCGAAATCACCCGAAACGGAAGCTCATGGTTTAGTCCGGGGAACTCCCAGGGATGATGAACCACTAACTAAAACCGTAATTTCACCAAACTAGACCTCAAAATAGGGATCGGAAGTGGGCTGTGACAATAAAGTGTGGAAGATTCAAATAATATTTTTTCAAGACTGTAATTGCTTAGATCTGATGCATTAGAATTTAGTTGATAGAAGTTTACATGTAAACTAAATTGTAGGATGTTGGTAATTAATTCTCCGTCATATTATTTGTAGAAAAGGATTGGTATGCTTCAAATTATTATTTGATTTTTTTTTTCATTTGTTGAATTGCTAGTCTTTGATATTGTTTACTAATAACTTTAGTTGGTTCAAAATATTTTTCAAAACACTGGTTTCCTTGTTTACGTATTGATTAATTATATATCTTGGTAACTCAACAAAATATCTACTTTAAAATGAGTCTCTGGTCTCTCTTTTATCGGTATACACCTCTCTTCATTATAGTACACAATATTTTAAGCCACGTCCTTTTAGTTTGTAACGTTGAACTTGGTTAACCATGACTTCATATCACACTAGATACATATCATATTCATGGAATATGATTCGCTTTCACGATGCCTTGATGGACTTTACCTAAACTAAGAATAGACCAATTATTAAATCTTGTTACATCATCTCTTTTAGCTTTAGTCAGCTAACGATTTTGATGACTCAATTCATTTTATTTGGCCGAAAAAGAATCTCTCTCTCTGCTAATTTATGCCACTTCTATCTTAACTACTCTTATTAGGCTGCTTCAAGGTTTTGTAATGGAATACCTATCGTTCTGTTTATACCTAGCAATTTTAACTCACGATTCGTTCGTTCCATGGAAAATATAGTATTTTTGAAAAATATTATCCAAGAAATCTTTTTTTAAATGACAATATTTTTCAGTGTTCATTTATCAAAGGTCGTCGGCTTGCCGGCCTTGAGCGAGATCGACGCACACTGTTAGATGCTACAATATTTAAAGGTAAATAAAGAACACGAAAAATGTTTTCTCCTTTCAAAAAAACAGAAAAAAAAAATTCCCCACTTTTGAAGGTGTTTTTTTCATTGGTGAAAACATATTTTCCTTAACTATTTTATTTTCCATAAAACGAATGCTGAAAAATTCGAAAAATATTTTCCCGGAAGTTATTTTCCGTGAAACAAATGAAATGTATTTAACTTTGGTTGCTTGTTCTCATCATTACAAGAAAATCAAATGTGGTAACGCGTAATATTTTTTATCACATCCCCTCCTTTTTTTACCATATGTCTTTTGAACTCATTTTAACCTTTATTAATCATCTGATCCCTTGGTAAATCTTGTGTAGTTTAGTTTATTAACTACCCTTTTTCTTAGCCAAATAATAGGATATTTGAAAGTCTTCAAGCTTCAAAGTGGGAGTCCCTACTTCACTAACTTCCGCTTTCTAACTTTCCTCCTCGATCTTCATTTTTCAATCTTGCGAGCAAAAGCAAGGATCCCACCTTCATGTTATTAAAGTTTCTAACTCAATCTTTTTATGTGTTGGCAAGGTGAATTTTTCGACTCCACTATTTTTCTTTTTTACCAATGGGTTTTCTCTTTCAAAGACAAGGATTATTAATTTTGTCTGAAGATAACTAAAGCTTTATGCCGTCAAGTCTTTTTTAGTGTAAGTGAAAACTCTATGGACTAAGGTAAATCGATCTACTTAATATTCTTGACTTGATTGGTTCATGTTTTTAATTTTAAACTTATTTGAATCTCATTATAAGTGTGAGCAAGTCTCAATAGTATGTGTTGAAATATATTGATCATTTGACTTGTTTTGATGAGTTTTTACCATTCTAAAATGTGTTTGACTAACTTCCATAAATTTTGATTCATTAACTGCTTACACTCACCCGCCACTTTTATTTACTGGCCACTTATACTCACTTGATGAATATAAACCACTTATCACGTCAATCCATTTGCTAGGCATATTTACTCATCGCTTATATCTTTTTGCTGGGTAGAACCACTTATCATTTGTATCCACTTGTCGAGTATAACCACTTGCCATTTATATCCTTCTCGAGTACAATTATTTATAATTATACCCACTAGCCAGTAATACTCGCTTGCCAATTTTACCCACTTGCTGATTATGACTATTTACTATTTTTGGTCCAATAATTTGAGTAAAGATTTTTATTACATTAATGATAATATGATGAGAAGGGAACAAGGCTATATGTGTTATGGCGCGTGTTATTATTTATTTATCAAAGTTATATAAAAAATGAACTAATATAAGCATGTCATTATATATCTTTACTCACGCATTTTGAGGGTTGAAAGGTAATTATTTTTCGGAAATAATTTTCAAGATGAGATGTAGTGTACTGGATTGTCAATTCTTCAAAATGAGTGTTGAATTCATTATTGATACAAAGAGGATCTTATGATTACCCGTTAATATATGCATTTTTGCTATGTGATTAAATGAAAGTATTACATATATCTTTGTCGCTCATATATTAATGATAACAATGCCCGTATATTTAGATACCCGCTGTGTCGAGATGTCACGGTGGTATTTGATAAGAGACGTAAATAATATAATACACGTATATATGCAATATAAACACATATAGGCACACAAGTCTATTAATGAGTCTTTGGGTGAGGTTGTGATCTATAAAAGATAGCTTGACTTTTGTACAGGCTGGCTTTGGAAGTATGAATAGTTGGTGATAGGTAATCCCGACCTTCCCAAGATTATATATTTGATTGTAATAGTAATTACTAATGTATGAAGATGGAGACACGGATAATATTAAACTCGTGTGTTTACTTGTAATGGATATTATGGATGTTTTATTGTGTTTTCGTATGCGTAATTATAGTTAAGTGGTATAATTAGAAATGACAGGTGTCGCACATGATGTTTAAAGGTATCACATTCGTCACAAGAAATTAGGAATCTAATCTTAATTTTGAAAGATTAAATTATCGATTACATCCATGATCACCAGAGCGAAATTTTCTATCAGGGAATGCCTAAAAATTCAAAACAAATGGAATTAAGATTGAATAAACGTACTTTTAGCAGGGAAAACAGAATAAAGGTACCTTTTAGATTGGGGTTCCCTGCCCTGATTTTAAGGAGGAGGGAAAATGGAGGGGGAGACATGGTTTCCCTACTTTTTATCAAAGGAAAAAGTTTTGGTGGGTGGTTGGGATTGCAAGATCACCCCTGCACTAAGTACAGGAGTTTAGCAATTGAATATCCAATGTTACCTTAATCGGACAGACAACTCGATTGGTGACTGGCGGCGAGAAGGTGTGGTGGCGGCCGGCGAGACTAGAAATTCATTGGAATTGCTGGAGGAGCGGAGCATGGACAGGCAAGGGACTGAGACATGCCGAGGTGGCTGCTGGTGTCATCAGGCGCAACTGACTATCGGCAAAAGCTCGGGGAATCATCAGGAAAGCCACCCGGAATTGCGGGTAAATTGCAGGGAGACGCTGGGAAAACCTGGAGCTGCTGGAGCATCACGGTGGGGCTATCGCAGAGGTAGGGCTGCAACACAACTTGTGTGAGGCATTGCGGTGGTAGCAGGAGGCGTAGATCACTCGTGCTGGAAGGAAACGGCTTCTGTATTTTTCTTGCGCGGATCGTACTCTGTCAATTCCCTTTTGAACACGTGCTCTTGCGGACGTCTTCTTGTTGCGGGGAAAGAAGAAGACCCTTTTTAGACGTCTTCTTCGTCGGAGAAAGTGGACGTCTTTGATCCTGCTATCCACATGCAACTTAATTGATATTTTTGCTTGTGGATGGAGGTTGATCCCTAATTTTTCCAGATAATAATTGACTAAATGGGTTGCCAAAACTTAGGTTTTATCATGTATTACTGCTAAAAAAGTATAGACAAAGTATTTCAGCTTAGAACAGCATTTGAAGGAGATGATATTTACCAGAGCACCCGTTTTGCCCTGAAATCGCAAGTGATCAATCAGAGATTTCAACTTCATGGAATTCATCTTCATAAACAATATTCTTTCTACCAGCATAATAAGCATTTGAGGAACATATCGATCTCGATTCAACTATAGGAAATTCAATGTGCCAAATGAACATAGAGTAAATGAGTAAGATATCCATTGGGCATAAAATGTACACACGATACTCCTGTCCTAAAGCAAAGAAGTTAGAACATGTGAGAAGGATGTGGACTAGGTTGCAGCATACGCTTATTTGAGGCATGTCTATGAGCAAAGAGAAGTATGCAAATTCCAACAGGTAAGCAAAGTTTTGAACTCCATATGCATACGAGGGAATTGGGTTTATACAGAGGAAGGATGCTATAATCTCTTTCAAATAGATGGAATAGTGACAGCTATTGGCGTGATTAAGTAGGCAGTAGATGCAGTGCGACTCAGATAGATGAAGACTCCAAGGGGCAGAACACCCTCTCCATGTTTCTCAAATTGAAGACGATTTCGCCAATCGCTAGGGTTAATAATGCTTTCAGCTCTGAACGGAACACATGCACGACTTTACGATCTATCTACATCTCTTTAACACATGAATGTTGGGATTGCTCACACGTGATTGCGCCATATGACTTAACCGCATGCGAGTTACCGAGTAAGTTAATTCTCATTATTACTCTAGCTTGTCTTTCCAGCTAAAATAAGATTATGGTCTCATGAATTGAAACTTAGAAAAAGCTGTAATTCATTTCAAATGGTTGTGGATGCTACAAACAGCGATAGGAAAGACACATTAACAAAATTACATGCACCAAAAAATGTCTTCAGTAGAGTGCTATATCTTTCTGGGGAAAAGTAACTCCATCTTCTCCAAAAAAACCACACTATTTCTAAGATTCAACGAGAAAAAATACGTCGGGCTATATAACATTTTTGTGCAACAAGAACAATCCGTGAACCATCGCCAATTCTTGAAAATAAAAACACAAGTGAAGACTGTACATTATACACGTAGGGCATCTGAAATAGGTAGAAATACAGTGAGCGCGTCAGAAAAGTAATATTCCTCCATTCATTATTCTTAAATGTAAGAGTATGATACTAGAAAAACAATGAGTGGACTAGGAGTTCCTAAAGGGTATCAGATGCCAGATGCTTTGTACATATCAAATGGTTCTTAGTAAGGTTGAAAGGGTGGAGCAGAGTCAAGGCCATTTAGTGAATTCGAAGACTTTGAACACAATATCGATACCCGTGGGGATCTGCCAAACGAAGAGGACGACATTCAAGAAGTTCAATGCAATGTGGAGATTGCGAGCGGTTTCGCTGCCCTTCTGCATCGCCGGGACAAGAGCTGCAGCTGCTGCCCAAAGCACGGTGATTGCTGCACAAAAAGAAGAGGAAGGATGAGGAACATGACATTGCAAAATTCCAGCTCCAAAGGCAATGGCAATAAATAAGGGAGGAATACAGACCGGCACCGGCAAAAAGATGGGGGCCGGGGAAGAGCTTGCCAGTACGGAACCAGGTGTTGAGGCCGCCTCCTACTGACTCGAACACCCCGAAGGCCAAGAGGATGCTCCCAGCATTGAAATGTCGGTCCCTGTACCCTCCCTTTATCAACTCCTTCCGCTCCTGTTCCATCCAATTGACTCAATTTGATAAGAAAACGAGGGAGTAATTTATCCAAACCTTATGGGAAAGTAGACAAAAACAGGGGATAGTGGGGGCACCTCAGTGAGCTGTTGAATCTTGAGTTGGACTGGGGAGGGAGGTGGGGCTTCTTGGGGTGGAGAAGAAGAGCCGTCGGAGGCGACGCTGACAGGGGCGGGCTTGACTTGCTTCTTCAGCTCGTTGATCTCATCCTGGACGGTGCGCACCCGTCGCCATTGCCACCCCAAGTAGCCAGCCCACAGAGTGTACACGAACAGCCCGCTCATCACGATGGGGTGGATGAGCGCCAACGTCCTCCCCTCCAGTATCCCGAACTCCCCTCCCGCCGCAATCGCATCCTGCACCGTTAACACTTGACAGTTACAGAGCCAGGTATACAACCAAGAGGGTAGTCGGGACTTGCCTTGGCGTCTAGAAAGAAGGGCAATGCAACGGTGGTCAAGGGGAGAGAAGCCGATCGAAGGTGGTCCAATGTGGAGGAGAGCAGATTGTCCGAGTCTTTGGAGAAGCCGAGCTTGAGTTTGATAGAGGGGTTGGGGAGAGGAGGGACACTGCTGCTCCAAGACTTCTGGGCAAGACTCGGGAGTCTCAGGAAGCTCACTGTGCTGGCCATACTCCCTCTGCCTCAGTCTCAGTCAGAGAGAGAGAGAGAGAGAGAGAGAGAGAGGAGGAGGAGGAGGAGATTCAAGGATAGGAAAGGTGATAAGGAATTGGAGATTTCGATATTTTTTTGCCCAATCCGACCGTTCGACTTAGGACCCAAGATGGGCTGGGCCTCTCTGCTCCTCCTCCTTCACAACGATTCCACATGAGGGAGCCGAATAGTCACTATAGTTCAGGAAAATATCGTTTTATTAAAAAAAAAATTAAATGCAAAACTTGATCATCGATTATGTCGCATCCGAGTCAAGCATACTACCGTCACCGCTTAGGAACCTGCAAAAGTTTAGTTTAGTTTTTTTGTTTTGTGTTTTCTTCTTTCTTTCTTTTTTTTTGGCCTTCAGGTTTATCTTCGACTAGTTTCGCAAAACGTTCTATGAAATTGGATAGGGATTCTCCCAAGTTATCGAACTTTGGCATTTACGGAATTCTCTATGCCATGATTCTTCAGTTTCTCTATGTTGATCATTCCCTTTAGTGTTCCTCTTGCAGTCCTTGAATGAGGATTGTTAGAGTGAAGATGAACCGGATGGCAAAACGATTGTAGCCCTTAAAAGGTAAAAAGGTTCTTCACACTTCATTTCAGTCGTGAGACCCAAGTTTCGGTAGGAACTTACTTGTAAATTTCTTTTCAAGTTATTAACCATGAAAGTCTATGATGGCATAATTCGTAGTATCGCGCATAGCATCAAGCGTCCAATCAATGCACACCGGCATCTTTTTGGCTTCCTATTGTCCCTCGTGAATCGTTTTGATGCCCCTGGTTTGCCCATTTTGTCATCTTAAAAGGTCATAAAATGGAATTGTTCCTTTCCAACATAGAATCGACCGCAATCAATTGATGATATCCCGATGTAAAGCAATTTTCACTTTTCGGCACACTGCCAAGTCAACCTCTGTGCCATTGTAGATTCCATTGAGGCAACAAGAATATATATTGAAAGTCAACGAAATGATTTTGCTAGCTGAGAAACTTTATATTGCGGGCAACCTATCATTCTCATTCACAGCGAAATAATTTATTTAAGGAGGGGGTGAATCTCTTGGATATAAAGCCAGACAAATAAAAGAGGACGACACTGAAAAGAAATTATAACCAAGGTAAAACAACAATATCTATCGCTGAGCTGTTGATGGAGTGTTACATAGCTAGTGACAAGAGAATCATTTTGAATTAGCTCGCCAACCAAATGATAAAACAATCAATTTGTGTTGCTTCCTGTGCTCATAGAACACAGGGTAGGTAGAAAGGTAAAGTGCAGCCTAATTATCACGAAATAGCGTCACGGGTTGGGCAAGCGAAGAAGCGCGAAGCCAAATCAATTGGCTTGTAGCATTAGCCATAGCACTGATATTTGGCCTCTGCTTAAGGGCAATGAACAACTGGGATTTCCCAGAAACAGGCGATCGACCCGAAAAGCCAACATAACCATAGGTAGAATATCGGGTTGTGGGACAAGCAGCCCAATTAGAATCAGCATAAGCAACGAGATTTAAATCACTATGGGCTGAAGCTGAAAGTTGGATACCTTGCCCAGGACTCTCCTTGATGAGTGGCGGCATCCAGGCCCAGTTGTCGAGGGTCCAGCAAAAACTGAGATAAAATGCATTCGTCAAATGTAGTGGACGTCTAACCAACCGACGATATTGAGCAGCTGCAGATCCAGATACTCCATGCTTTTGTTCCATAGGAAAGCCACGAGGCTTGCGACCAAGAGAACCTGCATAGCACATTGAAGCTGACTAAGGAAAGGTCCGTCCGAATGTCGTGCAACTTCAACAGCAAGAAACATTTCAGGCGGCCCAAATCCTTGATTCGGAGATAGCTGCTCAAGATAATTCTCAAGATGACTTATTTGAGCATTGTCATTCCCAGCAATGACCGCATCATCAGCACAAACCAGTTAAGGCGGTGAATCTGTTTCTGCAAGCACAAGTGAAGAGGGAACAATTAGCCATGGATTCTCAGTGGCCGGCCTCTCTTGAGACAGCGGTGTACTTATGGCACCACGAACGAGACACTTGTTTCATAGGCATTATTCACATCGAGTTGATAAATCACCATACTCCTTATTGGCCTCAACTAACAGGTGCTAAAGGATCATGGTAATCTATACCCTCTTTTTCTTAAGTACATCCTTTTAGCAACTCAGAGTGCCTTAACGCGCTCCATGTTGCCATCGGATTGCCAAACCTGCTCTTATTGCATGTTTCACAAAACGGGCTGCCACCTAAACTTCGCCTTAGCAATTAGAAAAATTTTCCGTTGAAGTGTTTTCAACGAGATGAGAACCAACTATGTAACCCATTCCATGTCTCAATCATTTCTATTCAAAATGAGTAATGGCCTTTTGTGAACTTTCGAAATGCTATTGACCGTGTGTGTGGCTCAGGTAAGTAAACGTAGTCAATATGCTACGTGTGCTTTCATTTTTCACTTTGTTTATGCTGTATTTCGACGTACTATAAAATCACAATTCCCTATGCTTTTCATCAATTCAATACGGCAATATGTATTCCAAGATCTACACCAACTTTGTTTGAAGTACTTTTCTCACACTATTTGCTCATTTCGCTTCCGATCAGGATATGTGCTTGTCAATATCATGATTTTTGTTCAACAAAAAAGCAAAAAATATTAGCTTTGACGAAATATAGTGTTAAAAGATAAGCAATTATAAGGAGCTCCAAGAATTTCGGCGATTCTTCCTATTGAGTATTTTTCCTTGAAGATACTGATTATTTCCTCCCGTTATTATAAAATGATACGGATTGCGTAGAGAAGTTTTGCCCACGTCCTATGATAAAGACACTTGGGAATTTTCTAAATCTTGTAGGGTCCCCATATGTGTTTGCGATTCTATCTGGCCAAATATATGTTTGGTATGAATGGACGTAAGGCGTTGGGCGTTGGGTCACCATGACGAGGAAAGACCCTGTCTATGAAAGATTTGTCTTGAACGGGGAAAGAGTCCCACGGGGCAAGTGGTGCATGGTTGAGAAATAATCAGTGCCGAAAATGAGAAGCAAAGAAGTTGGCAGCGACTCGCGGAGAGATTAAATTAAGCCCAGGTTCTATATCCACCGTGCTTTTAGTCGCAAAAGCTCCTGCTGTCGACGAAGATTCAACGCAGGAATCAAATCAAGTTGCAAATGTTGACGGGCGTCGGAACGTTGGAAGGAGATGATAGATTGACCAAACGACAAAGGGTGCGTGCGTCACGGGCTGGGATTTGCGCATACGTTTTGTCCAAAGCAGAAACGAAAGAGGGGGGTGATGAGTGAGGTCGACACGTCGTCTCATGTTTACCAAGTCTTTTTTTTTTTTTAATGGAACGCCCTTTTCCTTGCCCTTTCCCCCACGAAACAAAATTGATGAGAGCGGATAGAGAGGGTGAACCTCTTCCTACCGATGGAGCTTCGTGCTTTTATGGCCTATACACCGCATCTCTACTGTAGCAAGGGTGTGATGGCCGAGCGTCTGTACGTGTGTGGTGGTGGAAATGTTGACGAGACCTCCTGCAAATCGCAGTGGAGTTGAAGGCGGTCGAGACGCCACGACGGATGCATGAGTTGGCTGTAAGGGGAGGAGGAGGAATGAAATGAGCTGATGATGTCTGACAGAGTCTGGAGGAATACTTATGGGCTTTAGGTTTTGCAGGTCAGTACAGGCTCATGCTTCGCAATGAGCATTCGGGTCTGCTTCCGCCACCTCAGACCTCCCAAAAAGACAAAAATTCTGGTTCTCATGTCTACTCGAGAGTTTCGGGTCGGGTCGCACACAGGACCCGTCCACAGAAGTTCGTGACATTCCATCCCCTCCACTTAAACCCGACCTGCAGTACTCCTTGACCAAAGAGGAAGGAGAAAGAAAAAGATCGACAAAGTTTACAATTAATTGACGCATCGACCTTTTCTCAGGGACATGAACGATCGATATCTGAAGGATTGGCTCTTTTCTTTGCGATTTTGGGATACTCGTTGAGTATTCTTAACGAGAAATGTCAAACTCTTTCAAAGCATTGATCCATATGTATTATGAGAAAAACACTACACTCAAAATTATAAGTTTTGTTAATTCGACAACTTAGCTGGTGCCCAAATCAAGCGTTGAACAGGATCTTTTTATCAGTAAGACTAGAATTAGTCGTTTTAATTCATTTATTGGTTCTTTTCATTGCATGTGCAACTACTTACATGATAAAAAAAAAAAAAAACCTATTTCAATTAACCCTCACAAGAAATGGATGCTATAGTTGTCTTAGTTTCATACAACACTCACTTCAATATCAAAACTTTCAAACAATCATTTGAGTGCTAAATCTGTGTAAAGACAATCACTTTAGCGCCTCATGCGACGTATTTTGGCGCTAACCAGTCATACATGGCTTTTTAAATAAATTTTTAGATCCTACGTGATTCTTTAGGGGGAAAAAAAGCGAAGTCCAACATGGACTTGAGCAAGGGATTAAGGCTAAATTGATTTGAAATTGAATAAACCATAGAGTTAATTTGATTGATACCAATTAGTAGCTCCATTTCAACTTATTAGTAAAATTCGTGTGAGCTTGTAACAAGATAGGGGCTCACTAGAGATGATTAGTTTAGGTCCGATCTGATTCGGTCACGTTCAAGTACCAAGAATTGGACCAAAAAGATTGGTTCCCTATTTTTGGAACCGCGAATCGTACCACCTGGTCTTGGTATTGAACTGAACTGACCAATTAGGTCTCCTTCGCTAGTGGTCACATTTTTGGAACCTTTGAGGAGTTCGTGAAAAGACCTCAAAGCCAACGCATGTGAAGCTTTTTAGATCGAAATAGCTAGATCCATTTGCAGAACCATCAACAGATTAATCGAGTATAATAGGAAAGAAGGACATTAGATGCAATTACAATCAGCACAAATGGGGAAGGCCACGACAAGATCCAATGCACAAAACGATCCAATCTAAGTCAAATGACCAAATAGATGAACCGAGACTCATGAAAAACAAACATATGTCGTTAATGACAAGCAAAACAAAAAAGGAGCTCAGAGAAATGGAAGCATTACCTGAACTGTGAACGACGAAGCTGAGGAAGGAGAAGGTTGGAGAAATAAGTGACTGGGAGCAAATGAAGGACTGACCTTGTGAGCTAAGTGCGATCGACTAGGGTGACAGCCGAGAGGGAAAGAGCAAATGTGAGAGGTGTGATAGGGGAAAGAGTGTTGAATATTAGAGTTGCACAGCTTTGATGATACGCACACAAGAGAAGCTCTTAGAAAGGAGGTGAATACACTACTTCTTTGATGAAATCTCTTCTTCTTTTCTTCTCCCCCTTTCACTTTTTTTCCCTTCAGAAATGACTAAAAGACTCGCCTATATAGGCTTGAAACATACGTCTCAACATACCCGAGATGCCCGAAAAGACATGTCTAGATACATAGCAATAAAGAAAGTTTAACATGTGTGCCGAAAAAATTTCCATAGGGAACTAAACAACCTTTCACCAAAACACAAAGAGTCGCAAAGATAGGCAATGATATATTTAAAGAGCAATTAGGATTTAAGGATTTCTAGGAAATAAAACAAAAATATAACATAAAGCCGTTCTGGTCTGGGTAGCCCCAATGAGCGATTCCAGTCCTTGAATTGAGTACCGGATAGAGAATCACCAATCCTAATTTTATGGAACCAATAATTGGACGGATGCCCTAACAAACTACCTAAAATCAGGTAGTCCAAATGGTTCCTGTTTAGGTGGTTCCCATTGTTCATTTCTAAGGCTCATGCTTATACAGAGCAATGTCGTTTATTCTAACGTTGGATCGTTTATTCTTATACAATGTCATATCAAATTTTCTGGTTACTCATAGCATAGAAATGAGCGTTACATAAAAATTATAGTACTTATGGCGTCTCTCTCTCTCTCTCTCTCTCTCTCTCTCTCTCTCTCTCTTATAAAGAAAGCTCGCAAGCTGTTCGGAAGCATTTGAGTCCCTAATAAATAAGCCTTTCCATGTTGACTTTATGGGCTCCTGGAACTGAGGGAGAGGAGTCCATTTAGGAGGATGGGTGCATCGTCGTTGTATCATAAACACTCGATCGGTGCTCAGGATTCGTCGAATTATAAAAGGAAGATCTATGGGCGAATGAGCTTCCACATTCTTGTATGGATGGTCCCTAAACGACAATATAAACTGTTTCCATTACATTGTAAAGATCATCGCAATAAATGTCGTTACTCGTTAGGTGCAAGGCCGGCAGCATAGGTGCGTACCCTTTGTCCCCGATGAGATTCGCCTTTCAGAGTATGAGCTGCGGGAGAAATCCAACATTTTGATGTGCTCAAGTTTCACTTACTAAGATAAGACATGTGAGATTATAAGGAACTTCTCATCCAAGCGTTTGCATATGAATTCGTATATTTATAAAACAGTAAATCAAAGGACGTTTTGGAAAGAAAGGAAGGAAGGAAGGATTGCAAATCCTTAAAAGGAAGAAGTCCTCGTTACTTTATATATATGATGGTAAAGACAAGTGACGAATGTCCTGGAGACACTTTCCTACAATACCATGATCTCGAACGCTCCTCAACAACGTTTTAGCAATGAGAACGGGAAAGGATATCCATTCCCATTCGGAATCTGTTGTTGAGATCCCAAGTTCTGTGGATTGAGATGCTCCCCCTTACTTGTCCTTCCGAGCCTCTTATCCATCTCAACCCCCATGATCACGTTGGTATTTAATATTAGTATCCCTCAGTCTTAGCCTTAAATGACAAGTTATCCTTCGTCAAAATGAAACTTGCCTTCTCCTTCAATTATTCAACTACGTATCAGGGGTCAAATCGAACTTATTTCAATAGACGAATGATAAGACCGGGAACCCACCTTGAAAAAAATTAAATTACCCGTTGAAAAACGAAAGCGTGCATGTGAAATCGATCCGGTCGCCTAACGCATGTTGAAGCCCCTAAACGATCAAGATTCGAGCGGTCTCGGGCGCGGGTCTTCAGATGTGATTTTGCCCCCTCGCGTCTAATGTGAAGGATGGGGATCGGCAGCGTGACATGAGAGTTCAATTTGGAAGCCAACTTTGCTTGGGGGTTTTGGTTGCCTGCAAAGTCGAACCCTAAAAGATGAAAAGAGAATATTCGTGTGCAGGCCGCGTCCGATGTTGGAAGCGGGCCTGCCTCGGGGTTCGGAAAGTCAACCAGGAGCCACGTGTCCTCCAACCACGGCCGTTGCACGGCTCGACAACTCCCCACTTACAGTTGGCAAATTTCCTGACACAAATTGATGAACTCACTCGCTCGCCTTTCGAGTTCCAAATCGGAATTCGAATCGATCGATCGCCGCCGGGGCGAAACCTAATCGCCCACTCGTCGAGCGCCTCGCTGTGCCAATCGCCTTCGAATCTGTCGAAATGCTCCACCAACCAAAGAGAAGTCCACTTTGTCCTTCCTCCACTCACGATGTCGCGACACGTGTGAAGGCTAGATTTCCCCTGCTTTACGACTCACGACCACGAAAACCTTACGGCTGTAGCAGCACCATGGACATGTGATGCCGAGAGAGAGAGAGAGAGAGAGAGACAGAGAGAGAGAGGTTGGTTCCATTCCTCCAAATCAGCGGTCTGCGATAGTGTGATGGATCGTGTACGATGTTTCGATTGTTTTTTTTTTTTTTTTGTTTCTTGATGTCGTGGATTTCGAATCCACGAACCCTATTTCGTTTTATTTTCATTGTGTACCTATTTACGGCTCGGTTTGGTATCCTCATGACACCAAATGCCCCGGATATCAACAGACGACGATGGCCTAAAAGCAGCCGTGAAGCCTTAAAAATCATCCTCCGTGGATCTCTGTCTAATGTCCATGGAAAGAAGGGAAAATAAAAAGGGGAAGGGGGGAGGGAAATGATATGATTAATCTAAGAAATTCGGTTGCATGTATAATGTGGTCCATAAACTTTTAAATTATTTAATGTGATCCGTAAATTATAACACAATGTGCAATGTCGTTTTTCGTCTTGAAATTCATTCACTGTGGTATAGACTTTTGATTCATATTCAATTTATTCCTTAAAACTCCATGAAAACGTGCCTATTATTTTCCAAAATAGCGACATTCAACATTTTTTTATTGAAAATATCGAGCATTTTATATGTAATTTATGGAACTAATATAAATTGCATATTAAAAAATTTCAAAATCCAGGAACCACATAAAAACAAATTAAAATTTTAGGAACCATATCTCACGATGAGTCAAAGTTTATGGACAATTCATGTCATTATTTCGAGAAAAAAAAAAGTTTCGGGTCTACCAAAGCATAAGCTTTACGAACAGATACGCTAAGCAATCGAGTCATAAAAATGCCGGCATGCGATGTATTAAGTCTACTTAACGAGTAGGTCGTTATGCTCGGGGAACATCGTCATTCAATAGGACGTTGGTGGTGGGCGACTCCCGGCGACATCGTCATTCAATAGGCCGGTCAGAAGTTTCTGAGAATCCATCAAATTCTAAATCAGATGATGCGGCCGTCCTCTTCCAATCGATTAATTCGTATCGAAATCGAGTTAAAACCCAAAGGAGCAATGTATATTATAACAAGGGGAAGACCCTTTCTTTAGCCCGACGAGCAGCACCACCGCCTTATTCCATTTACGCGTTTTAGAGGCGGGGTCTGCCCCCGTTTTCTCTACCGAATCCTCCACGCTCTCTCCCCTCCTCCTTTTCCCCTCACATCATCTTCCCTTTTTCACTCTCTGTTCCGCACCACCACCACCACTGCTCGCCATGCCCAGGCCAAGAAGAAAAGCCCCTCCTCCTCCTCTTCCTCCTCCTCAAAACCCAATCTTTTCCGTGGGTGTTTAATCAGAGTTCCGTCCTTTTCCCCCGGTTCAATTTCCGCCGCGGTTACGATGATGATGACGATAAACAAACTCCTCTGTGTCTTGGTGGGCGCAGTGGCGTCGCTGTTCCTGCTCCGTCTTCTTTTCCGCAAAACCGGACCTTTCCACCTCCTGAAACGGTGGTGGAGGTCGACCCAGGATTGGTTCTATGCCTACCAGGTCCTCAAAGTCCCCGAATTCAACGACGCCTTGCAGGAGAACCCCCTCTATCGCAGAGTCTCCGCCTACCTCAACTCTCTCCCTTCCTTGGAGGAGTCCGATTTCACCAACCTCTTCACCGGCAAGAAGCCCAACGACATCCTCCTCCACCTCGACCCTAATCAGACCATCGACGACGTCTTTCTCGGCGCCCGGCTCTCCTGGACCAACGACCAGAGAGGCGATCGGAGGGCCTTCGTCTTGACCATCAGAAGGGCCGACAAGAGAAGCATCTTGCGCCCCTATCTCCAGCACATCCACGCCGTCTCCGACGAGATCGACCGGAAGAGACGAGACCTGAAGCTCCACATCAACGTCGACGAATTCGTCGACCCCAGGGGCTCGGGGAGATGGAGATCCGTCCCGTTCACGCACCCTTCCACCCTCGACACCATCTCCATGGAACCCGACCTCAAGGACAAGGTGAAATCCGATCTCGAATCCTTCCTCAAAGCCAAGCAATATTATCACCGCCTAGGCCGCGTTTGGAAACGGAGCTTCCTCTTGTACGGCCCCTCCGGTACCGGCAAATCGAGCTTCGTGGCTGCCATGGCTAATTTTCTATGCTACGATGTCTACGACATCGATCTGTCCAAGGTGAAGGACGACTCGGACCTGAAGACGCTCTTGATGGAAACCACCGCCAAGTCCGTGGTCGTCATGGAAGACTTGGACCGGTTTTTGGCGGACAAGTCAACAGCGCTAAGTGTGTCTGGCATATTGAATTTCATGGATGGTATATTGAGTTCGTGCTGCGCCGAGGAGAGAATCATGGTGTTCACAATGAACAGCAAGGAGCACGTGGATCCCGCTATACTTAGGCCGGGTCGGGTCGACGTGCACATACACTTCCCGCTGTGTGATTTTTCAGCATTCAAGTGCCTAGCTAATAGTTACTTAGGGGTCAAGGATCACAAGCTTTTCCCTCAGGTGGAGGAGATTTTCCAGGGTGGAGCGAGTTTGAGCCCTGCTGAGATTGGCGAGCTGATGATCGCCAACCGGAATTCCCCAAGCCGTGCTCTGAAGTCAGTCATCACCGCGTTACAGACGGATGGCTCAGCGAAAATCGGACGTCGTCTTTCCGAAGATGGGTTGAGGAAGCGGGGGGACGAATCTGCCGATTCGAGCGGTGTGTTCCTCAAGGATACCAATGCGATGAAAGATCTGAGGAAACTGTATGGTATGCTGAGGATGAGAAGCTCCAGAAAGTCTCCATCTTTCGACGAGGCTTCAGGGCAAAAGGATGGATGACACAATTCTTTTCATGATTGAAATGATCTCATTCTTTAATTATCTCTCGTGGGGGCGACACGGTGAATCTCCTAGTCCATGTTCCTGTAAGGGGACTCAAGGAAATCGCTGGCCGGAGTTTTGGTAAACCCGAAGCTCGGAGGGAGCTGAGAGTACAGTGCAGAAGCTGCTGCTTCCATTCTCCAAATGCGTGCAGTCGCTAATCCAGTAAACAAAGTTCAGTTAGGAGATTTGATTTGATCGAAATCTATGTCCTATGTTAGAGAAAATCGACCTTTCATATGGCTTTTTCTTTGGGTTTTTGTCCCCCCCGCTCCTTTGCCCCTTTTGCATTGTCTCGAGGATCTTGGTTCTGTCAGTTCAGTTTGCGACTTGTCCTCACGGGGCATGTAAATACAGGAGCATACAATTGCACAGTTGTTTGATTCTTACGTACGCTTTGGATGTGATGTTGCAGTTTCAGAAAATAGAATAAGACGACAGAATCGAAAGCAGTTGGAAGGCACTCTCTAGTAATGCCAACGAGGGAAGGTTTTATCCTCGACCCTTTTTTTTATTTAGAGGAAACGACAGCAGACGAAGAATCAAAATAGAGCTAGTTTATGGCAAACGCTTCGTAAATAATTCGTTTCGGGGAAGAAGACTAGGTAGAGGGAAAAGCAGATCTGGTCCAAACGGCAGTGAATTAGTAAATTAAGAGTCACGTGGTGTGGAGTGGTGGAAGCAGGAGTCTTTGGGCGAGTGTAAAAAGACGATTGCAGGATCTTCATTTTATATTTGAAGCAGGCAGATGTTTAGGGAATCGAGGGTGGCGTTGTTTCGCAGGATGGGCTCATTGGGTGCCCGCGTCGTGCATTATAGTGTTCGTCCCCCCTCTCTCGTTCTTGGTTTTTGACTCAAAAACTTTTAAAAGTCAGTCGTCAGTGTGGCTCGTGGAGGAGTTTGGTTTCACGGAGCACTACACAGTACTCGCTCAAAAGGGCACGCAAAACAACCATTCAAACTTTGCACAGACCCTACAGAGCTAACCTTGATGATTGCTATCCCGTCCTTTGCATCGGTGCATACGGGGGTAATGATTAGATGGTGGGAGCCCAATTATTTGGGTACCATGGTGGGAAGTTGTATGGCTCTGTCCGAAAAGGAGATGAGAGAAACGATTTGTTCTTCTCGGCCTTATGCTCCATTGACAAGAAACTCTCGCTGTCACCATCGTTGCAAGCTTCGCGTTTTCCTGTCTTCTGGTTTTTGGCTGTTGTTTTGCCGCATCGAGTATGAAAAAGAAGGAACAAGTTGGGTTCCATGGGATGGAATCGATGCAGAGCTCATTAGTTGGCAGCAGATGACACCTAATGCATCCCCATCATCGCGATACCACCCGCTTTTTAAATTGTTTTTGACAGATGGAACTACTTAATACCTAGAGATCTTTCTTGGCTACCTACCAATGACATCCTATTCACACACCCGAAAAATCATGCGCCTCCCTAATCATTCTGGCCATATTCCAGCCTCGCTTGCATACTGCTGCCTCGCTTTCTCGTAGCTCGCCGCATTTCTCCGAACTCATGTTGCGTTCGACAAACCAGCCACGAGAGATGTCTACTCTCATAGACATACGAGTGCAACTTCATACCTCGTCACCAGCAGTGAAGATGAATGCCTCATCTTTTTCCAAATTTTAATTGATAGTTGTCCAAAGTCTAGGGCAACATGTGCGGGACAAGCCTAGCGAACATACGGGCAAGCTGAGTTCAAGCCTTTTTGAAACTCGATGAGAATGTGCATCTATCATAGAACTCGACGGATCAGTCCATGAGCATTTGTCCAAAGAATTTGTAGGATCAATATAGCCAGCCGAAGTTGAGATCTTGAAAAGATTTCATCTAATTTGAAGTACGAAAGAAATGTGTAATTAAATACAACTGTTCAAATGTGGTTTTCTATAATCTTTTTTTTTTCCCCTCTAGTGCCTTCCTTTTGGTTCGCTAGAGCTTTCTAATTCAATCTCAAACTCCGAAATCAGGGATTTCTGGTAGGATATGGTTCCTCTAAGAAAGGAAAGTAGGAAAAGGACGAGCAACATTGGATACGGATGTGGACTTTTGTGTTACTATTGCTGATTTATTTCCAACTTCGGACTGTGTATGTCACAGCAATAACTTTGGTGCCTCAAGTCAGCATTTCGCCCTATGTTTTGTTATTCGAGCATAGTTGGGTGCCTCAACTGTTTGAATCACTCAACCGCTCTGATGTGTAGAGCTCAAACTGACGATTAATATGTTAAATTATACCTGAGTTAGTAATTTAATCATTTAATAGTTTCCCCGTGAAAATGTATTTATTCGGGAGAAAACGTGATCTTTATTAATGCTTTTCTCTATTGTTATTATATTTGGGGATTGCTTCTTCTTTAGGTTAGCTAGGGCTACATTCTTTTGTCATGACAAATTGGTTGAGCCGTGGAAGCATGGAAGTAGTGATGGACGACTTTATCAATATGACTCGCTATCTAAAGTCAGTTGTAAAATCGGTGTTGCCGATGTTTTGCTCTTGTCGAAGGTGAGATGTGTCATATCGACGGTCGTAGCTTTACATAACAAGAAGCTCACTTTTTTCCCCACGAGGGCCTTTTTATGAGGACGAGATCATGAGGCCACAAGTTGGATATGACAATACCTCGAAATACCGTAACAAAGTAGAGTCGATATCCTTCGCTATCTAATCGATTGAAAAGTACGTGGATGGAAACTAAAATGCTCAAGACTAGAAAAGAATGTACACCGAATTGTAGAACATGTAAGAAATTCTGCGTTTCTGAAAGAGCATATAAAAATTCAATCTGAAATCATGCATTTTGGCCTTTTTCTCGGAGTCCAAAAATTTGGAAACTTTTGAATTATTAAATAAATGTTTCATATTTCGACAGAAAAGCAAAGAGGTAATTTTCAATGTAAAAGCAAGAAAGCTACGTTTCGCTTTTCCAACAAACAGCCAACAAGACAAGATAACAAGGCCAGCCAACATATGTGAGCGGGAAAGCGAGGCCTAGACAAAGCCAAGTGATGCCAAAAGGAAAAGAAGGAAAAGAAAGGCAAAAAGATAACGTTTTAGTGCAATTGGTTTAGAGAATTTTTTCCAAGACACCTGTTGAGTAATTAACTAAACAATGAAAAAACTTACATTCTTCCCACGCATTCCCGATTCTTATCAAGATGCGTAGCTGAGTGTCTTGAAATACGAAACCATCCTCAAACAAAACATGCGCAAACATGAGTCGTTTCTCTAATGAAGAAGGACATATGCGTGTCTAACGAGAAGCGACATGGTGTTGGGAGCAAGTACGGAATGAATAAGAGATCAAAGGAAGATCGAAGAAAGATGATGCTGGTTTGAAAGGGAGCGGCCCTTTTCCATGCGTGCGCCCGCGAGGGGAGGAGGTTGGGAGATAAGTCATTTGTGACCTAAGCGGAGTTGGTATACTAACTCATGAAAACCCTCGGTCATGCCAAGACTCGAAGGAGAAGAAAAGAGACAACAGGAGTCAAAACAACAACAATACAAACCAAATCATGGAGGGAGTATCTAGGGGTAAGCAACGGTATATGGTCGACCTTGGACCGGCCGGTCTTGGTCGGGTTTTTAAGACGAATGGGTCGGTCATCGGTCTTGAAATGTCTAACCTAGTATTGTACGGGTTGGTCATCGAACCTAAGATGTCGGGTTGGTCCAACCTGGACCAACCAGACAATATAATATATTATGTAAACAATAATTATTGCCATATGTAAATAATATACTTGAAAGAAATTGAAGAACACCCTCTCTTTTATTTTTTGTTTGCATGTTAGAGAATGGATGGCATGGAGGCATTAGTTGCAAATTTATATACATGGGTGTTACACGATTTAATGATTTTGTCGATGATCAATCGTAAACTTAGCTTTTTTTTCATCAACAAGATTCATGAGTCCCCCAATCTCAAGACTTCTTTATTTATGAATTACACATTCAGCATGTTTTCATTGCATAGAATTTTTTGTACAAAAATTTAGCAGTCCTGGGTTGATCCTGGGATCGGATCGGACCGATAGGGTCAGTCTGGTTCTTGGTCCCAAACTTGACGGTTCGGTCCACGGTCCCAAAATTGATGACCGACACTGTGCAGGTTGGTCCTTGGGTTGAGCACCGGACCATGCTCACCCCTTGGAGTATCGACCTTTGGGTTTCCCATAGGGGTGAGCATGATCCGAGTTGGACCGGTCCAATACTCAATCCTAAAACCAACCCGCATGGTGTCGATCCTCAAATTTTGAAACTGTGAATCAACTCGTCATCAACCCAGGACCACTAAATTATTTTTCTATAATCATTTATTGCAAGACTGATGAAGAGCGACAAGGCGGGCGTGTGAGGTCGACAGAGGAGCATCTCGACGAAGGAGCGATGCCGACGAGGAGTTCCTCAAGTTAGGGCTTTGTTAGCTTTCTAGCTAGCATAAGGCAAAAACAACGCAGATTCGCAAAAGGCAAAAGGTAGAAGAGATATTTGGGCTTTAGCTACTTCTAGGCTATGGGCTTGGCAAGAAGAGATGCTTGCAATTGTACTTTAGAAATTGGGCTCGGCAAGAATAAGAAGTTACTCTTGAGCTTCTCTCTTGGACTTGGCAAGAAAAATAGCAAACTTACATACATATATGTGTGTGTGTGTGTGTGTGTGTGTGTGTGTGTGTGTGTGTGTGTCAAGTAAGTTTGGGTTCGATTAACCCAAAATTTCGGGACAAATGAACAACCGGTATGGTATTGAGTTAGAAATTTCAAGACCGATAACTAATCCATTTGTTTTAAGAACCCATATTGGGCCAGTCTAAGGCGGATCAAAGGCCGAGCCTGGACCATTATTGCTCACCTCAAGTTTCCCGGCTTTCAACTTTAGCCCTCTGTATCTTGCTGTCTCACCAAACCCTGGGGACTTGCCTTGGAATTTGGGTCGAGAAACATTCGGAGAGGCTAATCCAGAGAGAATAACGAATCCCACGAAAGGGAAAACGGCTGGAGAGTGGAAGATGGGAATTCCTATTTTTTGCTGTCGTCAGTGGTTTCGAGGATCAGAATCGCATTCCATGGGAATAAGAGAAGAACGTATTGTCCATCCTATCTGCTCCGCCAAATAGATTTTCTCTTTTGCCATTCACTGAAGTTAAATAGAAATGTTACGGCCGCAAGGGAAATTCAACCTGAATTCGATCCATAAAGAAGCTACGATGAGCAAGGAAAATCACTGATCCATAAATTGTCAAACACGCCAAACACGACGAGATGTAAACGAAAGTTACAACCAACGAGATGCTTTACTAGCAATAACCCCAAAACAAAAAGTCATTATTAAGTTAGGTAGATTACTATTTCTGTGAAGTATTACGAATAATAGGACCCATAAAGAGAACTTACAACAAAAAATAAAGGGATTACGCCCTCTAAAGAAAAGTTACGAAGTAATATTTTTAGGGTTATCTTGTTATCAGTGAGGACGATTACGCATGTCATGTCAGAGGAAAGTTACTCGAATGCAAAGACTTGAATCTGCTGCACTAATCGCGACTTTTCTCCATAAAATTTCAGGATCTCTCGTCAGAAGATGAAAGGGAGACCAATGAAACGAGAGCCCCGCCGAGAGCGTCGATGGTCATCATCAGCACCGCCCCTTCAACAACCCCTAAATGTCTTTTGATGCAAAGACAAATTAATATTGAATACCCACTATTAAACATGGCCACTGCAGTATTATTTCGTAAGAGTTCTAATTCTGTAGTATAAATAGAGAGAGAAAGAGGCCAAACTAGTATAAATTGAGGGGATTGCTATGTCAGTATAAAGAGTTGTACGTGAAACAAGTAGCTGCAATGGAGGAGACACAGATGAAGAACGAAGGAACCAAGGTGACGTTAAGGAGCCTATTCTCGCCCAAGTATCCGGACAAAGTGATCGTACCATCTGCAATTACCTGAGCAAGAGTCCGGCTTCTGTTGCAAGTAGACCGCCGCTGTAAGTCCCTCGAGAAAGCCACGACAACATGACCCTTGATAGTAGAGACAAGTTCACACCTGAATTGGTCAAAGCAAACGGCGGAGAGTTATCGACTTCAGGTTAACGAAGAACTAACCTCCAAGTTATCTAAAGATTCTCAAACTGAAAATCAGGTCGATGCAGAGGAAATGGCTGCATTTCTAAGAAATTTCAAACTGAAAGTCAGGTCGATGCGGAGGCAATGACTGCATTTCTATACTCTTTAAGTAAAAGAGCTAAAAAGGGAAAAAGGCTCTCCAAAATCTGTGAATTTATGTCCGCCGGACTGATCTAGCCATGACTGAGATTTGTGACTTCTTCCTCTTCATTAAGCTCTAATCTGGAACCAAATCGATGTGAATTCCATACGACTTAGTGAAACTGTATCTCACGCCCGAAGAAGAATGATACTGCATGGTTTCGGAAATTTTCTACATGCAATATATCATTTTGTGGAGTGAAGAAATGCGCATCACAAAAATTTCTAGGGAGAATCTGGAGGTCTTGGTATTCAACTTTGGGGAACGATAAGAACTTACCCTCGAGGACTTCAGCAGAAACGAATGTTACAAGTGCGGAGCAGACGTACTGAGGCACAGAGTATGGAATGAATATGTGGAAGCTCAAGAGTATGCCGATGCAGACCATAATTTCAGAAGCCAACAAAACTTGCCTACAAAACAAAATTCATGACAATTTGCACAAAAGTAATCGACAGAAAATCCACGGACATAAATTATGATGAATTGAGCAGTTGAAAATCTCTACTATGGTCTTAGAGAGCATTCAAATTTGCTTGATTGAGAATATACTCTTCAGACCAAGTGTTCACATGACCTACTTGGCAGAAAAAAATTATACCTTATGGTGGATAAGCACCATTTAATAGCCTCACCTGGCAATATCTCAGCATTGTTGTTTAGCCAGGATGTGATAATTACTCAATGTTAAATTTGAACCAGCTATGCAACATTTCTTCCCGTTTCGAATAAAAGAAATTGCCGGACAGGGAAATCCTCTTCACTCATAGCCTCCTTCAGAATGTCGAGTCTACACTAAAAATCTCTCTTGGTATCATATCACAAGTTCAAACTAATTGGGATTTGATCCAAGCTTTCATGAATTTGTCCTAGTAAGAGGCTCAACCATTTTGCATGTCTAGGCATGATAAGAAATTGATTTGGCGGTCGAAACTGGCGCTAAAACCTCACATGACTCTACCTTGAGTTTACATAAACTTCACCCTGCTTTCCTTGTCCCAACTTTCATGTATGGTTCTAACTCAAAATTATCTTACTTCCCTTACCTTAGATATTCCTCAGACAAAGCCTAGCCTTTCCTATGTCACTAAGTCAATGTCATATTCCATTTTGCTAACTTGTTCTTAGACATCATTATCATTAAAAAATCGACAAAATACTCCAATACTGAAAATTGCAATTCCTGTGTTTTCAGAAATGCTTCAGACATCACCTATCAGAATGTCTTGGATCCACCAAATTGTGCAGATGAATGTCTTCCCAGCTAGCTTTTCAATCATCTTGGATAAATAAAATGTGCACTAAAGTCACACCCATCATCTTAATTCCATGTGTCCAACGGGATATCAAACTTAACGGGTCAAAAACCAGCAAGGCATTCATTGTCAATGCGTGCATGTAATTTTGTACTTGTTGAGTAGATTTTTTTCTCTATAGCAACATTCACCACTGCTCTACGATCATGTTCTATTTAAGAAAGCCATGTCCTGGAAGGCAATATTGAAATGCAGATCATAGTCGGTAGAATATGCTTTGTAGGTATGAAAAGCAAACCATCATTCTTGCTGTGCCTAAATTGACCAACATCCGAAAACTTTGATCATGGAACCAATGTCCGGGAAATAGAAAACACGTGTTAGCAGCTAAGTAGTTTCCAGCACCATTATCCACATGAAAGGTCATACTTATACAAAACACTTCCGTAAAATTTCTGACCTAGCACGAAACTGTGGTGTCCTGCTGAAGCAGTCAGAAGCCACTTTTGTTGGAAAGGGCCCACAGAGGAGGACGTAAGTGATCAGATGCCTCAAACACATAAGAGTCCAAAGGAAGAAGCTATCAGGGACATCAATGGGGTTCGCCTAGGAGTAAAAGACTAAGCTGAAATGAGCTCAAAAATTCAATGCTTTTTCCTGTATGCTGTCTAGTTCTTAAAAGTGTGGGTTAATGATAGGTAACGTTGTCATCCAGGATGGTCTACGTAAAATAAGTCAGTTGTAAATTGTGAGACTTGCATACAGAGGACAAGACACCTACTACAAATCCGTAATTGTCATGCCGATCACAAGACAAGGAACAGCAATATCAACTACCTAAACGGCAATGACATGAAAATCAAAGACATCAAAAGCACAACTACTTGGATGAGTGCATTGGCCTCATCTATGAAATATTAAAGAATGTCATCTTGACTGCTCCATCACAATACGTTTCAAAGCAGTCACAACTAAAGTACTCAACCTAAGAATGTAAACCCCCCCCGAAATACATTATAGCTATATTAATTTACTTTGCAGCTATGCTATTTGCATACCTGCATCAGGCTCGGGGAAATTGATCTTATTTTTAGGTTCATTGGGAGGTTCTCCAAAACTTAACCACAGCCACAGCAGATAGATAACCCATGCTAGAGCCATAACCTAACCAGGCAAAGTGTCCTTGTTGAAAGTGATCATGTAAACCTTAAAATGAGTCTGAAATAAGCAAGCAAGTGCTGGACCACATGCCATTCCAAGGGCACTGGCAGTTACAAAGCCTGCCGAAGCCTGTATTCGCAAAATAACAGGCACACAATCACTGATGTAACGCCTGTTGACAGCTCTTGCAGAACCCAACCTGACAATTGATTCCCCAAACACAAAAATGACAAATTATGTAGAAAAAAGAAGATTGTCAAATTGATATCACGGGAAGAACATTCTTTGTCATTAAAAGTTGCAAGCATATAGTCCAAGTGGTGCAACTTAAGGCTGATGCTCTGTGATTTGACACATATGGGCAGAGAACAACGAAATGGGACAAACACAGCTAAAAAGAAAGAATGAATACTACAAGACATGGTCGACACAGATAATTTTCCCATCTATCTATGTAGTTTTTTTTTTGGGCCAACTCTGCTTTATTCCTATGGCAATAATGATAAGCCCTCGTATTTATCACAAGACAACTCCAAAAGGAATGGCTGATGATGAAGATAAATATCAGATGAAAAAACCCTTTGGCTTTTCATGGGAATTCAAAGAAAAGCCCTCATTAGTTTCATTACGAGGAACTCAAATCACCCTCCCAATACATCATGCAGCTTAGGGCAGCAACATTCGCATGTTAATGTACAGTGGCCTCCTTACATCTACTCAATCTTTCATTCCATTTACTTTTGTTTCCACTCAATTTTCTAGCAAGGACAGATACACAATAATAAATAATCTAACAACTCACACTTATAGATGAATACTGAGGCCTAATGTCAATCAAGTAGAAGTTTAACCAAATACTATTTAGATTTTTCCCAGCAGAGCAAATCAAAACAGGATTACTTAAAAGAAACATCATGCAGAATATCAATAAGCATATATAACTCAACTATCTTCTGTATGCATACAAAAGCCATCATCATATGAAGTCCCCACATCTGGGGGATAGAAATCTTCCATCTTTCCTTACACGGATTCCTCAGTAATAAGTATTTATTAAATGGACAAAGCAAAACTGAGCTTCTTTAGTCACATATCAAGCATACTGTTGAGAACCACTTACCCACAAAACAGACGACCAATCAGAAGAACTGATAGAGAATTAAGACCATATGCCAGAGCATACAAAATGTTTCCCACAAAAAGAACAAAGCTACTGAACAAAAGAGGCCGGAGATATGATCTGTTTGACCAAGCACTGAAGTAAATGGAGGAAAACACTTATGCAACGGCCATTGAACCGATCACCGCACCACAAACAGTGGCTGCAGCACCAAGGTTCTGGGAATGATCATCTGCAGTCGGAACAACTGTATATGTATTGACCATATACAGAAACGTGCTTGCCAGGTTCAGAAGAAGAGACATAAAATGGTATCTCTGTTCAACATCATCATCATCCTCAGATGGATTCGGTAACTCCTCTCGCATGATTAAGGCATGTTTGCCCAAATATTGAAGGAAATTTGTAGAGTTTGATAACCTGTTCACAGCTGCTTTGATAGAGTCAATGACTGGATCCCGCAAATAGTACACCTCAAATGACACTCAGGACTGCACATTGTACGTTAAGCAAGACAGGGTAGCATGCTTATTAGATGCAAAGGAACTTACCATACTTGCAAAAGCAGAAATGCCATTGTTACTTGGATTTGTAAAGAGACAATTGTCACAGACAGGCTATGCGAAATAGCCATATAAAACAAAGCATTGAAAAACTATACCAAAATACACCACTCCCTGTTAACATATATGGAGGATTGATTTTTTTTTGCTTTTTGGTAAATATATATGGAGGATTGATTGAGTAGCAAATCCAGCAATATAGGAAAAACTATATGACATCAAATATTTTCTATGAAATATACTAAATCGCATCCAATAGAAACCTCAAAAACTTCCTAAGATATTCAAAAACATCCTTTACTCTGATGACTTTGATGACAATGTCAAAACTCTAAAATTTAGTAGTCAATCAAAACCAAAGAATCCATCTAGATTGAATCATACCAATAGCTTTCTATTCATACTTTATCTATCTTTTAAATTAGTCTCTTATATTAAAGCTTCACTACTGTATCGAGGCATTGCCATGGGTCCAGTAATGCAAGTTTTGTTAAAGAAAACTTCGAGCCAATGAATCCAAGACAGGAGTCTTATCTTCTGTGGCCTAGCCATGGTCTCAGAGAAACAAGTTTGGTTATTGAAAAAGCCAAAGTAATAGTTATGAAGTCATTCTACTTCAGCAAGACAGAAGAGCTCTAAGTTGAGGCTATAATCACAACAAATTCATGAAACTCTGAGCATGGGGATTCCAGTCAACTGTGGTTTATAAAAATCTGAGTAAGCTATTTGGTCATATTTTTCAGGTATAATACATGATCATCAATCAAAACTTTAGGTTTACTTATCCAAACAAGCAAAAAGCAGTACATGAATGTATAAAATGCTCATTAGTTTTACAATGTTGTGGAAGATACAAAACATAAAAAGAACACAGGTGTTATCCAGTGTATGTTCTTCTGGTACATTCTGTAAAGATGCTCATATTCATCACAGCAAATGTGTTGATGTTAATGAATTCACGAAAATCCTAATACTCTGGCACAAGAAATGCAAAAACACAGTTTGCTAGCTGAAGCTACAATTCCAATATTTTATGATGTGACAGCCACATTAAGAATATTATTTTGACACCGAAAACATAAATTAGAGCATCTATAGTGTGGCAGAACCTGATCTGAAAAGGCAGGCTGATCATATATAGACACAAAATCCCAATGATGCTCTTTGAGATCAGCTAAGTTGCGAGAAATCGCACCTAAGACAGCACCAATACCCTGAAAGATCAGAAAATAATTAGTAATGGAAGCCTTGGAAGTAGATTAAGCTAAAACTGAAAATAGATTATTGTATAATGAGTAGGCCATATTACCACATGCTTAAAAACTTGCCGCAGCTGAGAGTAGGGATGATTTGCACGAGTATTTACATAATAATCTGTGAATTTGTAGCCAAAGCGCTTGTCAATTTTTTTCAGTATCTTACGCAAGCCAACAGCATTAATCTCAACAAACTACAGAAGCCTCAAGAGATCTCGTCCTACTTCCCTATATGCTTCTTGCAATTCAGATATTGATAATCCTTCTGTCCGCTGCAAGAGGACATGATGCCATTCTCCCAGTGTAAACAACCTTCTTGCAAGGAGTCCTTGTTGTTCAAGCAGAAACAGGACAATCTTTTCAATCTGACCTTGTGAGAGAAAGAAATGTACATAAATATCTGGAATTCAAACTATAAGGCAAGAAACCATGTGAAGGTAAAATTAATATTCTGGCTAGCAAAACTGCCATCAACATATATGGACATATGCAAGACACCACATTTTATTTCCACCAGCTTTGGCTGGTTACATAAGTCCGACAAAGCAGGATCAGCAGTCACAACATATACCGGCAAATATGCATCTTGAGCTGCTCCACTTGTGATAGACAAGTGAAGAAGCCGAAGCTTTTTCATCCAGACGTATCAATTAAAGGTTCTGATGTGAAGAATTTCTTTTTTGAGACATTCTGAATGATAAAATATTTCACCATCAAGAGGTGATGTTCTAAAATTAGATGCCTTCGCCACAACCATCTAGGCCTCATTTCAACATGCTTACAGGATCAGCAGTTTTACCTCTTTATCCAGAAACCTTGAGAAGTCCTCGAGAATGCGATGGTGGTCCTGCTTTCCAACTTCAAGTTGATGTGCACGTCTTTTGACCATTTTCTTCAAAAGTTTGTAATTTATGTAGTACCTGAGACAATGATAGGATTGCATTGGCCATGTCTGCTAGAACCAGACATTTGGCATGGATGTTCAACTTTTGCAGATTGCTTCAGAATTTGTTAGTGAGCTCTCGTATGCCCACCTTTGATGGATGAGCATGTCAATAGGAGTGATGCGACATAAAACAGAGGAGATGCTTATAAATAAGCCTGGCAGGAAGGATGCATGTGCAACTGGCCTCTCCGAAGATTTTTTTTGATATGGTGCTTCAAGCAAGCCATTTTGCAACCACACACATCCACCTATTAACTGACATTGACGAGGATTTCGTTGATGGGTTCTCTCAGGGCACTCATTAAGCTGTGATTGATTTGCTTTGCAAACTTCGGAAAAATTGCATGCTTAGTTTTCTCACACTACAGAAAGTACTCAATGCGCTTCACTCATCGTCAATGCCCTTCATACTTAGGTCGTAATAGCATACTTTAAAAAGGAAGTGTCTTCTTCCCGAGACATATTACTCGTCCGATTCCTCATCAATGGCAAGCAAGGAAGGGGAGGTGTGGAAAAGAAGTCTGTGAGCGTCGATTGGACTCACCCTTGCCATTCTTGAATTTGATTTTCTCTCAGCTTCTTCCCAAAGGCAACCATGTTCTATGGACAAACAAAAGAGACGGCAATAAGCAAAAGAAAAAAGAGAGAAGCTACCACAGAGCTTCACAAATGCATTAAGGAACGAACATTTTGCTCATACGATAATGCCTAGCCATAAAAACAATGGCAACAGTAGGAAACTCCAGTTAATTCAAATCGACGTCGTCACATTATCAGTAAAAGGAGAAACTACTGATTCAGCTCTCCCCGGGATCGATCACATACTGCAAACAAATCTTAGCTGAGAAACGGAGCGCACACAGCCAGAGAGTAAACACTTGCCAGAAATTCAAGTCAAGCTTTCATATCTGCTCAACCAGCACAATTACATCTAAAGATAATGGGGGTGAGACTGCGCGCAGCTGGACGGAATTGATGCAGTCGCCCTCGACGACATTGACGAGACACAAATCGATCTTCTTCTTTTCCCGAGCGAGCGAAACGGTGGAGTGAAGAGGGCGATGCGCGAATCGGGCGTCGTGCTGGTCGCGGGAAATTTTGTATTCTCTTGGGAAAGAGAGAGAAAGAGAGCGCAAACTGGACACGTGGAGGACGATGTCGGCCGTAGATGTCCGATTTGTACGGGAAAAAAGAAAGATCTTTACCGTTTTGGAAAGTCTCTGCTTCCGACTTGCCCGGAAAGAATATTTCTCTCCTTTGTTACTGCGGCAGCTAAGGCAGTCAAATTTAGAATATTCTTACTAACTAATTTCCTGGATTATGTGTCATATATATAAGTGAACAGGTTATTGTTAGGTTTGCGTGATACAACACAGTTCTTGAGAAAAAAAAAACGGAAAATTCATATTATCTTTCATCACTGCACATAACTATACAGAACTCGACATTTTACTTTACAATCGACGCTATATTTAGTTGACTATTTATTATCTATAGTTTAGATACAAGAAATGATGAAGACATTGTGGGCATAAATATACTTCGTAGTATGTTAAGAATAGTCTCTTTACACTAATTTTTCATAATGGATGTCATAAATATGAGCAAACAGGTTATTGTCGAGTTTGCTCAGGAAATTCTAAACGTGACACGTTTTATGAAATTAAATAAATTATTAATCATTCATTTGTTATTGATCAGCATAATCCATAATTATACAAACTCAGATGTTGTACTTTACAATTATTAATGTATTTATTTGATAACGTATTATCCACAAATATAGGAGAACATGGCGACATTTTGGACACATTTTTTTTTATGATCGAGGAATCCAAAATGGGCCCTCCATGCCTAGATGACACCAAGGGGTCGGGTGACATATTTGACACATTTAGTCTTATTATTTTTTCATTCTCCTGCCCAATGAATAAAACAACAACAAAACATCCCACTAAATCGAACAACCAGAGCAAAATGGAGATTATAGTATTATGCAACTGTATGGATGTGCTATATTGAATTAATGGGAATTTCGGGAAGAGAATTCATCCAAGCAAATTGCCAATTTGCGTGAAAACAGAATAAAACCAAAATGTTAAAAAAAAAAAAAAAAGGTAACTACACGGCAACACATGATACTGAAAAGTGGAATTACAGGGTCAAAAAACGCGCCTTTTTATTTATTTTTTCTGCCAATTAATGGGAAATTATTCTGCTCAGACACAAACAGTAGTAACACCACCCTAATACATGCTTGAAGAGAAATGAAAATCTCCAAAAAATGGGAGAGAATAACTTTGTACGTGGGTGTAGTGGAGATTAGGTTTTACCCTCTATGTATCTGTATCTTCTCTGCCAAAAGCTCCCACTCCTCACTTGCAGGCCAACAACACAGAGGAAAGGCTTTCCAGAAGTTGCAGAAGAGTCAGAAGCGAGAGTGAAGTTGGGGAAGAGAGAGGAGGGATGGCGCATTCTTATATGCGAAAAATCCCGCAAAGGGCCCAGAAGATGGAAGGAGATGATAACAAAAATTATGGAAGGAAGGAGACCATAACGAAGAGATGCGGAATTTTTACAGCTCACAGAGGATCTAATGGATGATCGAATACGAGCATGAGTGAATTCTTACAGCCGCCCCAACTTAACGAGATTTTATTTCTAAAAGTAAGTGCTGATATTCGGTTATCATAACACTAACTCATTCTCAACATGTCAAAGAATTGACAATGCTTATTAAATAGCTTTTTAGATGCTCACAACAGGCCTAATATAAATGTACGAGATGAATGATTATAATGAGAAAGCTGTCATCTGAATTTTATCCCCGAATTAGTCTTTGAGACACCGAAGTTTATGAACTTTTAAGTAAAGCTTAGTCGACTCATTCTCAACATATCAAGGAATTGACAATGCTTATTAAATAGGTTTTCAGATGCTCACGACTGGCCTAATATAAATGTACGAGATGAATGATTATAATGAGAGAACTGTCATCTAAATTTTTTTACCCCCCAATCAATCTTTGAGACAATGAAGTTTATGAACTTTTAAGTAAAGCTTAGTCGAGATCAGACATTGCTAATGTTTCATTTGAAAAGAAGGGGAGGGAAAATGAGAGGGCAGGATTGAATGTCTGGACCAACTTCGAAATTTTGTTCCTCCCCCTCATATTCTCCTCCCCTCTTCTTCTCAAAAGAAGCTTAAGGTTCGAATTAAATTCACTGTTAATATGGGGAAAGGGAACCCCAGTTGAGCACTTTCGTCCTTAAAAAATATTATCAAGATTTTCTATGATACAATATTATTATTGTCACGTATGATATCCTAGCTATTCTCAATAACCAAATAGAAAACATAATCATACGTGATATTATCTTTGTCTCACTGTGTTATATGATATGATATATCTTCCTAACCGAGTGCTAAATATTGTAAAGTCGAAAAGTGGGAATAAGTACAGTAGAATTGTTTCTAATCCGGGAGGGATGAGTTGAGTTTGACTAGACCGAGGATATTAGTCCATCACTAAAAATCGAGCTCAAGATACCATTCAATTCAACGCGGTCATTTTCTCTCCTCATTAAATTGCATCGATCCCGTTGCACGGAAGCCGCGATTGGACTAGTTTCAATATGGCACGTTGGATTAACAAAAGATCTCTCATTATATCTCATTAGTGAATGTGAACGTTAACTAATGCCAAAAGGGGTAAAAAAAATGGAGAAATGGAATTCTTTCATGTGTATTTGCTAAGTATGCAAGGAAACAACATAAGGCCCCAAAATAACAATGTCCTAAAGATTTTGTGTTCCTTAATTCTAGTAATGACAAATGGCTATACTCATTAAATGCGACAACCCAACTCGTGTGTCTTGTTCTTTTCTCTCATGGGTCCACTGGAAATATTATTCTTGGATCTTGCCAATTTTCAAAAGAGAATATACACAGCGGTCCCTGCAACAATTACAACCGATATTCTTGAGTTTCGACCCAATTTGTACACTATATAATTTAGCCATGTATATATGTACAATCAATCTAGTTTTTGCTGCCCCCCACCCTTAATTACTATTTCCCTAACAAATCGAAATGAGTCATGTCGTTCCCTCGAACCATCGTAATCCTCTGAAATCGACTCAAGGGCGAATCTGGGCCTAATGATTCAAGATGGGACAAAGAGAGAGGAGTTGTTATCCACACATTGATCATATGTGGCAAAGAGAATAGCTTTACAAAATGCGGATGAAATAAGACGAAGATTGCGCGAGACTGCTTTTGAATGAAGAGGACAAAATTTTCTAATCTTCAATGGAAGTCGCCGATTGATGAGTGCGTTCTGTGATTCTTTGAGAGGCTCCACTCATGGGGGTGTGACCATCCACGATTCGAGCCATTCATCACGGTGTGGACACCGATTTCCTCGTAGTCCAATCCATCATCGAGGAAAAAGAAAGCTGGGATTCTTTCATGATGATTCCTGTGGCTCTGGCTTTGGTTAATGTCCTCCTTTGCTTCTCCACGGAACGTGAAGATGGCAAAATGGTCTATCAATTCCACTATATATAAACGAGTGTTTACCCCAAGAAGCGACCAAATTTTTTCTTCCTCTTGCCTTTACTAAGCTTTTAAGTTCGTGTCTTCTGAAAAAAAAAAAAAAATTGGAGGGTCGAAGATACACGCAGACCTGTATTTTGATTGGTCTCTTTTTTATCAAAGTAGATAAGTACTTTCAACTCTCACAAGCCCAATTTAGTTCTCAAGGATTAATAAATTTCTCTTAATGCTAGCTTCAACCGACCATTTGGTACATTTAAACTTGTTTAGATTTGTGTCTATTGACCCAACTACATGAATTTAATGGTTTGCGATGTGAAAAAATACCAACTTTCATTCTATCATTTCCAAATCCATTTGTATTGCCCCCAAATCACGAAATGAGGCATTCTTTAATCATGTCGATAATTATTTAGATCAACTATGACATATAAGTGAGGTGTCATGAACTTGGCTATTACAAATGGTCATTGATCGCCACCTTATATGATTACTCAAAATAATCCTTTTAGTGGCTTAATCTACATGGAACAAATTAGGTCATTTCAGATGATATCATAATAGAACCTCCTCCAAGAAATATGCAGTTCGTGGACGGACTAAACGGACTAGATTTATATCCAATCCAACGAGATTAGGGAGTGATCTTCGATACAAGAAGGTGGGGCTAGAATTGATTGTACCAAAAATTAAATAGGAGGAGTATCACTGAGTGATATGGGCCAACTAACGAGGTGGTTGGCTTTTTTATTGAGAAAGTTTGTGACATCCTAAGTACCACATATCAGACAAGAGAGATAATATTGAGTGATTTATAGTTCTAACATCCACTACTAAATGGTCATCTTTTTCTGTGATCACCCACTTTATTTCTTTTAGGAGCTCGATTCACACGAAACATACAATCTTGGGCCAAGGACCAGCGGCAGGTAAGGCGTGACAGGGTGGTGATGGGCTGAGGAAGGTAGAGAATAGGATTGGCTTTGAGGATTTGCTTGGGATGTGCAGTCGGCTAAGGATGTGAACGCGGATAATTTTGAGAAACAATGGTGATCTTCTGTAGGAAAGCACGAGCTCGAGAATTCAAGTTGAGAGGAAAGTGCTAAAACTGAAGATGCAAATCGGACACTATGAAAAGGGGGGATGCAAATTGCTTTGGTCGTTAAACTACATACTCCATTGTCCTTTCTCAAGCATAAATTCAGTTGGAAAAATCTGAAAAGCCGACAATTTTGACGAATGTTAAGCAGACATTTGAATGTCGTTTGTGTCTCTCTCTGTCTCTCTTCCACGTACCAAGTGCGAGTTGAACTTTTCAAAAGCCGAAGACTTGACCCGGCGGCTTCGATCCTTCAATATTGACGTTCATATTGAATATGATTGTCACATTATCCATGACCTGTAACGGTTGTAATAGCCTCCGGAGCAAAACCATGTTTTATGATCTAACTCGATCCACGTAATTCATGTCCGTTAAAAAAAGGGGTTTACAATTATGTTACCGTTCTTCATGCTCTTCCAAAGAATTGGCACTGAATCTTGTTTCCTTGTATCTATGCCATCTTATGTATGAGTTCATCATTATTAACAGATCTTCGTTGTCCATCGAAAGTTTTAAATTATGTAGACTACACCTCATAGTAACATCTCAGATCAACAATCAATCGGTTTCGGTTATAATTTAATCGAAACCGTCAATTTCTAGCAACCTCCCCCACGGCATTATATTCTACATTAGTTCTAATCTATTTTCAATTTCCCCCCCTGGAAAAAAAAAGTACTCACCTCTATTCAACAAGCACGACGACTCAATATTTATGTCTTTGTGTGTCAAAGAGTGTGTGCTTTTCATTAATAAAATGAGGTCATTGATGATGAAATTCTTTCAAAATTTCCTCCATTGAGGTAAGGTCACTATTAAATATGGACACTTGTTGAAACATTATAAGTGTTCTTCCCAAAGGATTCATTCTTAAGTACACAAACCTGTGAAATCCGTACTTGACGCAACCCCCACATCCATCATCGCTTATTTGGTTAATCAGTCAATCTTTCCAATTATCATATCAATGAGGATGAAGACCCATTTGGTATTAAACGAGCTTCGTGCGCTTCGTGACATGCAAAAGAGCCCTTCTCAAGATTGGGTTAAATGCTAAAAAATCGCCCACGATGTACCCATGTTCTGTCTTCCGGAAAAACGCAAAACTATCTTAAGAGCCATATTAGCTTTCTGAGTTATTGGGAGTTAAGAGCATTTTCGAGCGTTTTCGAGCATGCTAATCAACATCTTTTCATTTCTACAAATAAATACCCAAAAAAAAATTCCCAAATTAGATTCGTTCGATCTTCAAGAAACCGAGTTCAGGTGTGAAAGTCAGAATCAGTGCAGCTTCACAAGAATCTAAAAGATGTTCATATAACTTTGGAAAAAGTGTCTGACTGAATATCTGAACAGCAGCTTCACAAGACTCTGGAATGTATATATCTACAAAAACACATGATATACAAATGTAAACCACGGATGGAAATAGGGGAAAAAATTGAATATTCATGGCCTAACGACAAACTCAATTCCTAGGCCTCAAAGAGGGAGCGATCTTCAGGACAAGCCCTGGAAAAACGTCGTCGGATTCGTGCACGTGAGGGTTGCGCTCGACGATGAAAGGGTCGCCACACTTGGCGCCGATGGTGTGCAGCGTCTCGCCCTCACCAACCACATATATCTCGTCGCACGGCCGCTCCAGGATCTGAGCGCCCTTGATGGCGTCGGTGTCGCCGCCCTTCACGAGGGTCTCGGCCTTTTGCGAGTTGCTCAACAGCATGAGGGCTGCTAAGACGAGGGCGCAGTATAGCGAAGCTGCGTGAGAAGAGGACACCATTGGTGCTATTGGCGGAGGTTTTGAAGAGAGCTTTGAAGCAAAGGGAGAGAGAGGGAGATGATGAAGGAGCTGGTGATGGGAAGGAGTTTTAAGCAAAGAAAGGAAGGTGATGATCGTGGTCACGAACGAGGTGTGAAGGTCAGTCCTGGCGGTTTTTTTGGGAGCGAAATGAGCACGATTTAGCGTTACGTGAGACTCCTTCTCTTCCCATTACGACCTTTCTCTTTGATCCATTTGAAAACGACTCTATCGTGACGCTTTTTTTATTTTTTCCTCCTCATCTTCGTTCTTCCTTCGTTTCCATCAATTTATACGGGAGAGAAATGTGACGTGCCAAAGCATATTAGTGGTACGTGCATTGATGATTACGACAAATGACTGGCCTGTTGCCACGTTATTGTCTACCAATTTTTAGGAACATTGTTACACACGGCATCCTATTTTGTGTTAGAAAAAAAGTATACATTACGAATGTGAGGCTTATTACAATTCATTCTACAAAGGGCACAGAAATCTAAATTTTTTTCAATTGAAATCGCATCTTTTAAGGGACATCTTCCTTAAAATACTTGATACGTGTCGCTTCTATGACATTGGAAAATATTCTGAACAAGAATTCATCGTATAGACCGATTTGATATAAAGACATAGTGAGACACCCACTAGTGCGCACTTTGATCGACTCTGTTCGCCACTTCCTTGGCAAAGCTGAGTCCACCTAATATTTTTCCTTGCCCAAACAAAACCCAATTCTCTATCCCTTGTCGTCCTCCTCCTCCTCCTCCTTGTTCAGGCAACCATGGCAATCGCCCAATCCGCCACTTTTGATCCCCTTCCGCCACCGTCGACCTCCCTCCGAATGTCTATAGAGCCCTCGATGGTGAGGAAGGGCTTAGATGGTGCCATCTCTGCCCAGAGTCAAGCGTAACATCAATGAGGATGAGCTAGCATGCACATCTAAGATGTGGAGAGAAAAGAAATAGTGGGTTTTTCATATTGTATATTTTTATACTGGCTTTAAGATGGATGAAAGTGAGGAACATAATCCATTTCTATTATACTGTAAACTTTAATTATTATGTTAATTCACAGGTTATGGATAATGTTACTTTAAACGAATGATTTTTATGATTAATGTTTTTATAGGGAAAAGTGTCAGAAAAGTCATGAACTTATCATATTTGTGCCATCTCCGCTCAAAGCCAAGTGTAACCTCAATGGGATGAGATGGAACACGCATCTAAGATGTAGAGAGAATAAAAATAGTGGATTTTTTCATATTTTATACTTATACTAGTTTTAAGATAAGTAGACGTAAAGCATACAACCTATTTCAATTATACTATAAACTTTATGATGTTAATTTAATTAACACGGATTATGGATAATGTTAATATAAAGAAATGATTTTGATGATAATGTTTTTGTTAGGAAAAGTGTTAGAAGAATTATAAACATATTGCATTGATGTCAATTTAGTTTTAAATCTTTTAATTGTGTCATTTAAGTCCATTTGATCAATTTGACTGAAAATCATTAACCTAGATGCCAACCATCTTATGTGATGCAGCTGAAGTTGATGTGAATAATTTTTAATATTTTTAAGAACAATTCTAGAATTATTGTCAATTTATTCTTTTTTCTTTTCTTTTCTTTTTATTTCTTCATTTCCCTCCAGCCAATTGCCTAACCTTGACGGCCAGCTAGAGGCTAGCCTCACCCGCCACTAGCGAGGCTCAAGCTTGCCATCATAAGGTGAGGTCGAACTCACCCAACCACCGGTGAGGCAAGAGGCCAAGCCTCGCTGCTAGCTAGGCAAGGCCAATCTCGCGTCTAGTTGAGGACAGAGGTCTGATAATTGGTTGGAAGAAGAAGGAAGGAAAGGATCAAAAAAGAGAGAGAGAAAAAATGAGGGGATAAAAGTTTTCAAAGAGTAGAATAGTGATTATGTAAAATTGTGCAGTCTTAATTTATTCATATCCCCTACAATATTGAAGACTTAATTTCTGCAGCAGAAGATCAAACGAAAATCGAGTCGTTTGGGCTATTAATAAAAGTGTGCATACTCTAAAGAAATTTTGTTTACTGATAACTAAAGTGGCGGCGAGAGAGAACAAAAGTGTTAAGTGAGCTTACTGGCGAAAGCTTACTCTCAAACACGCAGAGATAGACGCACAAATCTATATATGGAGCATCATGACATGCTTGAACCATGTTAATGAGCTCGTTCCCGGGGGAGGAAACTGCTAAGAGATGTGCGCAAGTGTTTGACAGGTTGAGGTGAATCGATGCACGTAAACTAATTAGGAATTCACCCACGTCATGGTTCTAATCTGCGACATTGGGGAAAGATTCCGTGTGTAATCTCCAGCAGCCTTTATTACTCGGTTGATTAACAGAGATAAAAGAAGACCTCCATTCGATTAAAATTTTCAAAAGATTGTTTCAGAAATGTTAGAATGCTAAAAAATAGAAGGCGAGATAAGTTTGGTATCCAACTAGTTCGTAGACGTGAAAGAAAATCTAATATATGATTCGAAGAATATCGCATGTACATCAATATCCCAAGATACCCCAAATTACAAGGATGTTAATGTACCATTATTAGGATTAATTTTGAGTGTTATATATATAGGGAGGAGATTTATCCCAAAATACTTAAAATAAAGTATTTAGTAGACGGCTGAGATTCCTTGTTTTTTCGCAGGTTGGACGGCCATCAACTGGGAACGATTCTCTCGGCTTGTAGGAATTCCTGATAACCGCCAGACCATTGTTACGGCGGAGCCGACGACTGCGGCCCAAGAATTCTGCCGTTGTTCGGCCCCCTCCAAATTAACGGCGTCTATCGGTTGTGCTCCTGCCCATCTTTCCCTCCCTCTCTCGGCCATTGTCGCAGTCGCGCAACTTCTTGGGTGAAGCTACGCACTTAGGAAGACGCTTAATAAAGGTCCAGACTTTTCAACAAAAACCCCAGGTTGGTAATACCCATTCCTCCCCTCTGGATTTCATTGAACGAACAGGATCTTGAGCCTTGGATTGCTTGCGCGCTGAATATGCCACCATCTGAACTCAATTCCTTGTTGTTCTGGTCCCTCTTTTCTTCCTTCGTTACGCGCTTTATTGTTTTGGGTTATCTAACTTTACGCTTGCGGTGATGCTTGGATCTTATCTAAGGCAAAATTGATTGATTTGTGTCGGTTACAATTCGTGCAGCGGGAATGGTGTCCGAGTTAATCAATGCCAATCCCGTGGTGTATGAGAAGAAAGAACGCCGGGTTCGGAGCGCGCCGTCTTGTGTCGATGAATATGCTGTCGAGCCCATTGATCAGCTAGAGATTTTCGATATCCTTTTCTTCTTCGACTGCTTCTTGTTCGATTTGATTCAAGTCAATTTGATGTGTTATATTTTATTTTCCTTTCAAGGGCCGTTGTTTTTTTAGCTGTCTCTATGCCTATGCATCACCTTAGTTTTAACTATGGGAATGATTGGTAAGTTCTTTATGCCTTGTACACAGTCAATTCATTCCGTCACTTTTCAAGTGAGATACAGGAAGTTTATTTAATGTGAGCAAAGTAAAAGGTTTCGATTTTAAGTCTACTGTGCAGAAGTGAGCATCATTGTTAGCTTTCATTTCCACCTTGAGGTAGATCACCAGCTTTAGATTCTTATTTTTTAGAGATTTTGACATGGACACCTACAACTTGATGTTAGTTTATGCTCAGTGCGGATCAATATTTGGCCATATTGCTCTGTGCTACTCAAACTGGTGTTCCTCTCAATGGTCATCCAATGACCATCATATTTTGATGAGGCCGGTACATATAGAATCGATATCCACGTACAGAGGAGATAACGGTTTTATTTTGTGAACTTGCTAACAAGTTGTGCCTTTGATGATCGGTTGATTTTAATGAGGTAACTTTTTGATGAAATTCTCGAGAGGTCAAGATATCTGTTGTTATCATCATACTTTATTTTGAGTTTTGCGATCTTAGTATGTCAGAGAAGAAAATGCTTAGCCAGACTAACTGATGCTATTGGAGAGTCTCAGTAGTTAGTGCCTGAAAGCCCATAAGTTGATAGCAAGATTGATCTTTTCTGCATTTCACTCATAATTTTACTTTTTGATGCTGAGAACTCTTGAATGGATTTTTTGAGAGTTCACACTGCGGACAGGATAAAAAATTATATATTTTTACTCATGTGGAGAGCTTTCAGAAGTTGAATTTGAGGTTGTCTGTGTCTGAGCAGTTCAGAATATGTTGAAATTCTTAACGGTGGTACATCATCTCAGAGATATAAAGGACCCAGAACACCCATACTCTTTGGAAGAGCTGAAGGTAATCACTGAAGATGCGATTGAGGTAGATGATTCGAATAGTTATGTCAGGTAAGTTGTCTTTTCCTTATCCCTGTTGCATATTCTCCATTCAATTGCAGTCTTAACCAGATACTCTTCTTTAGGGTCACATTTACTCCCACAGTCGAACATTGCAGTATGGCAACAATAATTGGTTTATGCCTAAGAGTGAAACTTATGAGGAGTTTGCCATCTCGATACAAGGTATGACATACATTCCTCGGTTGCATTGTGCTTTTATCTGCTTATAGATGATTACTTTGGCAGATGCCCAATGACATATGTAAAGCCTCCAGCCAATTATGGGATGATAGTTTGATTTGGTTGTAGTGTAAATTTCTATTATAGCGTGATGAGGAATTGTCCATAGCTTGCTTAAAGTGTTTTGGGTTGATGTTTTGGTACTATGGAGGTGTTTTCTATTTAGTCTGGTTCCTTCTATCCCTTTCCTTAGGTAGTGAAAGATGTTGCATGCATCTGTTAAAAAATTTTCTGAAATAGTTCGAGGTCTGGAAATGGGTGGAGTGCAGTTAATCTTGTCAAATTTAACAATTCCAAGTTGTGAGCACAGATGGATAATAAGGAGAGCTAGCTAAGACAGTAGGGCAAACACATGCTTTCGTGGCTTCTCAGGACTGCTAGGTACATGGCTTCGATAGTTGTTGATCTATTACTGTGTATGTTCTCACACACAAGGTCATCCGTAAAATATGCCTCATTTTTGCCTTGTCGGCAGAATGCAGAATTTGGTCTGCTGTTTGTCCAATAATTTTCATGGATCCTATACTGGCTGGCAGACCTTAGTTGTGTTGGAAGTTCGTTGCATTGGCTACTACGAATTATAAATAAAGAGGTTCATGCAGTGATAGATAATTGTTATTGTTTCTGTTTATGTTAAGTTGCTGCTAGTTGTTGCTTGAGAAGCCATCTGGCCAGTCCCCACTTTTCTGTTAATGAGCTATGTTGGCATTCATATGTTGCCCCTCCTTACTCAAATTGCAGAAACATTTTCTCTTGAATTGAAATAATAATAGATTATGTAAACGATGGAGTACAATTCACTCTTTTATGAAATTTTCTATTAGCATATCCTCCGCATGGTCTCTTGCTACATTTCTGTATTTTGGAGATTTTGCCAAGATTTTATTTTCTCAGGTGGATATTAGGATTGCACCTGGTAGTCATGCAACTGAAGCTGCAGGTTGATATCTCTCTCTCTCTCTCTCTCTCTCTCTCTCTCTCTCTCTCTCTCTCTCTCTCTCTCTCTCTCTCTCTCTCTCTCTCTCTCTCCGTGCATGTGGACCCTCCTGCTCATTCACCAAAAAATTAACCAGTATTGAATTTGTCAACATTGCTGCAATCTGCTTCTTCTGCTTAATGCTTACAATACTACAATGGTATATACTAGTCCTCTGGAAAACTGAAGTTGCAAGTAACTGCATCTATGTCATTATATCTTTCTTATGAAATCTGTTGGGCAAAGTAAAAAAGTCAGCCGAACAAAGCTTTTGAGAAGGCACTGTAATCATCTTTTGAAATGATTCAATCAAAAAATCATGTGTCCTTTTAACTTTGTGTGATTTTATCTTGGTCATTGACGACACTCATGATGTGGTCCTACATTGTACAACGTTGCAGTAAATAAGCAACTAAATGACAAAGAGCGGGTTGCTGCTGCGCTGGAGAACCCTAACCTTGTGGACATGGTTGATGAGTGTCTGGCTCCTACTAATGGCTTTGCCGGATGAAAGCGATTTCTGCTTGCTGATTTAAGCAGGTCTACCGTCTACCCGGCTAGGATGTAAAGGTTATTTCCCTGTTTGATCATGCCCTTGCCATTTTCTTTCATGGAGTGGCATTGGCGGGTAGATTTAGTAAAAGGGCCATAAAAATATGTTAATTTATGTTTTCTGTAACATGTAAATTTCAGTGGCTTGGAGACATCTGGAGCTTGGCATATGTTATTTAGCAGCCAAATTTTGGTATAGATCGGTAACCTGATTTTAAAGCATATTCATGTGGGGATGTTGCAAAGGCTTTTGCTGCAATCCTTGTTTTTCTGCAAGTTCTCAATGGAGTTTGCAGCATCTCTCTCTAGCAAGCTGAGAGATTTACTCTTACAGGTAAACAAGTATAGGAGCCAAACAGCCAATATAATTTCATTTGCTGTCTTTATTTTAGGAACGTAGATTTAGATGATCATGGTAAGATCTAGTGCTAAAAAGCAACTGGCACGGTACTTATGCTTTCTTCGCCATTGAATGTTGGTGTTTGGTAAGGACTCTAAATTCAAGGATCTGGATGGTAAATATTTGACGCACATAACTTAGACTGACGCAAGGCTTGAAAGGCAATAGCCCGAAGAAGATCATCAATTTTACTACAGCAAATGGTTTCTTTTGTTGCCGGGTGCAACGGAGAGTAGACAAGATTTTGTTGGTTCAAGCAACCAATAATCTGACCTTGAACGTGAAGGGATATAGCTGCAGAGCTTACACAGCGTACAAGAAATTACTGTGCAACCCCCCTCCCCCAAAATGGTCCCTTTTGGCACTCTTGTTTTTATAGTAGGAGACAACCAAGAAGTGTGATTAATTTTGTTCATATGGGAATACGATCCTTTGGTCATTTGGATTACTAATTACGATGGGATCAAATAGAATAGGATTAAAATCCAGAGATTTCGCTATATCTTATTCACTATTTAGTGAATGTAATAAGAAAGTGGAATATTTTTATATTCTATCTTGTCAGTGTTTGGTATGGACAGCGTATATATGAACTTAAAATACACCAAGAGATGGTAAGAATCTCTCCTCATTCATTGCCAAAGAAATCACAAATCCACTAGCTAGATAATTTTCATCAATCAATACGTAAAGCAAAGGACTTCATTGCAACATTCTGTATTAATAGGTTCGATTATGGCAAGAAATGTAAACAAGCCACAACATCAACAAGATAGATCAAACAACAAATACTAAATCTAGCAAAGAGAGTAGAAATAGGATTGTTTATCTTTGATATTCTATAAAGTTATAGTACTTCGATTCTCTCGCCACTTTTAAAAACTATCATGTGAACCATAGAGTTATGAATAAAGAATTTTGACTCTCTTGTTACTTTCGTGAACTTTTAACATTAATAAAAGAGTTACACAAGAGAATGAATTTCGAAAACAGATTTTTGTAAGAAACATCACAATCTCTTTGTTTTTTTTTTTTTTTTTGGCAAGTAGAAACCTTACAATCTCTTATTCTTCAAGCATTAGGAAAATCTCCTTCAAGTTTGAATTTATTCATTCAAAATTTGAGTTCTTCTACTTCATTTTTATTTAATTATTTTTAATCATTTTATCTCATTTTCTTCTTTTTCTATATATCTATTTTATTCATCTTTTATTCCCTTTATTAAGGAAGAACTCAATATAGATCTGAATATATATGTGTGTGTGTGTGTGTGTGTTTATTGAATATATATTATAGAATAGAAACAAATTTAAATAACGAAAGTTGTTATCTTTTTGTTATTTGAACTTTCTTTTTGACATATTAGGCATATTCAATTATCCTTTCGGTTTTAATAATTTAAGAAGTTTGGGAATAATTTTTATACCATGTATTTAAGAAATCCTATTAATCTTTATCCTTAGATATTTTCACCCTACTGAAAGTTACTCTTATACCCGACCTTATCGTGTATTGGGCAAAAATCAAACATGGTGCGGTATACTTTTATCCGGACCACCGAATATAGCCTAAGAGCACAAAAACCGATTTTAAAAATGTCGACCGGCAAAACCATCTAATAAAGCGTAGGCTAATATTCAGCCAATGAGCAATATTTAAGAACCCGACTAGAGGATCGACCAAGAGATATAAGAAAAGTAATCGACTGGAGTCACATTTCTTTGTCAGTTCTATATTCTCAGGATTGCTCGTCTCATACATCTACACGAGGCTCGTATGGTAATCAGCATTGGGCACTCTGAAGTTGGAAGTACCATTCAATGCATTACCACACCAGTAAGTGCCCCCTCACAAGGCAGCCCTGAAGAGGCCGTGCTCATTCATCTAGAATTATATTCATTCTGGAAGGCACAACGCTACAAAATTCTCCCACAGCATTTATTGATCCACGGGATGGTGGATCAAAAAGGACACAACCGAGGCAAAAGAAATCAGCGCATGTTCCAATGACCATACCCAAAGAGCAAAGCCGAGTCTCACCACAGATTTATGACATTCCTAATCCTCAAGGCTCATCTTAGACGTGAGGAAGTACAAGGAGTCGCTGATTCCGGAGAAGAATTAGGCATAAAACAATGAAGCACCAAGGAAGCAAAGTGAGATTGCGTAACTGCCAAAACCTGAGCCTTGCTAGAAGTGGCTCCTTTTCTTCTCTTCTTTCAGTTCAAATTGGAAGATCGTTGCAAAAAGGAGAACAGGAATTCGGTAAGAATTACTCAGCAACAAGATCCGGAGTTTCAGCTTCAACAGATAACAAGGCCGTGTGTACTTTGCCCAGCCAATTGTCCAGTCGGTCACATAGCGATTTGACCTGTGGAATCCCCAAAACTCTTGGCTGCACCCATGAAATGTATACTGTCCCCTCAACTTGATTGATTACACCCTCAATAAGACGAACCTGAGTTGAGATTCTAATGGTTAGACTACTGTAAAATAAGGATGATGCTTTGATATCTGTTTTACAGTACATATGCTAGGGCAGAAAAGGTGCAAGCAACTATAAAATCCAAGTAGTTGCCACAATGGCATATGCAGCAAAGGACATTGTTACTCTAAATCTTCAGAAACAGGCATTGATGCATCTTCGAAGCTCTTTCATCCTCGTACCATAATTAGTGGTTGTCAGTTCACAAGCAAGAACAACTCAAAGTAAGCATCTTCTACCCTCAATAATAAAAACCTAGCATCAATGCAAAAGAATAGTAAGGAATGCTCATTCACATTAGCAACCACTTATTTTACAAAACTATGTATGGTTAATTAATGATAGTTAAATCTATTAACAGGACACATTTTCAATGCAAAAACCCAGCGAACTTTCAGTCCCTTCAACCATATGCAGCAGACCTAATATTAACAATGGAAAATCTGACAGTCCACAAAGCAGAAACCTGGATCTCAACTAATTCTGTATGATGAACCAACAAAAGAAGCCTTGTTTGCTTCATTTACAGTCATTGGGAGCTCCTCACATGTAATGAAGACATGGTGGATACTCATTAAAGTGAACATATTAAAAAATTAACTTACAGACAAACTCTTCATGAGAAGATGCTCAACATCCTGTGTAGAAAGTTTTGTGCGCTCTGCAATAAAATTCAACGGAATGGTTCGATCCTCAGATGGTCGGCTGCAAAAATTCACAACACCATTCTCCATCAGCATTAGGATAACAAAGATCTATGCATTAATACAAAGAGAAAGACTACCCAAAAAGTGATAAGGAAGACAATCAAACCCAAAGCAATGGATGAAAGACAATCATACCTGAAGATGATTTCCATAAGGCAGAGAATGTTGATCTTTTCCAGAAGCTTCTTCTCATTCTCAACCAAGCCTGGTTGGGCATTCAGAGCAGCACTGTGGACATGACACAGTTCCCTATAACGAACTAAATCACCAGTATTAAATGCCTGGAGAATATAGTATAACCACTCAACCTTGGTCCCCAAAAGGCTCTTTATCTGCAAATTCAAGAAAAGGTCAGTGTAACTTGACCTTAGCAACAATACCAAGTCAACATGAAAATAGCGATAAATCTCGTAAATCCAATAGAGAAAAGCCTCCAGGCTTAAGTATTAAGCAATCCTTATCAAAGAGAAGCATTAAACCATGTCACTGGGGCCATTGGAACTCGTAAGTCCCACAATACACTGCCAACAATGCTTATGGCTATGTGATAAAGATCTGAAAGTGGGTCTCTGTATGTGCTCCAGCCACCAGCAATGTCCTATAATAGAAGACCAGAACTATCCTAACTGCGCGTCCACCAGTGAATCAAATCAGCATCTAAATCAATGGCACCCTTCTTCTGGATAGTCTTTTACAAGTTTTTGGGATGAATATTTCCCAAGACAGTCAGTCAGCAAGACCATTACAATCCCATGAGATGACAATGACATTAGACGACTATAACATTATGGACAGGAGAAAACCTAAATCAATTTGACACCTGTCATCGGATGGCAACTAGCATAATAGTCAATATAAATTTGTCACAGAAATTTGACGACCTGCTTATTCTTATGTGGATTCCAAAGAAGCATTTTGTGAATGTTTAAGTGTGGATCAAACCCCTTTTAGAGTATCACACTTGAAGCAAAACAAAAGCTTGATATCCAAATTGGATGGAAATATGAGATGAGTGAATCCAGATTTAACAGCCAAGAGAAAAATCATCAGATTTTCCAACCCAAAACAAAAATCATCCAACTTTTCAACATAAAATTTAACATTCCAGTGTTCAAAGAGTTCTAATTAAATGTTATGGGATTTGACCATCAGGTTTAAAGATTTCAAAGTCATAATGACGAAGGTGTGAAAAGAAAGTAGTTTATCTGCAGTAAACTGTACCTTCAACCAATGTTTTCAAATCTGTACCGCACATTAAACTCAATTAGTGACTTAAACAGTTAAATTAGGCGCATTAAAAAACTTATCAAGACAAAATAAATACCTTACAAAAATAATACGCTAGACTTAAAATTTGCCATCTGAGATGGCAAGGAAGCACTGCATGATGTTAAAGGTTGTGCATGCAAGTTAATTGAACCGCAATTCAATATTTTATTCAAATGGGACAAATTATATGTTGACTATATATTATTGGCCTGCCACCTTTAAGGTTAAGGCGTGCACAGCTTAGATAGTTGAGCCTGCATCCAATTATTCACAGAGCAGGGCCTCAAATTCTCTCTTGACATTCATAACCCTAATTCCCAGAAAGACCGGTGCTAGGTAAAACCAGAATTAATCCAACTCAAGGTTTTGAAAATAGTCAACTCGGGGTCTGGCTGCTTCTTAACCTCCAGCACTACAGAGCACTGAACCAACCAAGGCATGACCAATCCCTGGTTTGAACCAAATGAAGAGGCCAGCTGGCCCACTCCAGTTCCTGAAAACATTGCCTTTGACAGCAACTTCTTTTATCAACTTGCAGATAGTGTTGTAGGTAATTGTAACTGGACACCAAGTCCAATTATCAGTAGAGACTTGAAAGATGCTTTCCGAGCATGGCAGTGAAATGTTGAGCAAACGACTAGATGCTAAGTATTCTCAAAGATTCTAAACAATCATCACCTATTCATAAGCAAAGGCAACATACAGGAAGAAAACAATCAACAACCATGGCATATTAGATTCCACAACCTCATCAGGTTATTTGCCAATTGTAAACTATTCAGAAATCAGAGACCTACGATTCTGACACATATTTCAGAACAAGGCAAACTTACAATAGGATGAGCTAGCAGTTCCCCAAAGTTGTAGATGCCGTCTCCCAGCAAGGCAGAAAGGGACAAATCAAATGCCAAGTCCTAAATATGAAATTCACATCGCTAGTGTTAGCATTGATTCGTACATAACATAGAACTCTTATATCAAGATAAATGAGAGAGCAGCAGGAAAACAACCATTAGTTAGTGAAGTGACTTATATTAGCCAGAGGTAAAACTGAAGCACTAGCATCTATTCCTGCTAGCAGACAGGTAAACCAAGATGGCAACACTCTAGCAACCACTTCAAACATATTTATTCAAAGAAGCACCATAGACCACTCTTTGCCACATAGCAAAACAACAATATTATTTTCAGACTACATTTGAAGCAATATCTCTGCAGAACAATCTGTTTGTGACCATCCAAGCAAAGACATTAAAGAAAAATGCTTGAAGTGCATCAGCAAAGACAGTAAAAGAAATGCAATCCAAAACCCAACCGAAAGAATATGATAACCTAATTTAGCACACATATGCCCTTCAGGATAACGGAATCGAGAAATCAAGTACTACCTAGAAGGTTACAACTAGACACTGCATAAAGTGAAAAGCATCTCTTTAAGATTGTTTTCTATGAAATTTGATGACCTAATCCAAATTCCCAAAACCTAGAAATTAAAAGAAGGATAGCAAATGCATCAAACAGACCTAATAAGATTTTACTGATGAACTCCTTAAGTCATATTCTAATGAATTCCTACATTACATTGCATGATGTAAGGATTCTAGTTAAGCCCTCTTAAATGATAGTCTTTAAGGCAATAAAAGGCAGTTTAACAAGTAGAAAATATGTCAGAAATACCTGCTTAAATGAATCTGAAAGGGAGTCTACTGATGTGTATGCCAAATATAGAAGAGCACTTCTGTAAAACTCAGCATATTCTTTGCGTAATTTATGGTACTGTGATGCAACCCAGTGATAGCTAGCATAGACAGATGGATCAATGTCAGTCATGCTGTCAAGTGTACCCTTTCCCCCTTCAAGAAGCTTTTTGCATTCTTTTGGGTCATTTTCCAGTTTGAACAAGGCTATCTGCATCTTAATGTAGAGGATGGGCTCCTCTATACGCTGTTCCCTCGTAGCCTGAAGTTTCTCTATGATGCCTTCAAGATAGCTGATGGCAGCTTCTTTCTCTTCATACTGCCGAGAGATTATAGTAGCGAAATGGGCAAGCTTAAGGAGATTGATTTTAGTCTCGAAGTCCGTGATGAAATTATGATATAACTGAATCAACATATCTCCAGCCTGAAACATGTATTAACAGACAATAGTTCATAAGCAGTTTTGAAAAAGAAAATACTGTTCCTGAGAAGAAACCAATACCAACAAGACTTCTTACGATAACAGGAGCATATTTTTCTAAGAAACTAATGGTACTGACCCCAATGGAAATATGAAATAATGTAAGACTGATGGTTGATACTGTGGTAATTGTTTGATGGGTACTGGCTTATGATCTATGAACTGAGGAGTTAATATTAAAATTTAGAGTCTAATCTTATATGCAGATGCATCTGCTGTTCTGGAAAAAATGCTGTCTGGCCATACAGTTTACTAAGAACTAGAATCCAGCAGCTCCCCAGCTTCTACACTACAGCTTAAGAATGTTACTCAATATAATAAAAACCATTATTTTATGTTAAAAAGTGGAATGATTTTTAGATGATAAAAAATTATAGAAGGGAAGCCAGAGGAGCAATCATCAGAGGGGCCTGCCGCAGGCCCTCTTCAGAGGGCAGTGCATCAGAATTATTCATCGTAGGCCAGAGTCCACTATAAAGTATAGTAGATGGCTGAAAAAACAGTAAGATCCAAATGCCAAAAAACCACAATGAAAATCAAAAGACGATTGCATTGCTATAATTCATCAACTAGTCACACCCAGCCAGCACACAATATATCCCCAGAATGAGTTGTACTAAAAGATGAACATCCCCACAAGTCAGTCCAGGTCAGTACAACCCCAAAAAGAAATATCAAAGTGGCGATCATTTGAAGGCGTGTCTTTACCAAAGTTTCCAAAACTTCCATACCTAGTTCTTCCTTGAACTACACATCTACAGGAATGGATGCGCTCTAATACCACTTGGAATCACCCAGGCCCTTTAAACATAAGCCAAATCTCCAAAGGAGTACTCGGGTGGCAAATAAGTAAGGTCTTTATATATAAATAACATCAACAATGGCTCTCCCACAAGATGTGGAGGCGGGGAGTTACAAGAGCAATGGTTACAGATAATTAGGTTCTCTATATGAGTGCAAAAGTTTGTAAAGCTTCATTCATAAACCAAACCAACCAAGAGAATATAGCTAAGGATGTGAGATTCACCAAATCCCAGCGCACTTTGATAGCATATATACTCAACTGCTCTGAAACTTTTACTCCCAAGGGGTAGCAGATGTTTGATACTAAGATTGCAAGGGAATGGCACTATCATACCCTTAAGAAAGTGAAACAAAGCACCAATTATCAAGTGAAAGATATCATATGAGCATCAAATTAATTCCACATAATGCTCAACTGACATTAATCTAAACATGCTCCTTGATAGGTTAGAAGTCTAAAATTCACATTAAAAGCCTATATACTGGACACAGAGAGCTAGCGACCTGTGCATTCTAACAGTACTCAATTTAGGTAAAAGCAGTCATTTTGGCAGCCATGCACCAGATTCTCCGGCTTCAGCTCACCTGAACTCGTTAAATAAAATCTTGCACTTAACCAGCTCATCATTATTTGACCATGCTAAGGTATTAAAAAAGGACTATATCGTTCGCACCAACTTATTGTAACATTCCATTTCAACCTATGCCTTGCTTCTATAAGACAAGAGAGCCGGCTAACCAACCTTTTGACCACACTTTCATACCATATAACCTATCTTGTTTCTAGCCAACAACCCAAGACTTCACAGGCCAGAAACCGGGAAATTTCCTCAGGTGCCCATCTTAAATCAATTCACCTAACCAAGAGCCACATAATAACCAATTCACCCAAGGATGAAGCGATTGAAAACTATAGTCATCCCGAGCAAAATAAACGAAGACCTTAAATTCCAATAACCCATACACAAACGACCACACAAATAGGAAGTTTATTTACTCAACCAATAAAGGAAACTAAAGCACACAGAACAAAATTCGATTTTTTTCGAAGGAAACTAAAACTGAGAGCGGCAGGAGCGAATTCCACGACCCCTAATTTATGTCGCTAAGCAGCTAAAAGAGCGAACTTTAGCAGTAAAGGAAGTCAAACGCGCGAAGCGGAGCTCCCCTCCGCAAGATCTACATCCCTCAATGGCCACGGACGCGCGCTCGCACGCGGGAATCAGACAGAGAGTCACGGGGCGAAGTGAGGAGAGGGAGTGACCTGAGAAACGGCGTGCGAGACGAACTGCTCGAGCTTGAGAGTGAGCTGGTGCCAGAGCTTCTTCTGGTACAGATCCTTGAACGCATTGTACCACTCCGCCATCTCCGGGTGCGCGTTCCGCTGCGAATCCAAGTATTGCAGAGCAGCCATGGCCGCCGGAAGAGAGAGATACAGAGAGACAGAGAGTTTGGGGCTCGGTGGGTCACAAGAGGAATATCTAAGAAACTCTCCGCGCTCCGCTTTCCCTTCCCTCTTTTCTGTTCTTTTTATTCTCGAGAAGAACGACGAGTATCCGGGTCGGGCTTTTTCTCTTTCTCGCTTGTTGTTGGGTCGGGCCAGTCGGAAGGGGCCCGAGAAGAATCCACGGACGTCTTTCTCTGAAAGTCCTCCTATCCTATGGTCACGCGACGCCGACTCGCATCGCGGGCCCAACATCGATGAGAAAAAGCAATGTAAAATGCCCAAGCGAATATTCATTCATCTTCCTTCAACTCGTTCCCACATTTACTTACTATCGCATCACCGTTGGAAAAACAACACGGTTTGTTCTCGCTAGCCGCCGCGGTTGGTCGCGGACGTCGTCAGGTGGGAGAGGGAAAAGGCGCCGAGCAAGAGCATAGTCGCCCTCCCGAGACCGCCAACGAGAGCGGCACGGCCTTCGCTCGCGGTCGGCGGGGATGGTTGCTCAACCACGTCATTTGATTGCAGAAGAATCTCATATTACCTCGGATTTCAAAAGGGAAAACTAGACTTAAGAAATCTGAAGCTCCACTTTGTGGTGTGGTGTGGGAGATACCAAGTCCATCCCATTTATTAGAGAGAGAGAGAGAGAGGTAGAGGGAAAGATTGAACCTCTTTCCCCTCGTATTCACAAGGTTTCAACAAATCTTGGCCGCTGCAGTTCTCGGGGACCAAATTTGGTTAATAATCCTCATAAGTGACAAGTAATAATGAAGTGGAAAAAAACTAAAATAAATACTTACCGAAAAAGTTATGAATATTTTTATAATTGTGTCAATTCGGTCATAAACACACTCTCTCTCTCTCTTTTATCAATTTAGTTTGAAACCTATCGCGAGCAAAGGCATCGCCATCAAGGTTATGGGCAAGGAAGCATTGCCACACCGCCTTCGCAGCAATATGCGAGCTCTGGCAATCCCAAATAGGAAAAAAAGAAAGAAAGAAAGGAAGGAAATAATAGAGAAAATAAAAAATTAGATTTTAAATTATTAAAATATATCCACATCGACGTTGATCGATCAAAATTCGCCAGATTGACTGAATTAGTAAAAAAAATGTTTAGAATTAAATCGACACGATTGCAATAAATATAAGACTTCCCTATAATTATCCCAAAATAAAAACCAGATAAATAAGTTCTAGCATGACTTGGAGCAGTAAAAGCTCCACATAAAAATTGATAGGTTTACCAGGATTGCAAGGTTCCAAGCCGTGTATAGTTGCTCAGCCCTACCCAAATTATGTTCCGTATCCAATCAAATCCATGATTAGGTTTAAAGAGTGAATAACAATCTTCTTCCTCTTTAACTTTTTTCTTTTCGCTTCCTTTTCTAAATTTCCAAGTACATAAATCTTTTGTACTTGACAATGTGCTATACGCAGCGCCATGATATAACGCGATACGATACAGCTGCCACGAGAAAATGTCTCAGCTTTGATATGGAATTAGTGACTTCCGGACCACTCAACAATAGAATCAATTAGTGCTAATTGACCCCAATCCTTTTTTTGGGTTCTAGCCAGATTCTCTACAATGCAATCACGAGTGATACAGGCAACAACCAACCCTCACCGGCCAAGAACCATAATGATTCATCCCTCTTGCGGGGGGGCGAAATGATGCTCACGTGAATTCCAAGCAAAGGAAAGTCATCGCCTTCTCAACACAAACCCTCTTTATTTAAGCCCACCTTCTCTCCCATTACCATCACAAGGCTGCCCCCGAGAGAAAGCAGAAATGGTCCAGTTTAGAGTCACACTCACAGTCCTCACTTTCCTCCTCATCTTCATCGCCTCCATATCCTCTCTTCCGCCCGCAATCGCAGGAAAAGAACGAGCGGAGACGTCGAGCGGAACGTGGCAGAAGCAGCCATGGATGAACCATGGGAGTGACCGCGGCCCTCGGAAGCATCTGGTCAGCCCAGCCGCCTTCCGTCCATTTCAAGTTCCCAAGTTGCCTGTATAAAACACTTCGCCTGTCCGGAGACTAGTTTTCAGTCTCATCATGAGTCCTTTCCTTTTTTTCCCAAGAATGTTTCCTTGGAGTCTCGAGTGTCAAATCAATGTTCCTATTGTAAATGATCAGTTTCCGGCAAGTCCAGGAACTTGAGGGAGTGTTCTTGCTTGCTTGTCCTAATCGTCTTAACTATGCAGTAAATGTAGATTCGCGGTGCGACTCGGCAGGCTCTAAGTTTAAAAGTCTATCGGTGGTGTTTCTGTTTAATTGTCAACATGGACTGGGAAATATGCAATTCGATATCCATTACCGGGGGCGAATTCCCCAATGTATAGGGGAATTACAACAGTTCATGCAAAGCACAAGTTGAACCGGGAAAATTATTGCCAAAGTGCAGCGCATTAATGAGCATCAAATGTATCACGTAGAGTTAGGGAAACGAGAGAGCATCACTGGCTGCTAGAGGAAGGAAGGAAGAGGGAGAGGGAGAGAGAGACTGAGAGGAACTTTACTAGAACACCACTTGTTGATGGCTCGGTTGAGAATGTTTGCCTGTGAAGGAGACCAAGCACGTTACTCTTTTATAGCATAAGATTATGAAGCTCTCCGAGGAATGGAAGCAACTTTCCAGGCTCGAGTGTCCTTACGCGACAGAGAAGGCAGGATAACAACATCGAAGGGCTAGTATTTATCCAAATCCAGCCAGAGAAAGGCAAATGGTTCCGTGTTTCATAGGAGATGAATCGCAAAGCTGGATGAAAAACCAATCTCAGACTTGTGACAATATTAACTCCAACTGACGATTCGGACTCACAGGCATACTGCGTAAATGAAAACAGTAAATATAACAAAATCACTATGAAGAAACTGAAACTTTTATATCTTATAATGGTATAGATGTGTAAACCATTTCTTTCGATCGTCTCATCTGTGGATACACATATATTCATGAACTGATGCAAAATTAAGGGTACAAACAGGAGGCAAGTGAGGAACAGGGCCACAAAATGTAAATTTCAATTTCTCAAGCGATTGGCAAGATGAGAATTACAAAGTTATCACATCCCCGGGGCGTTACATTCTTCTAGTAACTTTAGAAGATCATGTTCGGGGGCACTTATCGAGGGCAAAATTGTGCGATTGGAGGTGGCTGGTCTTTGTCTTGTCCCAGCAGTAGATTCAGATTCAATAGACCCACTACCTTTCAAGAGGGGTAGGTCAGCTCTTCTCCGCACAGTCGCAGATACTCGTTCTTTCCAAATTCTTCCGTCCTGATAATTGAAGAACTAAATGTCAGATACAGTGCAGGTAAAATTCTTACACAAGAGATGCCAAAAGATGAATCTACAATCAAATTCAAATCCAATAATTGCAAACATGTCCACGCATGCAATTGTTACTGCGATGGAAATGCACAGATATGAGTAGTTGCTTTCCTGTTTTCAAGCAACAAATATGCCAGCGCAATAACTTGATATCATCACTATCAGAAGCAACTCCAAGATGCAAAGAATATATATGAGAATCTCTTCTTCTTTTTCTTGCCCACTTTGCATTTATGAGTTCATGCTAAAAAACAAAGCTGATGATATCATTTTTCAGTCTCAAAGTTTATATGACGGTCCACGAGACTATATTTTTTTTATGATTAACTTATTCCACTTCGTTGTATTTCATCTAGCATGTTGTATTTCATCTAGCACGACAAGTGCCAGATAGCAATTCCACATAACTAGATAAGGCCAACAGCCATCTTATCACCAATCGTTTTGCTATATCAGAAAATTAGTACACTTCATATTAGCGGGCAACAAAAAGTACACACATCACACAAAACTTTATCCACCATTGCTGTGAAGGGAGATAATGCCTGTAAAAGAAATGAAATACCCTATATAAGTGAAAATATCTAGAGGCAAAATCAAATGGTAGTTTCAGGCCAAATTGACAGAGTAAGACCCATTATATGTGGTCTGATTACGTGATCTGATGAGGCACCAGCTTCACTAATGACGTTTCTTCAATCATCAAGCAACTGAAGGATTTGATTTTGCACTCTAGTGTGAAGCTTAAAGGCTTCACATTTTCAGCACAATCAAGACAGACTGATTAGATGCACGGGTCCACTGCTGATTTTCGACTAGGCTAGAATCAAAATATGGAATTGAAGACTTAAGTTCTGCCAACAATTCTGTCCTGAATATTGCAAAATTGGGAACCTTAAGTAAAATGTTTTGGTTGTCAACCTCACAAAATTAAAACATATCGGGCCTAAGCAACGGAAGAAAACACTGGGGTAAATGCTTCTTTAAGATGTGTAAAGAGATTCACTGGAGAAGACATGCCCACGTTGTTTGTTATGTAAAATGTTATATCATTAACTGTAACAATAACTCTCAACACTTAGCAGGACAAGAAAAGGACAACTCCAAATTTCTAATGCCCTCTTTAAGTGTTAACCAATCACAGCACCTGGACTCTTCCAATAATCCACAGTGCCAACAGAATTAGTAAAGTTGATTGCCAAGACTGGTTCTCCAACTGTGGATAACTGTCATGGCATATGCGCTTAAGCAATCCCACTGGGTTCCAACGCAGCACTAAGTACGCACAGGGAATTTTCGCTTGACACCCAACTTCAAGCATTATTCAGCAAATAGTTAGGTAATAAAACAATTCCAATTTTCCATCTCTTTATTTATTTCAAGCACTATTCATTAAATGGTTAGGTAATGAATCAATTCCAATTCCCCATCTATTTACTTACTTCATACTCTCGATGCTAATTTAGTCAATATCTGATGATTATTCAGAAGCAATCCATAGCCCATTTGTATTGACACTGAGTCACCCTACCGAATGAAAAGTAATAGAAGGGAACATGTTACTCTCTCTCTCTCTCTCTCTCTCTCTCTCTCTCAACCAAAAGCCTAGCAGCTGCATCTAATTAGGGCAAATTTTGGGAGTAGAGAATACTCCCTATGAAAAACTTCAACAGCTTCGATAAATATAATTCATGGCAATGCACAGATACCATTCTGGTCATCGTTCCCTTCACTCATTAGTCATTAATTGTATACAGCAGAATGGCAAACAGGAGTATTTATGCGTGTTTCTCCTTCTTCTGTGGTTATAATTCATATGAAAGTGAAACAAGTATAGTTTACAGAGATGAAAAAACTATAGGGGGCCTATGAACCTTAAGCAGGTGGTATCAACACAGAAAGAACTTTGAAATTTAGTAAACTAATCCAAATTTATATCAATATGGTGAGGACTATAGATGTCAGCAGAAAGCAGAAAATAAAATGAAAGAAAGAGAATAATCTCACGTTCAGAATTGAAGGTTCAGGCAGAGGGCACTGAATTGGTTGGTCATTATTAAGAGGCTCGATTGGATGTTCAACAGGCTTAAACTCCACGGCCACTTCAATTCCATGAGAAGCAGCAGCTGCAGCAGTGGCAGCGCTAGCAACCTCTGCATTTGGAGGCCCTACTTCCCTCCCATCCTGCACATACAAAGCTCATTAGTAAGCAAATTGGCGGTGTAAAGAACTAATAAGACAAGATTGTAAAGAGGATCATGAGTAGCATCACACAGAAATCGTATCTTCAGATAAAACGATTGTATAAAGTATATCCGTTCGTGCATAATGAAGGCAAAGTTTTTGCATGATAACTTACTATAGCAGGACTTATTTTGGTGAGATTGATATAAATCTAAACACAATCGAAACCAATGACTAGTAACTGGAGAATTTAAGACCTAATATTCGAAACATACAGATTATCTTAGGACATGTGCAAACAGTATAATCTGTGAACACATTAGGATGCAGTACAGACAGGATACTTCCCTCATTATCCAACAATTTTGATGATAATTTCGAACATCAAGCCAAGTGAACCACCAAATTGAAAGTTTGAAAGGGGGCTACAACCCCTCAAATTAGGCGTTTCCCGGAGTGAACAACAGAAACCAGTCAACTTCCTCAAGAGAATCGATCCAACATGTCAAGACCGAGCAAGAGTGAGGATTCGAGTATATTAAGAGACCCAGAGACCAGATCAATCCAATTCATAAAGAAAAGAGAAAAAAAAAAAACTGAATCAATCGAACAGATCAACGACAGTCACAAAGAACTCATTGAATGGTAGCATATCTGAACTGCCAATTTTCAAACCAAGGGCCGACAAAAAGATCAGAAGAAACAGCAATTCACTGATGGAAGAACTTTACACGGAAAACCAAGATATCACATAGTTCGAGAAAGAAAAAGAGAAAGAGAAGGTTTACTCACCAGAGCACTTTGAGCTCGACGATGGCCACTTCTGTGCACAGAGAACTTTGAGAAAAGACCCACCATTTTCTTTAACTTTTTTTTTCTGGCACCCAAGGGGCTGTGTCTATCAATCACTTACTAGAACTAACAAGAAAAAAGGGTGTCTTGATCTTGTCTTGGTTTGTCCTAAGCGTTCCCGTGCTCTCTCTCTCGACAGACTTCAAACACAGCCCAGACAGAGTCGACCTCAAAAATATCAAGATTAACCAAAACCAGCTGCCTCTCTCTCTCTCTCTCTCTCTCTCTCTCTCTCTCTCTCTATTCCTTCGAGGGGAAACAAAGGGAAGGGACAAGAAAGAACGTGGGGTAGAGGCTATTGGTTGGCTCAGCTTTGCTTTGCTTGGCGTGGGGGGTGTTCCGTTGTTCTTGTTGGGTTGGGTGGATCCTCCCTGTCTGGGCATGGTATCCTGAGAGCTAATTACCTCATTAGTTAATTGGCGTATGATATGATAATATTCTACCATATTTAGAAGGTCGGTATGCTTTAAAAATCATTATCATGATGATTATTGTTAATTTAATTTGTGATGGTGATGATAAGGGTGATTCTATCTTATTCTTGGATAGTGAAATGAGGAGGTGGGATTGGCATTAAAGAAGATGAGGTCGGTTCAGAATCCATGAAAGCTGAGGCAACTTGGGGTGGTGTTGTTTTACACCAACAAAAAGCAGTTCAGGGATTTTACCCAATTGTGAGGGAAGAGATGAGCAGTAGGAGTAAATCACATGGATCCATCTACCTTCTATACGTTTCGATAATCTGAATAAATTCAGAATACGAGAATATCGTGTCTATAATTCTCGTTCAAGACAGGATAAAGTAAAATATAAAAAGAATATAGCCTAAATAAAATATCCAATAGAGGAGATGAGATAAAGATAGAAAAGATTTCGTATATCCATATAATATAAAATTGATTTTTGTCTAATAAGAAACTTCTTAAATTAAAATCGAAATAATGATTATATATATATATATAACATTTCAAAATTCTAGTATAAATGAGGAATTTCAAAATAACAAATAATGATAATAATAAATTTTGCTTTAACTTATTTCTATTTTCATTTATATATTCGAATTCCTTTTTATCGTATAATATATGTTCCATATATATCTAGAACTTATCTTTATTACATATTTTAGTCATTTTAGTATTCTAGGTATATTAGTATTGCATTTTATTGAGCAATGAAGGAAGGGGTTAAAAAAGAAAATAAAAAAAAGAGGGGGGAAAAGGTAACTCAAAATGAAGTAGATAAGAAAGTGAAAACACTATAATTTTCGAAAACGAAAAGGTGAATGATAGTATTACTATATTTCTCATTCGTGGGCTAATCTATCCATCGATGTTGTTGTAGCCTATTTATAATTCTTGTCTTAATTGAACCTGTAGCTTTGGAATGCTACAATGAGCACTTTTATTGCTTAAGATTTAGATTGTATAATAATGTTAGATTTATTGATGGAGGTTAATTTTCGTTTTATGCATTTGTGTTTTATTTAGCCACAAGTCGTAAGGGATTCTTACCATTTTTGTTTGTGGCATTTTAGGTCTGCTTATACTAATATGTTATTCATACCAAAAAGTAATAAAAAAGATATGATGTGAAAACATTTGCTTTTATTATTACAATTCATCAAATAATCAATAAAATGTAAAATTTCTAAATTCCATATTCTATCATATATGGTTCTATCAGAATTAGAGATCTAGATAACTGAACGTACCCTAAGATATTAAGAGTTGAGAAAAACATTGATGTCACGCTTGTCCATGTGGGCCTATTCGGGCCCCTACCTTCTTCTATCTGTCTTTTCTTTTTTTGAATGGACAAGTTAAGTTTTCATTCAATAACAACAAAGGTGGAGGAGACCAACCTCCCCAAAAAAATTGTCAGTCTTCTTGTTCTCGCATTTCTGAAAAATATTTACCCTTCTTGCACTACTTTCAAGTTGAGATGTTTATATCCTTCTTTCTACCTACAGTCGGATTAATAAATAAATAAAACAGTCAAGACAAAGTGCATGCAAACAAGAACAGTTTCAGGATCACCTCAAGAGCAGATGAGGACCTACAAATTCATCTTTCCCATTGAGGTAGAGTATGTTTCCAGACACCACTGAAGCGGCTGCCGGCATGACGGGCTCGAAAGGTAGAGGTATAACTCTTGTCAAATCAGTGGACTTCCTCTTAGAGGTATGAAGAAACTCCGCCTGTTCCAGTTGGCCTTCATCTGTCTTATGAAGCTTCAGTACCAACGGCCACCAATATGACGATGACTGAAAGCAACATATACAATTTTAGGGAAAAAAATAAATGCACAAGAGCAACATGTTCGAGAGATTGCCACGATAAACAGCAAAGGAACTAGCAATGTGTGCGTTGCTAACGGGAGTCAACTTTACCTTATTCACGAAGCAGCAAATCCCACCTGACCGTGCTCTCTCAAGCACAGCAGACTTTCCAGAATTATAAAATTCCAGCAAGAGAAAAGCCCAACATCTGACTAAGGAAAGGATTCACAACAGAGATCAACAAGCAGAATGGGACTAACATGCGATCACCTTGACTCGCCCTGAGGGGAGCGCCTCCCAAAAGGACATCCCATCATTGTTGTGTCTAACCAAAGTGGTGCGTGCAGACGGCAAACTTCAAGGGATCGGCAGTGATGCAGAAGAATCTATACTTGAAAAGAAAACTGCTGAATTTATTGTTCAATGCCCTAGGAGCTTGTTTGAGGCCATACAACGCATGCTGACATAAGCAGACGTGAAGTGAATCATAGAAACCTAATGGTTGACCCACACATAACATTAAGATCACCATGTACGAAGCCGTTGTTGACATCTAATAGCGAATTTCCTAATTTTGAACAATTGCAACATATAGGACAATGTGAATTATGACTTGTTTAACTACCAATCTAAAAGTATTAGAAAATTAATGCCCTTATCTAGATGAAAGCCTTTTGCAACATATTGGGCTTTCAATCAGTCAAGCGAACCATTTTGAGGGTGCTTTGCCTTGTACACCCAATTCACATCCCACGCATTTATCAAGGGATGACGGGGAACAAGTTCCCATGTTTGGTAGATTGCCAAAGCATCCAACTTCCCAAGCATAGTAGCTGTTCAGAGCCAAGGTGGTTCAAGGCTAAATAGATAGTGCATGGCTAGGGAGGAACAGATGATAATGTTATACTTGCATACTTGGGTTTGGCTCTAAGATCCCTGCCTTTGAAAGTGTAACCGTGTGATGAATTGAGGATGCGGAAACTTCAGATTGACCTATAGATTCACTCTCCGCTTAATGTGACACATAATCAGAGAGAGTAGTTGATAAAGTATTTTATTATACTTCTATCTCAGTAAACATGTTTATACTCGACGGTAGAGTCAAAAAATTTCGTGACCAATCAATTTTGACAAACTTTAAAATGATTTGTTAATAACACTTAAAATTAATTAGATAATACATTTATGACCCATTTAAGACTCATTAGGTTGATTATTTTTATTTTCCCTTTTTTTCTCCTTTTTTCCCTCTTTGTAAGTCAATTGCCGGCCAAAAGGTGAGGAATGAACTCACTAGACTCCAGCAACTAGAAGAGAAAAAAGCAAACAAATTAAAAAATTCGAATTTATCAAATAAATCTTATTGCATAAAATTATTTTTTAAAAATATGTTTAAAAAATCGTAAAACAAAATTTTCTAAACTTGATTATATATGGAAGTGTTTTAACAATACAGGTCGGGTATAGGTCGCTAAATTTGTACTATACATAAATGGATCAAGACAAGTTAAATGTTAATATGGGTTGACCATTTTTGATATAACTCGATCTACCCATTTGACGCCCCTAAAGCGATCCACTCCAGTTGAATAATGTCACGATTCGACGCCACCATACTATCGGTAATAATCCAACCTAGCAATCTAACTCTCTACCGTTCCATATTAAAGTCATCAGTAGAATCATTTATTTATTCTCTTCATTTTTTCTCATTACCATGATGAGTTTATAATTTTAAATTACTTTTCATTTAATTTAAACCTTGCAATTCATTCATTTTGATTTTTTTCCCTTGATGTGGGACTCCTGAAAAGATTTTACATATAGACTTACATAATTGTTTACAAAGTTTTTTAAAAGTTTAAATGGAAGCACAATGTTTGCTTCCTAGGCGGCAAATCAAAATCGGTAACAGCGCGCTTTTTGGCGCGTTTGCTGGCTTCATAGTCGTCGTCGTCGTCTTCTTCTTCTTCTTCTTCTTCTTATTCTTCTATGCTGAAGAACTGTGAAAATGTCATCGATTCTCCTCCTCGCATGGTGACAATGCCAGTGTCGAATCCGATCGGCTTCGCAATGCTTTGTCCAGACTCCGAGGACACCACCAATCTTCGGGATCGGCCTTTTCGGAGGTTCGTGATCGACGAACCCTCGCTCTAAATCCTCTGGCATTCTCAAATTCTTCCCTTCATCTTTTTCAAGGTTGAACAGGTTGATCCTCTAGATTGAGCAATATATTGTTTGGCTTTGCTGGTTTCTTCGCATATTTACATGGTCTTAAGTTGAAACGCGATTTGATTCTCTCTCTCTCTCTGAACACGATTAAGGGTTTCGTAGTTCATTTCAGTTAATTGATTGGACTGCTTCCAAATAAATGAAGCGATTGATGAATTAGTCATTGATTGTTGAGGGGCTTTTTCCTTTTGCTTTTATTTTCAGTACCACCGCTATTCCCCAAGAATTCTTCTCCGATTCCATCGGTGGAAGCGCAGGGGAGAAAAGGTAATCCTGCTATATGTTGGACTAAAATCCCGCTTGTAGCCATGTTTCGTTCTCTTATCAGCATTGCTTGGATGAGTTAAATAATGGAGTTATCAACCGTATCTCCTTGCTTTCCTAAGAAAATGTGGCGTCATCGACACACTGTAATGTGTTTTACTTTCCTTAATTTGCCTCTTGGCGTTTGCTTGTTTTAGAGAATTTAAATGTACTCGGGTGAATTGGGACAATTTCTGAATTTGGGGATGAAGGTACACATGTTATGATGCCAGTGGTTTCCATGGCTCGCTAGAAATGTGTAATTGGGCGTAGCATGCTTCTAGTTTGATGGGGAATGAACGTTTTATGTATGGTTTAACCTTCTTAACTCAATTAGATGCATTTTAAGTACTCCTAATTATATTTATTATTCACACTAATGCAACAAATTCATACTGACTTATGTTTTTTTCATATGAGCACTGAATTATTGGTACACAAAAAATTGTTGTTAAATGTGTTATAAAATGTGGTGTCATATTTGAAAGATCTGTTCAATAAATTTGGAAGATACAGTCATGAAGAAAAGATCAGTACATATATTTATATGTCCATGTGGTATAGTGTAGACAAATATCAGATGCATCCAAAGGCTACAAAGTGACCCAGTTATCTTGGAGACAGTGAGCCTATGATGTTTGCAAGAACATTATCAGTCTCCGCAGTTACAGTAAATTGGGGCACATCAAGAAAAGGTAGAGCATATGATTATTTCCAACAAGGAGGAAGACTACTTCTCTTCGTCGTAGTGTCCTGAGGTCGAGAGCTCTGTTCCTCTCCGGTTCTTTCAACTGAAGTAACGTCCCAAGCCCCATCTCTCCAGTAGCCATAATGAAGTTCTGGGACATGTGCCACTTTCTGATAATCTTCATCCTTCTCTTCTAGCTTAAGCTTCTCAGTGAATTCGTCAGGCATGTCAAAGAACTCCAGCATTTTGAGTTTGGTGAGGTGCTCGATTCCTGATGGCATACTCTTCAACTGTTTGCATCGCTGGATCATCAATTTCTCAAGGTTTGACATCGCTTCCTCCTCTATCCGTACAAATGTGAGCTCCTCAAAATAATCAAGACCCAATATCTTGAGCTTTTGAAACCCTTTAGCCTTAAAGCATAGTGTTTGCCAATTGTAAACTTGATGCAACTGAAGATTTACAAGATTGGGCAAATCCTGGAGGAATGGCAGTGGATCTTCCATAAGCCAACACCCTCTCAAATGTAATTTGACAAGACTATGCATGTTTGCTATCCACTGTGGCAATGCCTGCATACGTCCTCTCAGGTAGATCCTTTGAAGTAGTGGTGGTGGAGAAGAAAGGCACTGCAGATCAATGTCTTCATCATCTTCAGATGAAGAAACAGCCAGGGCCTGAAGGTTTGTCAAATTCGCAATTGACCAGCACAATTTCCTTCCATCTTCTTTCTTCAACTTCAGAATGCAGAGTCTTCTCAACTGATTTAGCTTCCCAATCTCACTTATAACATTGTTGGTTCTATCATCACCCGCATCTATGTAGCAAAGTTTTTGTAGAGATTGAAGAGCTCCAATTGGTGCTGGGGTGCTGAAGCCATACTTGTAGTGCGTATAGTAATCATTTTGATAACGATATACAAGGAGATGGCGAAGGCGTTGGAGCTTCATGATCTCTACAGGCAATGAAATGACACGAGTGTGTTTGAGGTCTAGAGTCTCCAGGTTCTGAAGGTTCCCTATGGATGTTGGAACTGTCTGGATTTGAGTATGCCTCAAACTCAAAAACTTTAAAGAACGTATGTCTACTACCTGCATTGGGAACCTACATAATGGAGCACTTTGCAAGTCCAAAACACTAAGAAGTTTCAGATCACCAGTGAGAATTCTATATATGAAACATTTGTCTAGCCCAAATATGTACAAGGACCTGAGAGAGGAAAGTGACAAGCTCTGTTGTCCAATTTGAAGCTCATTCTGAATTGAGCAGCGACGAATTCTATCTGGCCGCACTGAACTTTGTTCATCAACTATGGCTGCAAAGTTCTGATCTCTAGACTTTGAAACGATGATCTTCCACAAAAGGCCATGGATTCGGCATGACTTTATCCTCCCATCACTGTCACTCTCCACCACATGGATAAGACTCCTATTCACAAGCTCACTGAGGTAAACATCTGCAACTTCTTCCATGGTCTTAGCATCTTTCCTTTCAACAAAGCCTTCTGCTACCCATTGTCTAGTTAACCTCATGCGCTCAATTTCATGAGCCTCGGGGAATACAGATATATGTAATAAACAGGACTTTAGGTAGTAAGGCAAGTCATTAAAACTGAGTGAAAGTACCTTCTTCAGGTTTTTGAGTTTGTCATTGCCATCAATTTCTGAACGAAGACAACGGCGGACCAAATCCCATTCATCTATTCTCCGCTGGTCTTTTGTAGCCAGGACACCACTTATGGACACGATTGCCAGGGGTAGGCCCTCGCACTTGTTTAAAATGTCTGTACATATCTCCTTTAGATGGGAGGGGCACAAGTTTTTCTGGAATGTTTTCCTGCAAAAAAGCTTCCATGATTGTTCGGCTGGCAATGGCAGCATTTCATAGACATTCCCATCAAATTCACTGCAAGATGCCTGTGCCAGTCCAGCATTCCGGGTTGTGATCATGATCCGGCTTCCGTGGTTATTGTTAGGCAACGCATACTTGACAGCATCCCATTTGTCCATGTGCCAGACATCATCAAGAACAATCAGATACCTCGATCTTCTACCCTGTAGCAAGCTCTTGATCATCATTTTCAGCCAATCATTGTTCCTGGCGTCTGCTCCACTTGGAACCAGCTTCATGATGCTACTGGCAATTTGTCGAAGCATGTCCATCAGGAGCTCTTCTGTCTTTGAAGATGGAGAAAGCGTGACCCAAGCACGCACAGGGAAGTGCTTCTTCACCACTGGATCTTCAAAAACTTGCTTTACCAGAGTTGTCTTCCCCAACCCTCCCATTCCAATTACCGATATTACCTTTCTCTCTGGAATGCCATCAAGAAGCCACTGAGTAAGCTTTTCCTTGGGCTCTTTTATGCCCACCAGAGCAGATTTCTCTACAAAGACCGCATCTGCTCGATGATCTTGCCACGTGTCGTCTTCAGGGGTGGAGCTTGAACCTTGTTGGGTGTTTAATTTCTCGGACAGTCTCTGATGGCCTTCGCAGATGTCTTTCATTCTGGAGCTGATGCTTTTGATTGCAGCAGTCAAACGATATCGAGCTTTCATGTTCACGACGCAGCAAGGTATCATGTGAAGAAGACCACGCCCCTCATGATCGTGTGCCAAGAGCAGTTTGAATTCATCAAGAGCATCCTCAGCATCATATGCGACTTCTCGTATTTGCTTAATCCATACTTTGACTTCCTCGTCGCTCTCTTCCATGGAATCTGCAACTCTCAGGAAGGCCTTGATGCGCTCGAATTCGCCTCTCAGCGCGATCATTTCTTCACGGCCCTCTCTCATATGTTGGATCTCATTCTCAAAAAAGCTGGCAAGCTTGCCGAGCAGATGGTTCACTGGACTTTCTGCCATTCTCTATACTTGGCTTTCTGAAATTTCAGGAGTTGCTCGCTTTTATAGTGCCACAGAATATCGGCTCCAATCTTTTTCTTTTGGGTCTAGCTTGATGTGAATGACTGACGTTTAAATATATGGTTCAGCTTAACCCGCAAAAAGTCAGGTTGGGCTCTACATCCAAACCAATTGGACTGGTGTGTTGTCCTGTGTTCATTTGCCGCATCTTTCACATCATGTCGACATGCAAACCAGTAAATTTCTTTTGAAGCTTCTAGTCTCATTTATTGCACTTTATATCTTTGCCTTCTCTTACTCAAATTATATCGTACAGTGTATACGCTGCTGTGTACTGGATTTCTTTAGCTTGCTCACAGGTTCAGTAGTCCTGAATAGAGAATAGAGTTTATTCATGAAGATCTTGAAAGCAAAGACATTGAAATGCCTAAGCTCGAGGTTTGTGTTGACGACTGACCATTGCGTGTCTAATTGTTACCCAATGAAATATGGGATCAGTTAGAATGTGTATATATATATGTAGGGAAAAGTTGATGTCATTTTTTGAGATTAGAAGTTTGATGTTCGCCTAGGAGTCAATTTGATCCAGGGACTCCCGATATGATTTCATCCATCTTTTCCCCTGCTGTTTGTACCTTCATTTAGATTTTGCCTTCCTCGAAGCAATGCTGTTTGGTGAATCCATTAGATAATTAGCCTTAGCTCTCAGTTTGTATATGTCTTCCGTTCTGGGAATATTTGTGGGACATCAGCTGTTTGATGGAAGGTTGTGGTGACTTTTGCACGTCATAATCCGTTTGAACTTCCAAATTTATGACCTATGACAAAGCAATTTCTAGACTGGAGAAAACTTATCGAATGTCGTCATCAGTCCATGTCAGACCAGACATAGTGCAAAAGAAGCTTAGGGTAGGTTGTTGTCTTCTGGTTAACTCTTTTGTCTACTCGGATAAGATTTTTGTCAATCTGGTAGAGCCATTAGGGTCCTCACAAGAGGGTGTCCAAGTGATATTCCCAGACGATGTATTCTTGTTCAAGGACAAAGGAGCCATACGGTGGGTCTGCATGGATAGTCAACTCCAGTTTACTTCCTCAGTTAAGACATGGACCAAGGCTAACCTCATACTAGAGTATCGTAGTCCGAGTCCTGGAGCGAAGGAAGAATTAGGCAATGAATGGCGTCGTTTGGTGAGGCAATTCGCTGTGACATAGAGGAGGCTGACGCAGAAAAGATCGTGAAAGAAATTAAATTAGCACCTGGGTCATTGTGCAAATTAACGTCAGCAGTGACATGTAATGGGAGACCCGTCAACTTGGACACGATCATCATCAAAACCCACGTGTCTCTCTCTCTCTCTGTCTCTCTAGCGCTTTCAATTGTCACCGTCAATTATGGGGGAGGGGATTCACGGCTCATATGTGTCTGCTTTTTCTTTGCTAATATGTCCAGACCTCTATCCTTAAAGAAATAAGTTTTGCTACAGTTTTCATCACTAGAGCACCAAGCAGCCCTCATTTACTGTTATTTTAATGATGTTGATTTCTTGATATTTGTTGCCCGGATCCAATAAGATCACGAGCTTGACGTGAAGTCCACCGTCGAAAGATAAGGGTTAAGTGTGAACGATTAGAAGATTACTTTTCATAGACGACGATCAGGCCATGCTAATTTGATAATTTAGATATCCTCGGTCAAGAGATAGTCTTCTCGTTTGTTTGTGTAAACATGCATAAAAGTCTTCATGTTTGTCTGTTTTATCAAACCCTTTTTTGGCGTATGCTAGTCGGAAACAATAAACCACGAATCAGTAACATCAAACCATCGAAAAGCAGTTGTCATCTCACTTAAGCCAAATACAAAGGATGGGGAGGCTGCTTCTTATTTCTACGGAGGGCTCTAATGACACGTTGGAATAGAGGGTGACCTGCACCTTTATATATTTCTAGAATATGACCCTAAGGTTTCCGTCAATTTGTGTCTGCAAGCAGTTAACCATACATGTCACTGAAAGGTCGTAGCATTTGCTAGGAACATAATCGTGTTGCCGCATTTCGATACTACAAGCTCGACTCGACTATTCAAGGCTCAATCCTGAAACTTAATTCGACTCAACTCGATTATGTTATTTAACAAGTGGGAACTTGAACATGAATTAAATTTAGGGGTGATCGGTTCCCGGGCGGTTCCCGGTTCCCGGTTCCCCTAGGAACCGGGAACCGGACCGGTGGAACCGGTTCCCTATTATGGAGAACCGGGAACCGGACCGAACAAGATTGGGCGGTTCTGGTCCGGTTCTTGCCGGTCCGGTCCGGTTCCCGGGCGGTTCCCGGTTCCAATTAACGCGAAAATAATTGCACGTCCACGGTTCACTCGTCGCATTTTCTGAACGTCCACTCGTCCACGTTTACGATCCGCTAGTGCTCACTGTGCTGGACGTCCAGTTTGCCAGTTTGTTGGACGTCCGTCCAGTTTGCTGGACGTCCAGTGTCCAGCACCAGTGGCGTCCAGTGGACGTGTCCAAAACCAAAAATGCGCCACGTGAGACTGTGAGTCTGAGAGAGAGAGAGAGACCGAGTGAGACTGTTCTGTGAGAGAGAGACCGAGCGTGGGCCGAGTGAGCGAAGTGGGCTTGTGAGGAATTTTTTTTTTGAACTACCAGTCCGGTTCCGGGCGGGCGGTTCCACCCCCGGAACCGGGAACCGGACCGAATTTCCCGGTTCCATTTTTTGTGGAACCGGGAACCGGACCGCCCGTCTGGGAACCGCCCGGAACCGCCGGTTCCGGGCGGTTCCTTTTGCACACCCCTAATTAAATTGAGAAGGGTTGATAGTTTTAGATCCATGTACGAATGAATATGCAATATTTGATCGGGCTCGCAATGTTCAAGGTTGAGCTCGCCTCTGTAAGTACTCGAGGGGAAAAGTGCCAAAAAAGTCCTAACCTTTGCCACTTGTGCCAAAAAAGTCCTCAACTTTTTTTGTGACAAATCAATCCTAAACCTTTACAAGTTGCGTCATATAAGTCCTTACGTCAATTGGTGACCAGAGAAAGCACACGTGGCGCCAACATGGCATCAACGTGGCTCGCCGAAACTCACCGGCGATGACATGGCGCCACGTGGTGACAACATTTCTTTTATTTTTTTTTTCTTCTTCTTCTTTTTCTTCTCGGATGGCCTTTGGAGCGGCGGAGCCTCACTGGCAACGGGGAGGGTGGGGCGAGGCCGGCCTCGCCCGGATCTGGGCGAGGCACCCGGATTTGGGCGGGACAGCCCCGCCCTTGCCCAGACAGGGGCGGACAGGGCCGCCTAGATCTGAGCAAAGGCGGGGCTATCCCGCCTAGATCTGGGCAGAGGCGGGGCTGCCCCGCCCAGATCTGGGCAAGAGTGGCCTTGCTCTGCCCTCGTTGGCTGCTGGCTGGCCTCCCTAGCCCCCGCCGCCCTCGCCCTCGCCGGCAAGGGCTCCGCTACTCCAAAGGCCGTCCAAGAAGAAGAAAAAGAAGAAGAAAAAAAAAGTTGTGGTCACGTGGCACCCGTCATCGTCGGTGAGCCACGTCGGCTCCACGTGTGTTTTCTCCGGTTACCAACTGACGGAATGACTTATATGGCACAACTTGCAAATGTTTATGACTAATTTGGCACAAAAAAAAATGTGGATGACTTTTTTTGCACTTTTCCCAATACTCGAGCTACTTGAACTCATAGATGACCGAGCTGAGTTCGATTAATCAACAAGTCAAATTCTTGTAATTCGAACCGATTCTTATTTCTTGTTAGAGCCGAATTTGGTTTTGTCTCAGTGAAGCGAAAACTGCAATATCGACGACGAACCCAACTACAAGAATGAACCTTCAATAAAGCCAGACAATACAATTCGTACACGCGTGTGAAAATTGGATTCCTCATGTGCCCGAGAGAAGATTGAACTTTCGAAGCATGATTGTACAATTGCTCTGAAGCCCCTTGTGGACAGGTCCCATGAAATTCTTCTCTCTAGTGCAAATTGAGCAATTATTGAGTTGGTGATACGAATTGAGTAAACTGAAATCGCTTGACGCACCTAACATATATATATTTCCACTGTCTTCCCACCCTCCCAATTTACTAGATTGGAGCTCGAAGCTAGAACAATAGCTAGATGCAATGAACTTTGGTCGGTAGACCTTAATCGATGATGGTGAAGTTGACAACCGAGCCCCACTGATTCCAATCTGCAACCTCTAAAGAAATATTGTTGGACTTCGTCCAAATTGCTTGCTGTTTGGACTAAAGGTGGGTTTTGGTTCCACTTGAATGGACAGTTCGCTCCTCATTTCTTAAAACGAAGTTCATTCGAAGAGAAATTAATAGTCGTCTCTCTCCACGCTATTTGTTAACACGTTTCCGGGGGTGCACTCTCAAAATTCCATAAGTTTTCAGAAATTATTTGCTTATGTAACGCGCTTCGTGTTCTTTTAAAAACTCACGGTTGGTTGGCGTTAATGATATGTTCCTCTCACAAAGATCACGGATTTGGAAGATAATTCTTTTAAGTTTAATCAGTATTACCTAGACGATAATGACGATTGATAATTCTTTTTAGGGTCAATGACGTCAGGGACGTTGGACAAGAAAGAAAATGACATCGGGTATGGTCCAACGATAACCAAGTTTGGTCCATCAAATCCAAATTCGTAACCTTATTAATCTTTTGTGTTTAATTTACAAATGATGACCCAACTGCCTATAACAAGCATGATAGAACATATCTCAATCTTTAATGATCTTTATGGGCCAGCATAGCATGAGATACAAGCGTGATGAAATTGGCACTACTATGTGATATGGATTGCAATGAAAATGTTAAGATTGGCATCATTGTATACACGTCACTTCTCGCATTTTCCATTAAAATTAGGACATAATGTACAATTTTTATGATCGCGCCACATTGGAACCTTCCTCTTGTTTCTTTCTATTTGTATAAGAAAAGAAGAGGAGTACGAGACAGTGATATTTTTCTGAGGGAAGATGCAATGGCGACAAGTGTGAGGTTGTATTCATGTGATGGACTAATTAGCGCGTAACTCGCATGCTTAAAAATTACAAAGAAAGAATAAACAAAAAAAAATCTTTTCTTTTCGACACTGTCACAATTAACTTTATTTGTCATCCTATATGAATCGGTCACGCTCATGAAATGGTGATCATAAAATATGGAGCCCTGCAAGGAACAAGCATAGTGGAAGGGCGTTATCTTTCCTCATTCTTTTAATAAACTGCCACCTTCAATATCGAATATAATTTATGCAGACATGCGAAGCACACTTTATGTTCAATACAAGTTTGTGTCTACCGGAACTTATGCGCATCCCCTCATGACTTGTCCCAAGTCTGCGAAGCGTTTGCAATGCAGACATGTCGCCGTATCTGCAATGGAATGTTGATGAGGCTTTGACAGTTCTCTGGACTTCTTCATCTCTCGCTTAAACCTGGTCGAAGTTTGATGTGAGAAAAGCTACTGAACAAGCATTGACGAATCGAAAATGAACTTCCGAATACATTAAAGAATTCATTTACCTTAAAACTTAACCACATCGAATCTTCCATGGTAGTGTAATTAAACAAAGACACCCTGCAAAAGATGGATTCAAAGAAGATGTAGACACTCATTTCCAACAAGGAGGGAGTTCATTACTCCTCATACTAGAATGCTGCGAACGAGAGCCCTCTTCCTCAACCAATGTCTGTATGGATGTGACATCCCAACCTTGCTCTCTCCAGTAAGCATAACGAATTTCGGGAACGTGCGCAACTTTCTGATAGTCCTTATTTTGTTCGCCCGGCTTAAGCTTCTGGACTAATTCATCAGGCAGGTCGAAGAACTCTAACACTTTGAGCATGTTTAAGTGTTCGATTCCTAATGGCAGATCCTTGAGCAATTTGCACCGCAAGACCATCAACTTTTCTAGACAGGGCATTGCTCCCTTCTCCACCTGCATGAACTCGAGCTCCTCGAAAAGATCGAGCCCTAATATCTTAAGTTTCATAAATCCTGTGGCCTTGAAGCACAAAGTTTGCCAATGATAAACATGCAGCAACTCGAGATGAATTAGACTGGGCAAATTTTGAAGGGATTCCATAGGATCATCACTGAAACAGGACATTCTCAGGCATAGTTTTACCAAGCCGTGGTGGTTAGCAATCCAACTTGGTAGGGTCTGTAAGTGTCCCCTCAAAAAGATCCTCTGAAGTAGTCGCGGAGGAGAAGAAAGGTGATGCAGATCAATTTCTTCATCATCATCCAATGCAAAAACGGCCAGTGAGGAAAGGTTGGTTAACTTTGCTATCGATGAGCACAGATTCCTTCCATCTTCTCTCCTCAACTTTAACACACATAACCTTCTTAACTGATTAAGTTTCCCCAGCCCCGTAATATTGCTACCGTTTCTTTCATCGTCTACCTCTATATAGCATAGCTTTTGCAGGGACTGCAGAGCTCCAATATCTGCGGGGGTTTTGAAACCATATTTATAGTGAAAATAAGATATGGTCTCATACCGATACACAAGGAGATGACGTAGTCGCCGGAGCTTTGCTATCTCCACAGGCAATGTGGTGACATGAGTGTCTTTAAGGTCTAGTGTCTCTAGGCTCTGAAGGTTCCCTATGGAACTTGGAATTGTTTGAATATGGGTAGATCTTAAGCTTAAAAACTTGAGACAATACATATCAAGTACCTGAGCTGGGAAACGGCTTATCGGAGCATGGCGTAAATCTAGGACACCGAGAAGGTTGAATTCAAATGAGAGAGCCTCGTCAATGGAAGAATTGTCGACACCAAACATGAACAGAGATCTGAGATGGCAAAGTGACCGGTTTTCTTGTGCAATCTGAAATGCTTTGTGTATGGATAGGCGGCGAACTCTTTCTGGCCAGTGTACTCTGTGTTCCTGGTTTATGATTGCATAATTTTGGTCCCTAGCCTTTGAAATGATTATTTCCAGCAAAAGGTCATGAACTCGGCACGTTTTTACCCTTCCATCGCTGGTAGTCTCTGCCACCTGGATGAGGCTTCTGTTCAAGAGCTCATTGAGGTAGTCCTCACCGACTTCTTCCAGGGTCTTACCTTCTTTCCTTTCAACAAAGCCCTCTGCTATCCAGAGCCGGATTATCCTCATACGCTCGATAATGTGAGCCTCAGGGAATACACTCAAATGCAAGAAACAGGACTTCAAGTAATAAGGCAAATCATTAAAACTCAACGAAAGTACCTGCTTCAGGTTTATGAGCTTTTCATTGCCATCAATTTCAGAATGGAGACTGCGAAGGACAAGTTCCCATTCATCAATTCTTCCTGTGTCCTTCATTGCCAGAACACCACCAATGGCCACGATTGCTAGGGGAAGTCCTTCACACTTTTTCAAGATCTGTCGACAGATTTCCTTTAAGTGGCTGGGGCAGGCGTTCTCTTTGAATGTCTTCCTACAGAAAAGTTCATGTGATTGTTCAGCTGACAAGGGGTTCATGTTATAGACCTTCCCTGTACATCCACTTCCAGATGCTGATGCTAGATCTGATTTCCTTGTTGTGACCAATATTCGACTGCCATTGTTATTGTTCGGTAATGCACATTTGACTGCATCCAATTTGTTCGCGTCCCATACATCGTCAAGAACAATTAGGTATTTCGACCTCCTTTCCTGGAGGAAGCCTTTGATCATCATTCTAACAGAACTGCTGTCGGAAGTTTCAGCTTCGGCAGGAACCATCTTCATGATGCTTCTGGCGATCTGTTGAAGCATGTCTAAAAGCAGCTCTTCTGTCCTTGATGAAGGAGAAAGAGTGACCCAAGCACGTACTGCGAATCGTTTCTTCACTGCTGGGTCATCATAAACTTGCTTTGCTAGGGTCGTCTTCCCCAAACCTCCCATGCCAACCACCGAGATTACCTCACATTGCGAAACACCCCGGACCAACCATTTGACAAGCTCCTTTTTGGGCTCTTCGATGCCCACCAGGTCAGATTTTTCTACCAGAAGTGCATCTCCTCGATGGTCTTGCCACTTGTTGCCTTCATAAGAAGAGGTCGAGCTTGGACCTCTATCGGTTGTGCTCAAACCATCAAACAGTCTCTGCTGTCCTTCACAGATACTTTTTATTCTGGGGCTGACACTTTTCATAGCTGAAATCAGTCGGTGTCGAGCTTTCCTGTTTCTGACACTGGTTTGAAACATTTGCAGAAGGCCCTCAGTTTGATGATCCTGCGAAGAGAGTTGCTTATATTCATCGAGAACATCCTCAGCGTCATATGCAATTTCTCGTACTTGCTTCACCCATACTTTGACTTCTTCATTGCACTCTTCCATGGAATCTGCAGCTTTTAGGAAGGCCTTGATGCGCTCAAATTCTCTCATCAGAGACATACATTCTCCGTGGCCTTCTCTGTCTTGTCGCATCCCATTCTCAACAAAGCTTTCGAGCTTGCTAAGTAGATACACCACTGCACTTTCTGCCATTCTGCTTGGAATTTTGCAAGATAAGAGGTCAGTGGCTGTCCCAATACTACAAACTGTGTCTGCGGTATTGAGATTTGATTTGATGTGCATGACTAAATGACTGCTCTTGAATATGGTATACTCAATGTTCAACATGTTGAGCTCGAAAACCAATTAGACAAGTTTGCTTGTGCTGAACCAGTTGGTTACTTTTTCTGTGAGCATGTATTGCTTGTAAAGTTACCAGCTCCTTTCTCTGACTTAGCTTGGCTCTCAGAGATTTCAAGTTGCCACGCATTGTAGATTCACTACATTTACTTAAGATTTCAGGTACAAAATGTAAATGTTTGCACCTTGAAACACTGAGACCTCTGAAGTGTGTAAAGTTTTAAGTACTGGTTTTAGCTATAGACTCAGTGAAATTTTATGCCTCATTGTTACTTGCAAACATGATTAGAGGGGACGTCAAATTCATCTATGGTGTTCAAGAAAGGATTGATCTTGGGAGATGAGATAACGAGCCCCATCATTTCTGTGATGCTGGAATTCTTCCAAGCCAGAAAAGAGATTCACCTCAAAGTATCTTGATCAAAATTCTGTTTTTTATATACCTCTACTTAAGTCGTACTTATCATTAAGGAGCTCATCATTACGTATAAGCACAACAGCAGATCCAGGAGTTCATTAACATAATCATCTTTTTTTTAAAATAGCACGAAGCCAGTGTGTGTTCGACCAGAAATGACATTACTGGTCAATCTCAATCTGGAGAATAACCTTTTGGACTCTAGATAATGCACTGTCTAGCGCATCTTATATTTGGGAATTCACAGTTATTAGCTGACTAAACTCTGAGCAAATCATCTCACTTTGAAAGTGCACAGACACTGATGATGAATAAGAAGATGATAAAGGAGCCGTATTTGTCGAAGATCATGAATGTTGTTTGCTTCTCCTAGAAGATACACAGTTTATCGAGATGTCGGTATCCGTTAGGTGGATACGTTTGCATTCTTTGATATGCTGGGTGTATATGCTGCCTTTGCTCCCAAAAGGGCCAAAACAAGATAATATGCCTCTCATTATGCAAATGCATATATCTCAAAGTTTTCATCATGTTGATGTTGATTCCCGACGCTGAGTTCAATGCGTAATACGGACCGCTTACTCAACTACATAACTAATACATGATTAGAAAGCGTGATTTTGTTGTCATGTCAAGTAATTTTGGAGCAAAATTTAGAATAAGAGCAAAGAAATCACGTAAGAAGAAATCCCAAATGAACAAATAGAACTTGAGAAAGTGAAACCTAGAAATGAAGCCAGTTATCTTTGCGTGAAAAGCAAACAAGCCGACTTCTACTTCCAGCGTACCTCTAGATTGATTTCCTTTTACTGTTTAAAAAGATTTTATGTTGATTTTCATCACCAAATATCGCCACGAAACTTCATATAATCTCCTCGAATTTTCTTATTTACTCTCTCTCTCTCTCTCTCTCTCTCTCTCTCTCTCTGTGTGAGCAAAGTGCTCGTCAACTCCAAAACCGGCGTCAAACATAATAGTTCGAATCCGGTTCCAGGATCGCAGAACGAACTTCAAAATTCCACTCCGATCGAACAGTGAATCCAAATCAGAATATTTCTACACGCCAACGACGCTCCAAAGTTTTCTACGACATGATTTCACAGCTCAATAACCTCTAGAGCCAGCTCAGTAACTCAGAATTTCAACGCGCACTGCTTTACTAAGAAATTATAGTCTGCGTTTAAAGGAATCGAGACCTGGAATCCTTACCGAGCGCTTCGAAAACAACGTCGATCGGGCGTGTCGAGGTATCCAGTGCCTTGATGAACCCAAACTCTCTCTCTCTCTCTCTCTCTCTCTCTCTCTCTCTCTTGTGTTATATGACACCAGCTGCACGCACGTCGCTGACGAGAGTGGGCTGAGGCGCAGCTCGATGGGATTAATAATAAGGATTAGACAAGTGGAAGCAAACCCCCCCTTTTCTTTTTCTTGCCCACTTGAAAACAAATTACTCCTGCCTGACCTTAATTTGAGGGAAATTTCTAAATAAGAATTTACAGCATCCTCATTTTGTTTTTTCGAATAAGAATGCGTAATGCACTTTATTAAATAATTATGTCAATATCAAAGAAGGATTTGAAATTGCCTCATGACTCGTCAAAAGGCATCCTCATCCTTTAATTAATTTCTTTTATCCTTTTCCGTATGGCCGATCTAAAAAAATAGCAAGCCATTAGCGGTATAGGAAGAAGGTTGGGTGAGAGTCGCTCTCGCCAACCACAAGCCGAGCGAGGTTACTCTTGAAAGCCACGGGGGAGGGCCCTCGATAGCTACAATAAAAGAAAAAAATGAGAAAAAAAAAGAAAAAGGAACAATAAGAGAAGAAAAAAAAACAATAATTTGGTAGAATTAAAATAGTGTTTTGACGAAAATGTTATTGACGGGTTGAAATATAGGTTTAAAACATAAATATGTTTGATAACACAATTTCATTTTTGGGATAAATTTTTATCCTAGAAAGAATTATGGAATGCAAATTACTTGTCTATTTATGGAACAAAAGCAGTGATGAAAACTCTTCTTATCACTTACGCCTCTCTCGAGTCTCGAGTGCATTCTCCCTCTTTCTTGCGTCCTTGTCTTTACGTGCATAGACTTGACCGAACTTCTCCATCTCCTCTATGCTTAAATTCCGTCAGTGTAGCCAGCCTCCCCACCACTGTGGAACACTGCAAGCACAGCTTTGCCTCTTGTCACAACCCTAGCTCCGCCGCAACAAGGTGAGTCTCTCCCTCTCCCTCTCCCTCTTTGTTGTCATGACCTAGCTCTGCCTTACTTTTTGTCGTCTGATTCGCATTCGATTCGTGATCGATTTCTGCAATTTCTATTTCTAGAGTCGACCCTCTTTCATGCATTTGCGAACAGTTTCTGGAATCGACCATAGCTCGTTCGGAACCTTAGTGTTCATTGGCATTATTCACATATTGCTAATATTGGCGTGAATTCGGTTCATTTTGTCTTCATGTTTGTTTGTTTTCATGCATGCATGAGTACTTTTAGAACTCAAATCTATAGCATTCGCTAAGGGTGAGCTGCTCTAAATTCCTAAAAAGTTTCACTTGGAACCTAAAATCTACTCATCGGAGTAGGTTTCTTATTTTTTGAAACTTTAAATCTAAGCTACATACCTAAGAACCTGGAACCTATCCTATCACACATTATAGGATTACTTTCAAGGTTTAGCAGGTTTGATCTATTTTAGTAATTGAATGATTGTAGTAATGATTATAGTGAATCATCATCTGTAATGGCCATTATTTATCGGCACAATCTACTAATTGTAACTCCTAATTATACACATGGTAATGAGAGTTTAGACTAGTGATTCTACATTATCACTCATCATCGAACACCATAAAGTATTGTAAGATCGCATGAAATATAGATCGAGAAAAACAAAAAAGACTTATTTTAGGTTCCAAGTTCCTAATGTCTATGTTCTAGGTTCCAAGATTTAGGTCTTAGGTTCCAAGTTCCAGATTCTAAGACTCTATTTGTTTCGCGGAAAATAAAGCATTTCCGAAAAACGTTTTTAAGAAGTCATTTTTCTTGAAAATGACAATAGTTTCCGGTGTTCGTTTGAAACTTAAAAATAAATTCATGAATTGTTTGTTATTTTCATTCTTTTTCTTGTTCATGGACGCTCAACTACCGCCGGCCGTCGGATCACTGCTGGCGGCAGCGGTCCCACGATGGGTTTATTGGTAATTTGGTCAACATCAATGATCGGTTGACTGTTGGAAAATATTTTCCATGTTTTTACAAGAATTTCTTTTAATTGGAAAACATTTTCCTTGGCGAGTTATTTTCCACCTCCGAACACCACAATTTTCCAAAAAATATTTTTGGGAAGAATATTTTTCGCGAAACAAACGGAGCCTAAGCCCAATAACTTGAAACCTACCCATTGGAATAGATTCATCAAATTTTGGAATCAGGACAGTGTCTTTCATACCTTAAAACCCGGAACCTAATTGATTCTCATCAATCTAATTCCCAAGTTTTGGGTTCTATTCTAGAGCCATGCTCACTCCTAGCCTTTACAAAATAGACATTTGCGAACCATAGTCCATAAGTGCGATGTATGCTTGCTGTTATGGTTTGATTTATTGCAACTTCATATGATCATAAGGCCGCTATTCTCCATTTCACTGAGAACGAAAAGGATCCAATTATCCTTCTCCATGCTTCTGTTTTAAGTGATGGTTTACATTTGTTTCCCTGATTATGGAGTTTATACAACTGTCCCCCAGCCTAATATATCATTTGCTTTCATGGAATGTACAACACTTTGGGCATCTTCCTCGTTCTTTAAGTATGACAGTGATTAACTCTAGCAGCGTTCGTATACCTCTATTTTAAGGTTGCTACTTTTATCAGATGAATATGTATATTGGGAAATGTTGTTATCAAGCACATTTCTCTATACAGAGACTCGCAAAGGTATAATAGAAAAATAAATATCTATTGTCGGAAATTGTTTCCAAAAATTAAATAGTTATCATATGCACCTTTAGTTGGCCGGTAAGGTCAAAACCTATCATGACCACTTTAGATCTTTATTCGAAGCAATATCTATTCAGACTATTATTTGAGAAAATAACGGCACTTCAAACTGTTAAAATTTCTTATTTGAACCACATCTCTTCTTCCCACGTACGTCTCACACAAGTGTATTCCTACGCGAAAGCCACAAGGGCGAGTTAAATAAAAAAAGGATGGACCAATCGCCATGAGAAGTCCTATGACCTACCTTGAATTTATATTTACTCACAGTAGAAGTCAACTCTCTCACTCTTTCTCTCTCGGTGCTTACTTGAAATGTTCCATGCGAAAAGAATATTTTTTTTTTTGGTTCTTTTATGAACGAATATCAGGTGGAGTATAATTAGGAGGCAAATAATCCCCTAACATTATATTACCATACCGAGTAATACCAGTTATTTATCACGGTCGGGGCCGAGATTGTTGAGCCAATGATTTAATTTTAAATTGGCTGCGTAAGTGACTTGAGCTCCCCCAACCAAGTGTCTTCAGTCTTCTCCGGTCTTTTTAAATATCACTTCCTGTCCATTTCATGATTTCATTTGCCTGTAAAATGGGCCCGATGGAAATGGTCGAAGCACATGGAATTCCAACAATCAGAGATTAAAAAAAAAAAAAGAGATGGTAATGGCTCGGATACCAACAACAGTTCGCCGTCCTTCTCAAGCGTTTTGCTCTTTAAAAATAAGAAAGTCATCCATCGTGATCTCGTCGCAAACGAAGGCGATTCGTCGCAGCTAATCGAGATGTTTTGCTTTACGATGTAGGTATCTTTTCTAATAATAGGAAAAATTGCCAAAAAAGAGAAGAAAAAAAAATTGTTGCCACATGTCGCTACATGTTAACCCATTATCACCACGTCGTTGCCAGCGAGCTTCGGCGTCGCCACGTAGGTATTTTTCGGCCAAAATCCGCTGGAAGGACTTGAATGATAAAGGTGAAAAAGATTTATTGATTGAATTGGCTTAAAAAAAGTGGAGAACTGAATCGGCATAAGTGATGAATGTTTAAAATTTTTTTGGCAATTTTCCTTTAATAATGTGTCCCCTGACATCATAAGCAGCAACGGCAAGTATCACAAGATACTTGATGATCAACACCACTCCTTTACATATATAAAAAAAAATGAGGTTAGGTGCTTCAACGTAATCATAACTTGCATACGTATTCATGTCAATTGTTCGGTTTATAATTTCTTCGGGCTACCATGATGACTTGTAGAGGGGATAATTACGCAGGTCACCTCTCCCCCAAACCAATAAATGCTAAATCTTGAAACTTGATCTACTTTGGAAACAAGTTGCAAGACGCGAGACCCCACGAATTCCGTAAAATCTTATTCATAGAGCCATCCATTGGCTTTAGCTAGCGATATCGGATCGCGATATCTGGAGTGCATTAAAAGAAGCAACAAATTGCCAACACTTTGAAATACCACAAGGAGCTAAATAATTATAAATCTATTACGTTAACAATCCAAATATGGCGCTAAATTTCCTTTATCTTTCGTTGATTAAATAGAATAACCAAATATACGTTGAAGGGGGAAAAAAAAAACCTTTTCCTCTCGTGCTCACTGCTGTAGCTCGCCTTAACAATGCCAATAACAAATCAAGGATGACCAAAGCAAAACCACATCACGAAGAGGTCGGATAAGTTGTTACATAACTCTTGCGTTTGGGCCTGTCGAATAAAGCCCGGCCCAAATTGGAGTGAGTAGCATAGCTAGACTCGTGAAAGAGTAGTGATTCTCGATAGTGAAATAAAATAGAAAGAAAAGGGGCGCACGATTATCGGAGCAACTGGGATTTCCTTCTGCCGTTGGCTGGCTCCGACTATTTGCGGCCACTCAAAATTTGAGTATGTTGTTCGTGAAATCGAGGGCTACAAGTTGATCGGTTTCGTTCGTTGAGAACTTTCTTCAAACCCTTCATGACCGTTGGGGTTTTCTTACCCCATTTATATTAATACACTTTTGTGGAGATGAAATACGGCTTTATTATATTGATATTATCGTTCAAATAGCATATTGGCTATTCATAAATTAGGAAAAAAGAAAAGCCAATCCATCTTTAAGCAAGCTAAAGCCGCTACTTGCCACAGTTAACAGTAATTTAGTCCTCATCAGCGGAGTTGTCAAATGTTATCTGTCTTAGCTTTCGGGGCATCTGCAGCAATTTCTCTGAAGTGAGCTCCATAAAGCTTCGATTCACAAAACAAAGATAGCAATGCAGTTTCTACTGTAACACGTGCGTAGCACGACCTTATAATAACTTTGGTTTAACAGCTTGTTTTGGGTGGTTACATATATGGTAAAACCACGTTAAGTTACTGCATTCCAAAGGCGAATTAATAAAGAATAATACGTATCCTCAACTAGATTATAAAATAGTAAAACTACACGAAGGAGACGATTGCGTTCGTATGATGTAGGACATTTATTAAGAAGAATGTATGCTTTCAATCAGACTACAAAATGCAGAATTAATCTAAATAATATATATAGATATCCGGACATAGTGTAGAAAACTTATCGAATGTAGTCATCAGTCCATGGCTGACCGGACATAAGCAGATTGTTGTCTTCTACTTAGCTCTTTTGGGTACATGGACGAGAGAAAAAGCACGCTGAAATGATTACCCTGTAACAATTTTGTCAATACGGTAGAGCCATTAGCTCCTTACAAGATGGTGTCCAAGTAATCTTCCCAAACGATGTGTTCTTGTTCAAGGGCAAAGGAGCCATACGGTGGGGCTGTATGGATACTCAACTACGGTTTACTTCCTCAACCAGACTTAAACTAGGGCTAACCTCAGATTAGAGTGTTGTAATCCAAGTTCTCGACTGAAGGAAAGATCAGGCAATGAATGGCGTCGTTTGTTTAAGGCAATTCGCTGTGACGTAGAGTGGGCTGACGCAGGAAAGATGAAGAAAGAAGTCAAATTAGTATTTGGGTCATTGTGCAAATTAACGTAAGCAGTGACATATACTGGGAGACCCATCAGCTCAGACACGATAATCATCAACACTTGCATCTCTCTCTCTCTCTCTCTCTCTCTCTCTCTCCTCGTATTCAATTGTCACTGTCAATTATGCGGAGGTGATTCACGGCTCATCTGGGGAGGGTGTCTGCTTTTTCTTTGCTAATGTACAGACTTTTATCCTTAAAAGGAATAACTTTTGCTATAGTTTTCCTCACTGGAGCACCAGGCACCCATGACTCAATGATGCTGATGTCTTAATATGTGTTGCCTGAATCCGATAAGATCATGAACTTGACATGAAATCAATCGTTACAAGATAAGGATCAAATGTATTGAAAGTAAACCAAATTTAAAAAAAATTGAACGTCCAATAAAGCAACATTTCAATTTGAAATTATTTTTGTGAAATTATAAACCTATTGTACATGTGCCAACTCAAATTTAAATATTTTAATTTGATCAATTTTGTCCTTAAGGCTTTAACAAATTTTCAATATAGTCGTTCAATCACTTTTGGCTGGAAACTAATAAGGAGATGTCATGCATGGTACGGCCAACGATAAGGTGAATTTTTTTTAAAAAAACATTTGGAATCAAAATAAAAATAAATTATAACACGGCCATCAAAATATTTTATTAATTTCTACCCAAAATTGGCCAGACGAATTACATTGATAAATTTTTGAATTGTTTAAGACTAAATTGATTAAATCAAAAAAAATTAACACTGAATTGAAATAAGTGCAATAGATTTTGGACCTTTTTTTTTGGTAATTTTTCCTATTTCAATGTGTACATCAAAATTGGATTTCTCCCGTGACCGAGATGAAACTTTAATCTTTCAAAGCATGATTTACAATTTTTCTGAAACTCGTTCTGAGTAGGTCATATAAAAGTCCTTTTTTCTAGTGCAACTCTGAGTAGGTTAGAGTACAATCGTAGTGCTGGAAACTAGAGCAATGCACCAAATGCAATGAACCTCGGTCAGCACTTTGCAGACCTTAATTAATTACTGAAGACGTAACCAATTTCCCTTTGAAAGTCGAGCCCCATTGGTTCCACTCTAATCCTCTAGATAAATCTAATTGTTAATCCCTCCGGATTGCGTGCGGTTTGGACTGAGTTGGGGTTTGTTTACATTTAAGTAAACAGTTCTTTTTTCAATGTCATTATAAAGAAATTCATCAATTTGAAAAAAGTTTCCGAGTTCCAATCTTTATTATCGTTTAAGAAAATAAGTCAATAAAAAAGTATTTTCATTAGTGCTAACATTTTATGTGTAAAGCATTGTGAACGATGACAAAAACATTGTTCCTAAACTCACTCTCTTAAGCGATAGAAAAAATGAAACTAGAGAAATGATCTCGAACTCAATCTTGTTTTCATGAGGATAATGACAATAAATTGATCCATGTTCCAACTGAGATAATGGTGAAGGTCGTTCTCAAAAGAGTTTGGTCGTACAAAAGATGGGTTCGATCATATCCAATTTCCCGAATTATTGGTTTGGTGTTTAGTTCACAATTTCCTCTTTGATTGATGACCTGACTGAACATGACAAGAGGGACAGGACCTATATCTTCATGAGTCAGCATGAGAAAAAATCGCGATAAAGTTGTTGCCATTCGACGTGAATTGCACGAAAAACGTTAGATTTTACATCAAAATTACAACAAAATGGACACTTCCACGATTTCATTGCAATGTAACCATCTTCTCATTTCTGTGAAGTTTTGTAAGACCATCGCCAACTATCCTAAAAGCTTAAGCCGTTAGGTGAAGACGTGATTTAATATTTATGTGCTTTCACACTTCCCCTCACGCTTAGTTTGTTTTTCTCTGATACCATGTGAAGGTTTGTAAGACCATCGCCAACTGTCCTAAAAGCTTAAGCCGTTAGGTAAAGACGTGGTTTAATATTTATGTACTTTCATAATTTCTTTATGTTTTTATTTAATAAAGAAGATTCGTTTTTATCTCCTGTTAACCTTATTTTCCAAAGAGATTCAATCACATATGAACTGACACAATTTTATCAAATACGTTTTTTGAATTTTTCCATTGTTGTCTTTCCATAGAATGAAGGTCTAATCAGATGGAGACCACCATTCTCTCGACGAGGCTGCTTAATTTTCAACAAACCGAACAAATCTAGTCCCGTCCTTGCAATTTGGAATTGGGCTAACCGGCTTTTATTAAGTACACACAATTTACAATTCATCGTACCTGTCAAAATCGAAAGATTATTAAATATACAGAGAGTTACAAAGAACAGAAAAATAAAAATAAAAAATTTGATTAGCAATGCATATGAAAGTATAGAGGTTAGAAATTTACTACCATCAAAGACGTAGAATTCGAGAGTTGGGGTTCGGACCTAAAACCCCAAACTCCTTTCCTCTCCGGTTTTCCCTCATGTACCAAACACAGCAGCAACGTCGAAAGAAAGGCAGCCAAAAGTGAGATGCAGAAGCCCCTCTTGAATCTTGATGGGCTCTGGAATTTTGAATCGGGTTCCTCCCATTCTTGATAAAATCACGTGTTCGAGTACTCAAGATCATCACAAATCGGGAGGAGTATGCTCTTAAAGATAGTCAAAGAAGGAGGATCAATCAAGGTGTGCAAAAACTGGCCTAAATACTACCATACTGCTCAATCCGAAAAAAATGAAGAGAAGTAGGAAAGTTCATCGCATCCGGGTTGGGCCCTTGGTTTGGCAAAGTCTAACTTATGAAGTTTCTGCTGATTTGCAATGTCACCAGGGGAGATGAGTTGACTCATAAAGTCTACCAAATACGCGTCACGGAAGAGCAACGTGGGCATCTTCTTTCTTTTTGGGGTGTCCGAGGATCCCACCCCTAATAGCATTCACACGAAACGTAAAGAAAATTATGAGATTAGGTACTTCAACGTAAGACTGCCATGTCGTACCTAATATGCATTACCAATCGCCACTTTTGATTATCACTAACGAATTACAATGCCGGTACTTGTTCTCTAAAGCGACGTGATATTTACATCGAATCTTCCACGGCAGTGTACAAGAGACACCTCGGGAAAATATAGATTCATGGCGGATACAGACGCTTATTTCCAACAAGGAGGTGGTTCATTGCTCCTCATGCTAGAACTCTGCGAGCGAGAGCCCTGTTCCTCGACCGATGTCTCAACGGATGTGACATCCCAACCTTGCTCTCTCCAGAAAGCATAGCGAATTTCGGGAACGTGCGCAACTTTCTGATAGTCCTTACTTTGTTCGCCCGGCTTAAGTTTCTGGACTAATTCATCAGACGGGTCGAAGAACTCTAACGCTTTGAGCATGTTTAAGTGCTCAATTCCTGATGGCAGATCCTTGAGCAATTTGCACCGCACGACCATCAACTTTTCTAGACAGGGCATTGCTCCCTCCTCCACTTGCATGAGCTCGAGTTCCTCGAAAAGATCGAGCCCTAATATCTTAAGTTTCATGAATCCTTTGGCCTTAAAGCACAGAGTTTGCCAGTTATAAACATGCAGCAACTCGAGATGAACCAGATTGGGCAAATGTTGAAGGGGTTCCATAGGATCATCCCTTAAACAGGACATTTTCAGGCATAGTTTTACCAGGCTGTGGTGGTTAGCAATCCAGCTTGGTAAGGTATGTAAGTGTCCCCTCAAGAAGATCCTCTGAAGTAGATGTGGAGGAGAAGAAAGGTGATGCAGATCGATTTCCTCATCGTCATCAGATGCATAAACGGCCAGTGAGGAGAGTTTGGTTAAATTTGCTATCGATGAGCACAGATTCCTTCCATCTTCTCTCCTCAACTTTAACACACACAACCTTCTTAACTGATTAAGTTTCCCTAGCCCCGTAATATTGCTTCCGTTTCTTTCATCGTCTACCTCTATATAGCATAGCTTTTGCAGGGACTGCAGAGCTCCAATATCTGCGGGGGTTTTGAAACCATCTTTATAGTGAAAATAAGATATGGTCTCATACCGATACACAAGGAGATGACGTAGTCGCCGGAGCTTTGCTATCTCCACAGGCAATGTGGTGACATGAGTATCTTTAAGGTCTAGTGTCTCTAGGCTCTGCAGTTTCCCTATGGAACTTGGAATTGTTTGAATATGGGTAGATCTTAAGCTTAAAAACTTGAGACAATACATATCAAGTACCTGAGCTGGGAAACGGCTTATCGGAGCATGGCGTAAATCTAGGACACCGAGAAGGTTGAATTCAAATGAGAGAACCTCGTCAATGGAAGACTTGTCTACGCCAAACATGAACAGAGATCTGAGATGGGAAAGTGACGAACTTTCTCGTGCAATCCGAGATGCTTTGTGTAGGGAGAGGCGACGAACTCTTTCTGGCCACAGTGCTCTGTGATCCTGGTCTATGATGGCATAATTCTGATCCCTTGCCTTTGAAATGATTATCTCCAGCAAAAGGTCATGGACTCGACACCTTTTTACCCTTCCATCGCTGGTAGTCTCCGCCACCTGGATGAGGCTTCTATTCAAGAGCTCATCAAGGTAGTCCTCAGCGACTTCTTCCATGGTCTTACCTTCTTTCCTTTCAACAAACCCCTCTGCTATCCATAGCCGGATTATCCTCATACGCTCGACAATGTGAGCCTCAGGGAATACACTCAAATGCAAGAAACAGGATTTCAAGTAATAAGGCAAATCATTAAAACTCAACGAGAGTACCTGCTTGAGGTTTTTTAGCTTTTCATTGCCATCGATTTCGGAACGGAGACTGCGAAGGACAAGTTCCCATTCATCAATTCTTCCTGTGTCCTTCATTGCCAGAACACCACCAATGGCCACGATTGCTAGGGGAAGTCCTTCACACTTTTTCAAGATCTGTCGACAGATTTCCTTTAAGTGGCTGGGGCAGGCGTTCTCTTTGAATGTCTTCCTACAGAAAAGTTCATGTGACTGTTCAGCTGACAAGGGGTTCATGTTATAGACCTTCCCTGTACATCCACTTCCAGATGCTGATGCTAGATCTGATTTCCTTGTTGTGACCAATATTCGACTGCCATTGTTATTGTTCGGTAATGCACATTTGACTGCATCCCATTTGTTCGTGTCCCATACATCATCAAGAACAATTAGGTATTTCGACCTCCTTTCCTGGAGGAAGCCTTTGATCATCATTCTAACAGAACTGCTGTCGGAAGTTTCAGCTTCGGCAGGAACCATCTTCATGATGCTTCTGGCGATCTGTTGAAGCATGTCTAAAAGCAGCTCTTCTGTCCTTGATGAAGGAGAAAGAGTGACCCAAGCACGTACTGCGAATCGTTTCTTCACTGCTGGGTCATCATAAACTTGCTTTGCTAGGGTCGTCTTCCCCAAACCTCCCATGCCGACCACCGAAATTACCTCGCATTGTGAGATACCCTGGACCAACCATTCGATAAGCTCATTTTTGGGCTCTTCGATGCCCACCAAATCAGATTTTTCTACCAAAAGCGCATCTCCTCGATGGTCTTGCCACTTGTTGTCTTCATAACAAGAGGTTGAGCTGGAACCTCTCTCGGTTGTGCTGAAACTATCGAACAGTCTCTGCTGTCCTTCACAGATACTTTTAATTCTGGGGCTGATGCTTTTCATAGCTGAAATCAGTCGGTGTCGAGCTTTCCTGTTTCGGACGCTGGCTTGAATCGTCTGTAGAAAGCCCTCAGTTTGATAATCCCGCTCCGCGAGTTGCCTATACTCATCGAGAACATCCTCGGCTTCATATGCAATTTCTCGTACTTGCTTCACCCATACTTTGACTACTTCATTGCGCTCGTCCATGGAATCTGCGGCTTTTAGGAAGGCCTTGATGCGCTCAAATTCTCTCATCAGAGACATCGACTCTTCCAGACCCTCTCTTTGTTGTTGCATCCCATTCTCGACAAAGCTTTCAAGCTTGCTAAGTAGATACAGCACAGCACTTTCTGCCATTCTGCTGGGATTGTTGCAAGATCAGATGTCAATGGCTGTCACTTCTCTGCGGTTTTGTGATTCAAACTCGATGTGCATGACTAATTGACTGCTCGCAAATATGGTAAGCCTCCATGCTTTAACATGTTGGGCTCCAAAACCGGCTAGACAAATTTACTTTTGCTGTCCTACTAGAATACATTCTCTCGAGCATGCATTGCTTTTAAAGCTACAAGTCTCTCATCTCTGACTTAGATTGGCTCCCAGAGATTTCAAGATTTTCGCTTCTTGATGCTTGCACTGTAGATTCACTACATTTACCACTAAAGAAATGTAGATCTGTGCATGCGGTCTTAAAAAGCTAAAAGGTCTCCGAATTGTAGAAACCTTTAAGTACTGGTTTTAGCTATAGACTGGTGAATTTTCATGCCTCATTGTTACTCGTGAACACGATTAGAGTGGTGGTCAAATTCATTTATGGTGTTCAACAAACGATAGTTCTTGCACGATCACGAGCCCGATTGTTTCTGTGACGCCAGAAAAGAGATTCGCCTTAAAGCATTTTGATCAAGATAGTTCTAATAAAGCCATACTCATCTTCCAGGAGCTAATCTTCTGTATGAATACAATTAACAATGTCTTTTTAATAGCAGGTTCCTCAGTTGGTCGACAGAATCACCCTCTTAATTTATTGCAGGGTTGCAGGGCAGGTGTATGTTCAACCATAATTTACGTTATCTTTCAATCTAAATTTTCGAGAGTAACCTTTTTGAACCTAAATAACCCACTGTTGTGCACATCTTAAATTGGGACTTTGCAGTCGCGAGACTACTGAACTCCGGGTAGTTCATCTCACTTTGAAAGTGCCCAGACATAATGGAGGACGAATAAGAAGATCGATGATAAATGAGCTGTATCGTCTCTATGATTAAAGGACAATTGATGCTCGCTTCTCCTAGAAGATGTGTAAGTGTCGTTATCGGTTAGGTGGATGCGTTCGCATTCTTTGATATGCGGGGGTGTACATGCTCCCTTCGTTCTCTAAAGGGCCAAAAAAGGGTCACGTGCCAAATGAACGAGTCGAACTCGAGAAAGTGAAACCTCAAAATTAAGCTACTTTAAATATTTTGATAAATGGGAAAGATAATTACGTGATATATCTATTAAAGTGTCTTCTTCTTCTTTTTCACCAACTACAAGTAATAGTTCTAATCTCAATTTTCTTGACTATCCCACTTCCATGTGGCCATGACCTATAGCTAGCACACTATTATCCCTCAAGAACAGATCTGTTAACTTAAATTTTGGTGGTCAATCGCTATACTCAGCGATGAGCACACGCCTAGATCTCCATTTCTAGTTACATGTACTTTTTTTTTCAGATTTGCTAGACTTGAAAGATTCTTATATATTTCTCATGTATTATTTTGGAAAATGAATGAAATATTTCTTTCGACCCAAAAAGAAGAAGGAAAATAAAAACTTCCATGGGGCCTCCTTCAATTTTCTTGTTGACTCATTATTGAAGTCAACTAAACCTGTGTGTGTGTGAACCTCGTTTCAGCAAAGTGCTCGCCAACTGCAAAGACTGGCGTCAACGAGGATAGTTCCAATTTGGAGTGCGCAATCAACCAGACAAAATCATAAATCCAAATTGACTTTTACAAAATATTAAACATCCATGACACCCCAAAGTTTCTTTACAACGTGATTTCATAGTTAAACAACCTTTATAATCGATCCATCAACTTAGAACTCGACCCAGTCCTAAATGATAACTAATTTTAGTAAGAAAAGTTTACGATCAAATGAATCAAGACTTGAATTTCTTACCGAGCGCATCAAGGTAACGTAGATTTTTCGTGAAACGAACGGAATCTTAAATTACTAGAGAATAAATCAAAAAAGAAAATGAATATCCGTATAATTGCTTTAGGACATACTGTATAATTATCCCTCCACTTCGGGCGTGCCTCGATCTCAAAAGAATAATTCCGCCATGAAATTTCATACGACTTGGTCGAATCGACCACGATGTGAAAGAGGAGTGGGGTAAAATGAATATCCACATCCTTTTCTCTCTTAAGGAATGAATAACACGTAGCATTATCCCCCCAGTTCTATGTGAAATCTGGTGGAGTGGAATTAGGAGGTAAGTGATCCCTTAACGCTGTATCACAAGAACCAAACTCCCATCAATAAGATAGTTTATCATGGTGGTGGGGGCTGAGATTGTTGGTCCGACATTTAGCTTTTTGAGTTGACTGTGAAGGCAAGGCACTGGTCTTTATATATTTTGTCATCTTGGTCTTGCAATTCCACCTATTGTCTTTCGTTTGTCTGTACATGAGCCGGGTGGAAAGCCGGTCATGGCACGAGGCATTGCAAATTATTAGAGAGAGGAAGAGAAAAGTTGATCGGGCCTCGGACTCGAGCAGCCTTCCTTCCCCATCATCCTTCTCGAGCGCTTTGCTTTCTCAAGAAAGACGCAGAAAGTCAAGAAAGTGACGCGGTGGCCGGTGGCAACGAAGGCGACTCGTCGCGGCTATTTGAGACGATTCGTCGTACGAGCGGAGGATATATTTTGATAATGTGTTCCCTCGTACCGAAAGAGACAGGGTCAAGCATTGACACCAAACGTGATGATCAATCCATATCAAAGGGACGTGAAGCTACTTGTCACTGTTCACCCTCTATCTCTCCCCCCCCCCCTCTTTTTTCCACAGAAAACAAGCGTTGCTGAAAAAAACATTCAAAAAAATTATTTTCGAAGAAAATGGATTCACATGTGTTTGTTTCGATATGCTTTCCAAATCATATGAAAATAAATTACATGAAAAACATTTTTTTCTTAACTTGATCATTTATATTTCTTAGACTAATTAGCCAGTGAAATATTTTTTCATTATCGATAACAATCCGTATCTAAGCATTTTCATGGACAATGAAAATATTTTTTTTTCGTTTATTTATTTCTATAAGCAATACAAGCGATTATTTTTTTAGATAAGATTTTTCCAAACTATTCATTTTAAACAAAATTGGACAGAACCCCAATCAAAATTATGAATTGCTTCTTTTTCTTGCCCCACCCAGCCTAGAAGGGTAGAAGTCGAGGGTTGAAAGCCTTTTCTTTTCACAAAGAAGGGGGATGCTGGTGCTTAATTTACTGAAACTTTAGCCTTGCTCCTCCATAGAAATTACGGTCCGAACTTCATATTCGGCATCTACAAGCAAAACCACTTTTAGCATGTGATACAAAGGGACGAATGAAAGAAAAACCGTCCCGTCCCGTCCTTGAAGTACGCAGCTAACATTAGAACTCAAGTTTCATGGATCTAAATTCTAGAATACAATACAAATATGGCAAGAGACATGCCCGCTTCTCGACGAACTGAGTTAGGTTTAATTGGAGAGCGTTTTAGATTAGCCTGCGACGCATGGATTGGACACAATGTTTCGCTCTTCTCTTGACCAACACAAAATCGATTTTCCAACGGACGAGATCCAAAATAAATGCTAAACCTTGAAACTCGATTTGAGTTTGGAAACAAAGTGACGAGACATTGCGGAAAACTCGATCCATAGAGCTATCCACCAACATTAGCTGGCCAGATTGCTTCATCAAAATCTGGCGTACCTTATAAGATGCAACAAATCACCAACACTTCCGAGTAAGTATTCAAGCAAAATTTCTGGTGGGATTGCTTTGGCTGTTGAGATAGGAATAATCCACTGGAAACCGTCTTGACCGTCAGTGATGCTGCGTGCGCCGACCAACGAAAACGATGCACCAGCTCGTCCTTCACATGTGTGGAGGAAAAATTCTAAAAGCAAAGGCGTGCGCAACCACAAATCTCCCTCGCGTAAGGAAGGCTGCCAGTGGTGTTTTCAAATTGTACAAAGGGAGAAAGTCGTAAAGCCCTTTCAGATTAAGACACTGACTTACAATGCTCTCACGGTCATAGTTAAGTCTATTACCATGGGTAAATTTCCTTTTATCTTTCATTTGAAAGAATAAAATAACCAAATATAAGTTGAAGATTTCGTGCTCACTGTCCTAACTCGCCTTAACAATGCCAATAATAAGATGGCAAAAGCATAACCACATTACAAAGAGCCAACATACAAAAAAAAAATTCACCTAAAGAAACCGTAAATTAATTTTTTATGACTCGTCAGACATCACGCTGCTTGCTCTACGATCTGCTGCATTCTTCTCCTCTGCAGGCTGACCAAAGGCAACTCCTATCTCCATGGATGGTTTAGCAACGTGAGACCCTCCAACTCTGTTGTCCCATTACGACCACTAGTGCAGTTTGTCAGCATATAATTTCTCCCAAAGCGATGACAAACAACTTCTACACACAAACATAAGTAATGGAAACCCTGAAGTGCAGAAGTCTTGTTCGTAGCAACTTAGGTTGCCTTCTGTTCTTATCTCCAGAGAGTGCAACCTAATCATTCAAGGCATAAACATATTCAACGACGGCTGGCAAAATCAAACATACATTCAAACTAACCTCCATATCAGTCAATTTTCAGCATTTCCCAGCTAAACCAACTACATCCAATTTCATTGAACGCAATTGTCACCTCCTAACAAATCAACTAAACAAATGTTGCTGAACCAGACGATATCAATGGCATACAAGACATAGGAGTAACTCTGAGAAGAGATATATTATGAAGCATCTCCAATACATTATCACGGGGAAGCAAAGTCAACAGTCACTAACAGTGGCAATTCTGAACATTCATTCAACTTGCAGCCACAAAATGCAATCAGCTTGGCAACAACTATTTGCTCCTCAGGTGTGAACAGTGGAGCCACCCTCTCCATGAGAAAAATATCAGTCGCCTCACCTATTAGCTAGGATACTATAAAAGACATTAAAATCTCTAAAACTGAGCAAGAACACATCTCAGGAATCCAATGACCAGACATATCAGGTTCAGGTATTCTGACGGCACAACCCTGAGAATCACTGTAATGATATTTCTGATCAAAATACTTCAAAGAACATATTTCATTATTAAATATTGAAAAAGAAAAGGTCCAGATAAAAAAAGCATCACAAATGCACTAAAACCCAAACCATCTTTATGCAAGCTAGAGCCACTACTAACCCTTGTCACCAGTAATCTAGTCCTCATCATCAGAATTGTCAAATGTGATTTTCTTAGCTTTCGGAGCATCTGCAGCAATTTCTCTGAAGTGAGCTCCATAAAGCTTTGATTCCTGCCAAATTATAAAAGAACATGAAAACAAAGACAGCAATATAGTTTCTATAGTAATGCATGCATAGCACAACCTTTAAGAACTTTGGGGTAACGGCTTATTTTTGGTGTTATATATATGGTGAAACCACATAAATTACTGCATTTGCAAGACAAATTTATCGCTATGATAAGTATCTTCAATCAGATTATAAAATAGTAAAACTACATAAATAACACGATTGCAGTTGTATGATGCAGGACATTTATTCAGAAAAAATGTATATTTTCAATCAGACTATGAAATGCAGAATTAATCAAAATATAAATAGATATCCAGTTAACAGAAATCAAAAGTTGTAATTACAATTGGAGGACCAAATTTTGCTGCTACTGTATAAAATCTATCTAAGTTATCAATAGGCTAACTTAATGATGAAGGCTCTTTCTGGTAGAGTAATGTAATCAATTCGATTAGTTAATTTTACAGAGAAAGGTAGTGGACTGAAGCATTTTGACGGTGTTGCCATGTGGTTCAAGAAACAAAGCTTCATCCTGATCAATTTACTATTTTGCAATAGATTCTATTAAAAACTGAGGATTTTCTTGTCTAGACAGATATTCATGGACTCTGCAGCAAGATGACCTTAACAATGTTTGGCCTAATATGCTCCACCCAAATTGTAATGCTGACAAAAGAAGGAAGCATCATATAAAATTGCTCAAACAAAATACAGCATTTCGGTAAGGAAACATGATGTATGAAAACAGACACACCTTCTTCTTCACATGAGTACCAAACTTCAGAAGAGAAGCAGGCACAACTTGCCCAGCTTCTCTAAGAACATTGACCAGCTCCCCAGCAAGCCCCTGCCAGCAAGCACAGGTCAATTGTCATCACTGCTAATTCCTTGGGCAAGAAATAATCCTAGAGACTTTAATGTGTGACCTTGTTCTCTTTCGTGAAGAATGTGTGTGCTACACCCTTATTTCCAGCACGTCCAGTCCTTCCAATCCGATGGACGTAATCCTCCGTTGTTAGAGGAAAACTATAGTTAATCACAACCTCAACATCTGGAATGTCCAATCCACGAGCGGCAACATCAGTTGCAATCTGCAGACATATCAGGCAAATCACGTTTTTAAGGAATTGACCACCATGAGGAAAAAAGAAAGTATGATGCCTGACTGCTTTTAAGAAATTGCACTGGTGCTCCTTTGACCTGACTAGTGATTAATTGTCTTAAAAATTTACATAATCGACTAAAACCAAAACGTCGGTTGATAAAGCATACCATCAAAGGACAGGTTCCCTTCTTAAACAATGACAGTGCCATTGTACGCTGATGTTGTTTTTTATCGCCATGGATGGATACGGCATTCCAGCCTCTTAAAAAGGAAATTGGAGGATGAGAGAACAAATGTTAGATGAAGGGCTAGAGATGCATTAGTTCATTCACTAAGTCCATTCCATGAACTGACTGGACAGGGAAATACCTTGCTTGAAGCATCTGTTCTACACGAGAAGCTTCATTCTTGTACAAGACAAAGACTAATACCCTGTTACTGATACATGGAAAAATTGACCATATCAGATGGCGTAAGATGTCATTGCTACTGCGAGACTATAAGAGTAAAATATTGCACATGGTTTCTCTTAGCTTTGCACAAACTTAAGGAGAAATAGTAAAAAGAAGCCCAAACTGTTCAAGCTGTAACCCACAGCAGGATCAGATTCAGAATGAAAGACCTAAAACGAGATTCAATAAAGCAGTAGTATGCACAAAAAAAGAGCAAATACCTTTTGGAACTATGATATTTTTGTAAAAGGGTAACCAAGCGTTCATCACGTGAACGATCATCTAGTACCTGCAAAGGCAATGGAGCGAAACCAATAGATGATAAATGATGTCCAGGAAAAGATAACCAAAGCCGCAATTGTGGAATGCATACCTCAACTATCTGCATGACGTCATGATTGGCAGCTAAATCCTCTGAACCAATAACAACCTAAAAGAAAGCTGGTCATTCTTGCCCGTCACCGAAATAGATTCATAAAGGATATTGCTTAATCATGAGATACACACCTTAATAGGGTTAGGATCCATGAACTCCTGCGCTAATTGATGAACAGGAAGAGGCCATGTAGCACTGAACATTACTGTTTGGCGAACTACAAAGACAAATTTGCACACAAAATTAGAAGGGAACAAAACTTCCATCAGTTTCTCATTCACATGTAAGTTCTACCTACATATATACAAAGTCGTAAGTCGCAAAATTAATTAAATTTACAGAAAAAAAGATTTCATAGAATCTGAATTGAAGACTGCCTGATCAATTACACACTTGAATGAACCCGAATGGTCAATGACAATGATAAAGGTTTCTGATGAAAATAATAATTAATGAAAATAATAGTAGCATATTTCAACTAATAAAAGTAAGAAATAAGTAAAGATACATTTTTCAACATACCAGAACATGTGCTGCCCAATATAGAACGGACTTCTGGTTCGAAACCCATGTCAAGCATTCTGTCTGCTTCATCGAGGACCTGAAGGCAAGAGGAAAGAATTGATAGATGCTGACTTCATTAGTATTTCCTTTGCCACGTATCTATATTCCAATCAGTTGAAAACCCATTATAAAACACCAAAGCTTGTCAAAGAGCAATATGACAGGGACCCAAATGACACACTGACAATCAAAACTCCTTGATAGCAAGCTTTATGACTGTGACAACATTACATAATATGACACAGGGAAACGCCATAGAAACAGTCATCTTACCACAAAAGCTACTTCATTTAACCTGCAAACACCCTCTTCAATTAGATCCTTCAAACGACCAGGAGTTCCAATGACAATGTCCTGGATACAGAGGAATAGGAGTACTGTATGACTAAGGTTATCAACTTTCTAGATAATATACAGGCACAAACAATCAGAAATTTCCATTTCTGCAAGTGCACCATCAGAATGAATCAATAGCAAATTTTTCAAAGCAACAGAGCCAGACCCACAAAGAATAGAAGAACGTTAATCATAATGTGTAGTAAAGACCATATGGAAGTCTCCACAAGATAGTTCAAATTGTGAATCCTTTTTCGCCTAGTATTCATAAGATAGCCCAAATTGTTGTCAAGCATTTGAAAAACATTCAAAGGTTAGAGTAGATAAAATATCCGTTAGTGAGAACATATTTGAAATGAGACAGCTTATTACATTAGCATCAGCAAAGGCATGACGTGTGATTACTTATAAAACAATGACAGATGTGTAAAAGATTAATATGCACATCCTAAAAAAGTAAGGTGACTTACAACACCAGACTTCATAGAAGCTCTTTGAGGTTCTTTAGGGGTCCCTCCATACACACATACTGATTTCACACCGCTAGCTTTTCCAGCACCAACCAGAACATCTGAAATCTGGGACAAAATTGAGAAGGCTATAGCCTTTTATCTGTTTAAATACATTACTACGTATAATAATTACAAAAACCAGAATATATGTAGGGCGCAGCAAACTTAGAACAAAAGGCAATAAATTAAGTGAGAACTTAAGTATTGGCAATGGCACCTACCTTTTTTTTTTTGGGCACCTGCACCTACACCTGCACCCACGTCTACTTTACTACACCTCTATTACATAACAACAACAAAGTCAAATACCTTGGCTTAAACTGCATGCCTCGTATATGCTAATGCCACATAGGCCTGTTTTCATTTTTTTCTTGTATTCCTACTATAATTTTATTGGAGAAATAGCTCCACTTCTGAACACGTCTGCTTCTAGATTTGAAAATTCCCTTGTAACTTTGTCATGTGAACACTTGCAAGTTCGACCAAGCAGAAGCCATGATGTCCATCCACTTCCGCAATTAAAGATTCACAATAAAAATAAATAACAATGTTGTAATCCCATCTTAGACTATCCAACAATTTTCAGAACACCTTCACTCACACACCACCGCCAAGAGTTTAACTGCAGAAGTTGACATAACTAATCAACAAAAAACCGGCATTCATCCTGCATCTTTATTTTCTGTATTTTATTCAATTTTGGACGCACAGCAACTCTCGAAACATGCTCTCAATAACTCACTCACAAGAAAATCGCAAACATGCAAACAATATACATTTCCATCCTCACAAAAAAAGAAACGCGTCGATCAACAATACATACTTGTTGAGCCAATTCCCTCGTTGGTGACAGCACAAGGCAAAGCGGACGCCTCCCCTTCGACATCTTACCCTTCCTCTTCCCCAAAACATGCATAACGGCTGGCACTCCAAAGGCCAGAGTCTTACCTAAACCACAGAATCAGTAAAATTCTCACCAAACAACGAGCACGAAACCACTCACATAGAAATGTCGAACTAAAACCTCAAAATACTACCTGAACCGGTCGCCGCGATCCCAATAAAATCGCGTCCGTCTAGCAAGAACGGCCACGCCCGGGACTGAATGGGAGACGGCTTCGTAAAGCCCTTGCAGCATTCGAGCACCTGTTCCGGCAACTTGGCATCTGCGAACGATTCCACCGGAGAGTACTTTGGATCCTTCACATTCCTCCCGCTCACCACCACATTGCCGCTCCCAACCTCCTCCTCTTTCCCACTCGCAAAAGAATCAGCTACGGTCCCGCCATTGCCGGCCACCTCGCTCGTGGCTTCCCTCTCGTGCTTCTTCTTCTTCTTCTTCTTCTCCTTCTTCTTCTTCTCCTCCTCCTCCTCCTCCTCCTTAGTCATTACCTCAGCTTCAGCTCCGCCTTCTCCGTGCTCCTTCCTCTTCTGCCTCGACCGATTCAGCTCTTCGGCGGATTGGAGGGCTGAGTCACCGTCTCCGCGCATGCGCTTCTTCTTCTTGTCTGGCTTGAGGCTGCGATCGTTCGCGTCCTCGAGGACACTCGATTCGCTCTCCGTCGACGACTCTTTCAGCTTTCTGCCCATGGCCGTCGCTGGAGCTTGCCGAGCAGGAGACGGTGGATCTTTTCGGGGAGAGAGAGCGAATCGGTGCCAATTCAGGACACGGGCAAGCAGGGGGTTTTATTCTAGGGTTTTGACTTTTCTGACTTCTCTGACTTGCCGTTTCTCTCTTCTTCTTTTTTTGTCTTCAACTGTTTTTGCTTCTTCTTTCTTTCTTTTTTCCCTAATAACTCCTTTGATTATAGCCTAGAGAGAATGGGAATTAGTAACTAGAGGTGAGCACAATGAACTGCTTAGATCAGACCAAGCCGGCCGAGTTGGTCCAGTTCTTAAAAGTTTTAATCCAGTCCACATAACCAAAAAATGAAACAAATTCTTGAACAGTCCGATTATCGATTCCTAATATGGACTGGACCACTTGGACCGACTCCGGATCGGACCATTGGAGCGATGAGCTTAGGGGGCAGTAATATAGACCTAAAAATCACATTTCGTAGGAGGTAATTCATACGTTTTCCCGCAAACAATGTCTATCTTCCTTCCTCCTCCTCTGAATCCAACGTTGCTCCTCGGTCCTCCACTTCTTGTCTTTAGCTGCGTTCCTCTCGAATCTTTGCAAAGACATTACTAATGAAGCCTTGTCAAATAAACCATCCCCCAATTCACGCGGCATGCTCCATAGTCCTTGACTTATGGAGTTTCCTTTTGAAGGACTTTATTGAGATGCAAAAGAAAATTAGCCAAAAACTTTTTAAGCGGGCAAACGACTATACAGATCTACAATCTCCCAAACACAAGCATCTCTAATGGCAATTCATCAAAACTTCAAGAAATCATCTCCATTATATCACTGGACAAGTTGAAGATGAACAATGTTCACAAGTTTCAATGTCTACTTGAACATCATCCCATTAATAAACAACCGTCGGAAGAAAATTTGCACATCTTGATGAACCAAACTACTTTTTCTCGCTTCCTCTCTCCCTCTTCTTTTTTATCCTCTTTTGATTGATTTCATGAATAACCATGGCTAGTGATTAGCCCAATGAGAACTTCTTTAGGTTTCTCTTTGAATTTTTCCGGTCTTATTGCATCGCTCGAGAATCGGACCGAACCGACGGATCTAGTCCAGGACTTTGGCGGTCCAGTCTGCGGTCCTAGAGAATGGGAATTGGTCCCACCAGTTTGGTTCTTAATTCCGATGGGAGAACCGGACCGTCCGGATAACTATTCACCCCTATTAGTAACCTATACACGAGAGTTAGAATAATCTTTGAACTAATCCTGCGTAAATGGGTCATATACATATGCATCAACAGTAAATTTAAAACGAACTATGCAGGATTAAATTTGTGCCCCATGAATTAGACACAAATATGATATAATTAATCAAGTATCGCCGGTTGATACTACATTGACTCAAACTCATTCGATTTCAATCTAAACTCGCTAACTTTGTGCCGCGTATGAGATGTGTTAGGAATTGCCACTTTAAACTGAAGCAAGTATGACCATTAATGCAATGAGTTTTCACTTGTTAAGAAACTAATTAGGGAGAAAATGATCATTTTTCATCATACGTCAGAGCACTTTAACTAAACACAAAATTACTCTATGCAAGGAAACAAAGTCAAGTACAGGGAATAATGTGCAACTCAAGACTCAAAAGTATGGCGCCAAGATTTTCAAGTTGTCCAAATTCATCAATTAATGCCAAAAGTATAGCCATATAAAAAATGTGTTATATCCTAAGAAGTTGAGATCAAATTTTGGTAGCTAAGAATAAAGGTGTGGGCTCCAATGCCTCTATAGTGCCGCCTCTTCTAAGGGATCAACTTTAAAGGGCAAGTCCTCAAGTTTAAATATTTGAGTTTAGAGCGAGAAATGAGATTCATTATTTAAATACGAAACGAAGAGAGTTGCTAAGGATAAGAAAGAAAAGGCTGTCATATATAAATTTGAGGAATTTTGATATTCTAAATAGTATAATAACTTTCAACTCAAAAATTTTACCCATAAATAACACCGAAAATAGAGGAGGTGAGCAATGAGATGAGATGACTCCCGACCGGCTCCAGATAAGTCCACCGTTTACCCACCGCTTCTGATTTGCTGCACACGCCAGCGACTCCACGGGGAGGCGTGATCGCAAGCGTCACACCCCACGATGACCCACCGGACCCGACCAATGAGGCTCGAGCACACTGACGAGCGTTCACGCGAGACTCCTCCCGCCCGCACGTATCCGAAATTCCAATTTGAACAAATAACGATTGCCCACGTGGGACATCGGGCTCCCGGAAGCAATGGCAAAACAGTGAATATAAGGTCTATTCAGGGGTAAAGAGAAAGCCGATTTCATTTTTGGCCGATGTCCCGCGCCGCGTACTACCCAAGCCAGGGTGGGAGTGAGGAGAGATAAGGACTGGGCTTTCACCAAAATCTTTGCTTTAACAGCACACAGATTGCGCTGTTGCCTTTTTCCGTTCGAAATCTCTCTCTCTCTCCCTCCCTCTCTCTTCGCTGTAGGGGACGATCTTTGCGCTGCAACCATGAATCGCCGCCACGATCCCAACCCTTTCGACGAGGAAGAAGAGGTCAATCCATTCTCGGTGAGTGCTCTCACTCTCTCTCTCCTCCCCCCCCCCCCTCGCAGATCTGCGCTCAGTTCCGCTTTTCTCTCGCCGCTTGAATCTAGGCTCCGCTCGCTCCGTGTGTCGGGTTCTGCGGCATGCGAAAAGTTTCGACACGTGTGTCGGTTGTTTGCGCCGTTCGGTTTTTAGATCTGGTCCTGCTGTGGTTGGATTGTGTGATTGTGGTCGGATTTTGCAGTGATGTTTTAATTCGAGGTCGGCAATGTCGTCTTGCTGTGGGCGTAGATCCGGTTCTTCAGTTGCAGCTGAATTGAGTAATCCGAACTGATGCCACGGCATCCTTAGGCTAGGGACTCGCCGAGAGTGTTGCAGGAATACTCTCGAGGTGTTTAGCCTTACTTTCAGCCCCCAGCTTTGCTAGAGTTCCAGTTGCTAAAGCTAGTTTCAACGGGAATATAGGGTACACCTATTATCTTACCTTACAGCATGAGAATAAGGTCTCTCGACTACTAGGTCCTTCCCTTGGCGGTTACCTATGAGCTTGCGGTTTCAAAGCGAGCTTGGCTTAATTCGGAGAAAGTGCATGTAAGCTCTTTCTATATGGAGGATGATTTTGACCTCTCTGAAAATTTTTGAAAGAGAGCTTGTGGAAATTGTATTCTGCTTTTCCATGAAGTTCTCATTTAGCTGCTTTTTGTGTTGGTTTTGGAAACTTCTGCTGTCAGTTTCCCAGCTCATCTCTGTTTGGGATCTTGAAAAATCATTGTTGCATCGTAAGCAACATCACCTCTGTGGCATCTTATTGCCAAGACAGACCCCTCCAATGCTATCATAATTGGGGAACACATTTGTTGAAGCAAGTTGATGAAGAAATTGGTTGCATAAGAATGCAGGATAGTTAATCAGTAAATGATCCTTCTGTCCCCTTTAACTAGCATGCATGCATAATCCATGCGAAGCATAAGGATATGATACAATTGTAACCAGATAGCAAAAGTGCATTTTGAAACATCATCAAAGTTATAGGAATTGTGAAACTAGCACAACAGATTTACTTTCTCATGAGGGGTCCGAAAATTCTTACCTCTGAGCTCCGCAAACCTGAATATTGATCATATGGCCGATGCTATTGCACTCTACTAACTCTGCCAATATCAAAAGTTTCCACGACTTTTAGTGTCCGTAAAAGACTATGGGTCGTTAAAGAAGTTTCTTATCACCAAAATATTTAGAATGTGTATTTTGCAGGTTAAATAGTGTTGGAATAAGAGTACTAGATCAAGTTATCAAAAGATTGGACTTTGCCTCTAATTAGTTTGGCAAAAGGTTATGGGTAATGTAACTAAATTAAAGAATAGAGATGGCTGGAAGACAGGGCACTTAAATGTCTATCGTTAACGTAACCATTATTTGTTTATTGGAGAAAAATGAACAAGTTGAACTTAATAAGAAGACAGGGAGTTCGGGACTCTCAAACCAACCATTACCTCTGTTCATAATAAATGGATTGTTTTATGGTGACTCTTATCTATTTGAAATGATTTGCACATGCCGGACAAAAAAAAGGAAAAAAACGACGAGAGTCCACTGTAATAAAAAACGAAAAGAGAAAAACAAAAAATATTTATCTGCACCTGGTCGATGATCCAAAGGCTGACAAGTAGTTTTCCCCATGAGTTCAGACAAGAAGGCCTGACACAACACAGCCTAGACATGGCTTATTAGGGCTTCAACAATGGGCAGTGCTTGGTATTGACAGTGTGATGCCGTTGTGTTCATGTTGGTGATTTATGAAATTTCATGTCAGTAAAATATTGTAATAGCTTGATTTTGATAAAAGACAGGTCAAAATATATCGGGTCATTGAATTGTGATGTCACTATGTTGTATCTGACTCTCTCTAGTTACTTTTTCATCCTTCAATGATTGGCCCCCTAGCGTTCCAGGGCCACCCTTTCCACATTGGCCCTGGCTGGACTGGGCAAGCTCTTGTGTTGTACTGTAATAGTTGGCAGAAAGAGTTTAGTGGGTGGCATACTTGCCCAGCACAATCCACTATATATAAGATTAGATTGAATGTGTGGCTCTAACTTGGTTGCCCCTCATTCACGTGCATGATTCTAGTTAGGGCAAGGGTCTTCATCTTATAGATCTTCTAGGTCAATTAATTCAGATCATCGCCAATACTGAGATGTAACACTTGAAATGCACCAATTAGGGATGTCATTTTCTGAATGCTTACTTGTGAGTGCAATATTGGGATTTTAGTAGTAGAATGAAGTCCTAAATATTTTGATCTTTGTAATTTGAAATTGTGCTGTGCATGGATTAATGAGGACTGTTGCTGTTGTCTATCGGTAGCCCAATCACCTAAATTGGCATTACCTGTTGAATTGAGCTCATAAATCTTGGGCTTGCATGTTGAGTGTAGCTGTATAAACTGTATTATTTGGTCTTTTCAATATGTTTATGTTGCCTTATTTATCCATTTGATGCTTATTTTGGAATTTCACAGAAAGGTACTGCTCCAGCATCAAAGTCCCGCCTTTCTCAGTTTGCATCTGAAACCCTTGGCTTTGGTCAGAAACATGATGCGACAGTGGATATACCTTTGGATACGATGAATGTAGAGCACTTCCTCTTTATATTTTTTATGTCTCTATTCGTTGTTCTTTTGATGGTACTCCCTGGAAGCTTGGAGTTACAATCCCTGGCTACATTTACAGGATTCCAAGGAGAAAGCAAAAGAATTAGCTTCCTGGGAAGCAGATCTGAAAAGAAGAGAGAGGGTTAGCTACTCATTCCACCATTTTTTCCTTGGCCAAATAAAGGGAATATAACATTTCCTATTATGCAATTAACTATTAATTCTCATCTTTTACAGGAAATAAAGCAGAGAGAAGATGCTGTTGCTAAAGGTATCCTTGTTAGGATTGCAATTCCATCAGACTCAAATAGTATTGATTTATGAGCCTTTTCAATAAAAATAGTCAGTGATGTCATGTGGGTTACTCACTTGTCACAATGTACCAGCTGGTGTCCCATTGGATGATAAGAACTGGCCCCCCTTCTTTCCAATTATACATCACGATATAGCAAATGAGATACCAGTCCATGCCCAACGGCTTCAATATCTGGCTTTTGCAAGTTGGTTAGGTATACCTCTGTCAGTCAACTCTTCTGATTTTAAACGTCACTATTCTAAGCAAAAGCTGTAATATCGTAAGGAAATCCTAGGGCATGTACCTTTCCTATAACACTAAGCATCTTTGAACTATTTTGACATGACTTGCAGGTATAGTCCTTTGCCTTGCTTTCAATGTCATTGCAGTGACTGTGTGCTGGATTAGAGGCGGGGGTAAGCTTTTTTCATTTGACTTTTTTTAATGACGTACTTATATGAAGCTTTTTGGTATAGAATTAGGGATGAGGTCTGATTTGATTTTTCTCGCGAGTTCTGCAGGTGTCAAAATATTTTTCCTTGCAATAATCTATGCATTGATGGGATGCCCACTGTCCTTTGTATTGTGGTACAGGCCCTTATACCGTGCAATGAGGTCAGATTTGAGTAGACATATGGGTTTTGTGGAGTTTCCATTACATATTAGTTTTGCATCACTTCGTTTTAGTATCTTAAACTGTTTATATCTACAGGACTGACAGCGCATTGAACTTTAGTTGGTTCTTCCTTTTCTATTTGGTAAGCTTTCTTTTTTATCAGTTCAACCTGTGAAGGATTTGTGATTTGAAAATTGAAAATTTAAGGTTAATCGCATATGGCACTGCTTTTGTGTTAAGTTGCTTATGGTTTTTATACCCATGGTTTTGTCCATGCAGTTACATGTTGGCTTTTGCATATTTGCTGCTATTGCTCCACCAATTGTCTTTCATGGGAAATCACTCACGTAAGCTCTTATATACTGAACTCTATTATGTTTAAAACTTATATGTTGGTTGTTTGAAATTCTCAGTAAGTGTCATGAGTGGGAACATATGGATGAGAACCTTGTCTGCTTGCCTTGTTGAAGCTACAATTCTTTCGATATTATCATTAGTTGACACCAAGTACCCAGCAATTTGCTAACAAAGAATCTCTCTCTTTTCAGGGGTATTCTTGCTGCAATTGACGTGTTTTCTGACCATGTATTTGTTGGGGTATGTTTTCGTGCACTTCCTTTTTGTGCCTTTTAATGATTGCTACAAAAGTTGATTTATTTTGTACACGTCCACTTAAAGTGACAAAGGTGCATGGTGCCTAGATTTGCATGTTTTAGGTTCATGATCTCTTAGCTTCTGGACACAAAATTTGTTTGATTCAGCAGCTGTTTGGTTGAGTGCCGGACTTTGTATCAATTGCATCTACGTAGTGAAACAATAGGATATTTACAGCTTGAGTCGAGGAACAGTGGGTGTTGTGATGGAATGCTGGATGAACCATGTTGTTATTTGGCTTTTGGCTTTCAGAAATCCTCAGAGGTTGAGGAGAAAATTTCATGGACTTCTTCATCATAGTAAATAAGTTGGTGATTTCTGGATGTCTGAAGGAGTGTGCTTATGGCATGTATTCCCACTGATGTAGTCCTCTGGCAAATAACATATTTTATGCTTTCATCAACCAAACTTGGTGGGCATGTTGCTTTCGGGAAGTACCATCTCTTTGATGTGTGCCTTTAAGGAATATTGATTACCTTGTCTCTACCTGTTTGAGCAGCTTTTTTGTATCTTTGTATTGAAATTGTTTTGGGCTCTGTTTCTTTCTGTGTTATTCCTGTTGACTTTTCGGCAAAGCTGACTGTTTCTTTGGTGCAGATTTTCTACTTGGTTGGGTTCGCTTTATTCTGCTTGGAGTCGCTGCTGAGTTTGTGGGTTCTTCAGGTGAGAGAATGGATTTTGCGTATTGTCTTGCTTTCCAGCATCAGCCAAATGAGAAAAAAGCATAATCTAGGGTTTCTTTCATTTGCTTATTGAAGAACATCTCGAGTTTAGCAACAAGTGAACTGAAATATCTTTCATGCTCTCTTTGCTGTCCATATATTTTTGTTACTTAACCTAGAATCAACACTCCTTATGGAATCCTCTTCCTCATCCTAGCGCAAATTTGGGCATCAATATCATTCCAGTTCTTATCTACTTGGCACTGAATGGTATAGCTTTCCTAGCGGTCCTAATTAAGTGAACTACAAAGCAATTTGTCATGCAGCTCTATTGAGTGGATTAATGAGTGACATCCAGAAGTCTTGTACTGAAATTAGGTAGCAAGTTGTAGCCAGCTGCATAGAACATACACTGAGTTCTAGCTGATTTTGAGTCAACATGCATAAAGAGAAATGTTTTCATTGCAACACTTTTGACTGAGCTAAAGTCGTATACACACCTTTATGGAAGGAATATTTTGTTTAGAGCTTGGACTATGAGAAATATAATGGCGGTCATGATAAAAATGTATTTACTTAGGTAAAGGAAAAAGGGAAATCAGCAAAATGTACCTGATGTTTATCCAGTAATTCCGCATTTTAGTTCAAATTATTGAATTCGAGAGGCTGGTATACTCAAGATAATAGTCTTTTGAAGCACATACAATTTTGCCTTCATAGTTTTTGCATTTGGCACGCACTGGGACTATTTCCTTCATAAACAAATTTCGTCATCCTGCTTATTATTTTGTTTACTGTTGTGTGCAGAAAACCTACATGTATTTCAGGGGACACAAGTGATTTTTAGTCCTGGTTTTTCGTCATTGGCTTGGTTTAGTCAGTCTTGCCATTGGATGTCTGAGCTGCTTTATTATGATGAGATATGCCCTTTCTTTTGTAATTATTATATCCATTTACAGTCATGAGTACACTCTGGTAATGTACCTTTCCCATTGTGGGAAGATTCGATTTGCCATGGCCTTTTTCTTGATGTAGTTGTTAGTATCCCTAGGCACATCGTGCCTGTTTCCTGATAGTATATCAATGATATTATTGCTTTTGTATCCGCCACCTATGCGATCCCTCTTGTTGTGGCTAGGAAAATGGAATATCTGCATTTGGAATACAACATGCAAACCACACTTTAACACCAAGCCGCACGACGTTCCTCTAAGCTGAAATTTCACTCCAAAAGTTGGACTTTCGGCTTGCAAAACTATATCCAAATGATCTTAGCATAGTATGGTTGGTTGTTGCAAGAGGAACCAAGGGTGATATGGCACTCGGGCAATTTTATATGTATATGGCTGGTGTTTCTTACAAAGCTTATTTTTATAGTTTTGGGATAGTTTTGGAATATTATTGATAGAAAATGGCTGGTAGGAGGAGAAATCGAAATACAAATGTGGAGGACTTGAACTTATTTTCCATTATGGGTCTATGACGAAAGCGACATTGAGAAGGAGTTCAAATGGGTGATACCTTAGGAGAGGAAAGAGAGATTGGAAGATGATAATTGTTGTGCTTTGGTGGGTACAATTGAACTATAATGATTGACCGACGTTCGAAGTCCCAATTATTACATTTTGAATAAAATAAAATAGTTTTTTTGAAAAATTAAAAAATTATCTACTAAAATTGTATTGCATGAAACTGTTTTTTATAATAATTTTTTAAAAAGTAATAAAAATTAATTTTTCCTAGATTTAGTTAAAGATATAAGTATTTTAACAATATGGGTCATGTCGAGCATGAGCTGTTGAAATTATATTATAAGGAAATGAGTCAAAACAGATTAAATTGGTCAATATGGATTAGACTATCTTTAAGCCCGATCTATCCCACTCATTTGATGCCCCTAACAACCGCCATGTTTATGAATGGATTCTAGAGAAGTTCTCATCGTCAAGATCTTTTATTTGGGTATGTGTTTTAGTCTGCCTAATTGCGTGGTTTCACCCAGTACAAGGAGTGGAAAAATTCGAAGCTCCGGTGAACTCCTTTTGTAACAGTGGAGTTTTTGATTTTTGTTGTAAGTAGAGATTAGGGCGGGAGTTTGGATAATTCACAAATACGGTTTTAGTAAGATCGGCTCGACCTTCTACAAAATATTTTATATATCGGATATATCATGTATATCTCACCTAAAGTGCATTCAATCGAATATTCTTTCTCATAAAAATCTTACCATTCTTTCTTCTTTTAAGTCTCGGAATGATCGTAGGAATATTCTTAACGTCGACGGCGGATTAAATAAACACATGATTGCCCACAAATGTGGCCCGCAGTATATATGCCGAGTATTTCATTTCGTATGCATGGTCAAAGTTATATAAAAGAGCCGTAGTTTGACCAGTCCCGCCAACATTAGGCGGCAACCACGAGTGATGGTGATGTCGTATATAAATCATTTGCGCAGCTTGTTCGCCGCCGATCTTTTGTATGGCGCACGCGTGTATCTATTATAATTAATGCGAGAAATACAGCGAAATTTTAAAATAAAATAACAAAAAGGATTAAGAGGATACACGGATTTAAATAAAAAAAATCTTGCGGAAAATATCACGGGAAGAGGAGAGTCAAGATTCAATATCAAAATCTAAGAACTACAAAAGGCGGCTCTCAAAAAACCTTTAAAATTTTGAGAGAGAACGTTCGAAACAGAAGTCGAGATACGTGGAAACTACCCAAGCGATCGCGTTTCTCAGAATTCTGGTCAACTTCACCGAAAGAACAAAGGAGGGCAAAACCAGCGAAAAGGGCCACGCAAACCTTAAAAATTCAGACAGGAACGTCGAAATGGGTCCAGGAAAGCGGGATAAGCAAGGAGGTGGACCCCCCACGCTGGTGCTTTTTTTGTTTAATAATCAATAAGAAAAAGAAAAAGAGATGGGAAAATATATAATAATAAGTAAGAAAATTTCGACCCGCATTGTGCTGCTTTCCGGATCTAACGATTGGGAAACCGTGTGCTTTGCCCATCTTTCTTTCTCTTGCGCTCCGGAAACCAATTCGACAGAATTCAGCATAACAAGCAGTGTAAGTTAAGGTATGCTTTCTTTCTTTTGAGCACCCCAACGAACCTTCTCTTCCATTTTCGTGGCTCCCCTCGTGAAAGTTTGCGTTCCCGTTGACAAACAGAATTTTCAAAGTAAGCTCGAAACGATCTTTCTTTTTTCAGCGAAAATGGAATATTGGATGATCTTATGACCAAACTAATCCATGGGGCTCCACCTCCTTCGATGGGGTGGCTGGTGTGGCCCCTGATGTCGATACAAGTGGTCGACATGCTATGATTTAAACATGGGATCTACTAGATTCAAATCAAGCGCTTAACCATTCAGCCAATCCCTTAAAGATTAACTTGAATATTTACAATATAAATAATGTGAAATGTACACCGAAGAGCTCACCGAATACAAGAAGCACCGATAATCTAATCGTAAGGTTAAATCGTACAAGTGATACACCATCTCCTTTGTCCAGTAGATCCCATCACAGATCGGCTAGAAGTACCGTCCTATTTTCCAACGATTAGTGGGGACTCTCCCCGTCATTCGAAACAGGGGATCGCACACATGCTGCATAAAAGCAACATGAATCCATTGGATCAGATAACCAAAATGCTAAGGAAATGCTCCCTTTTCCGGCACTATCTGTGAAGCGAAGTTGCCTCTCCCGCTCGTTTCCTCTTAAAAACGAGGCAACGTGACATCGGGCTAGGATTAGAGCAGCACGCGCACTCCCGCAGGGACAAAAGACGCATATTCTCGAGCGAAATACTTCTTCCCTGTTTGATCCGGTGCGATCCATCGTATCATATCCACAGAAACTGGTAGCTGGGTGGGCAAGACACTGTTTGTACACCTCATATTGTCCCCATTAACAAATCAACTCAAAGTGGGGCGGAATTCATTTTTAGTGTTACTTCTTATTTCTAACAAGGGGCAGCACATCTCCTCCTTTCCACCCCTCTCTCATCTCCAATTGCCCAAACGCGAGATGAATAACCACCATGCTTCTCCATGCCTTGTGCTCAATCGCAGTAAGGGAACATTGCCATCCTCCCAAACAGCGAAAAGTTCGAATGAAAGAAAAGAAGAAGAAGAAGAAGAAGAAGAAGAAGAAATAAATGAGATTAGCGCTCTGCCTTGGGTTTCACTAATCATCTTATGACAGTTTTGCCCATCGTCCGTGGATTTTCTATGGACATCCATGCCCCCTCCCTATTGCCACCTCAAAATCACCTCCCAATTTGTCCAAAACTAGGGGTGGTCACAGAATCCCATAAGCTAAAGGACATAATCACACTTCATCGTCAACAGAAAACCATCTCTCTCTCTCTCTCTCTCTCTTCATTCCCTCTCAAAAACTGCCTACGTTTTCCCATCAGCATGAACCTCCTCCGGTTTCAGTTTTCTTGAATCACAGAAAGCAGCAAAAAGAAGCGAAACCCATCTCATGCACCGTCCAAGAAAGCAAGCTAATTCACTCCATTTGCCCGAGCACATTCTATAAATCATCTATCCCTCTCTCTTGCCCTTCTCTCTCTCCATATCAGTGATATTAATCACTGCCAAATTTTCCTCAGACAGGGCAAAGAGAAACATCATCGCATCATATTCAAGAAATGGCAGCATGCACAGTCCGCACCACCCAATCCCTCAACCCCGCATGCTCATCATTCGCAACACCATCAAAAGCCACTCAATTGGGAAGCTTACGCTTCCACCAGAAGCAGGTCCTGCTCTGCACCTATGGCAGTAGAGCCATGATGGCCAAGAGAGGAGGGATCACCATCCAGAACCACCCGTCGTCACCCTGTGTGGCCATTTGCGCGGCGGCCGGCAGCGGCGACACACTGGTGATCGGCCTGGCTGCCGACTCGGGGTGCGGGAAGAGCACCTTCATGAGGAGGCTCACAAGCGTGTTCGGAGGTGCGGCCGAGCCCCCAAAGGGCGGGAACCCGGACTCCAACACCCTAATTAGTGACACCACGACTGTGATATGCCTGGATGACTACCACGCCCTGGACAGGGCAGGGAGAAAGGAAAAGGGTGTCACCGCACTCGACCCGCGCGCCAACGACTTTGACCTGATGTACGAGCAGGTCAAGGCGCTAAAGGAAGGGAAGGCAGTCGAGAAGCCTATCTACAACCACGTCACCGGCCTCCTCGACCCCCCGGAGCTCATTATGCCGCCCAAGATCCTTGTCATTGAGGGTTTGCACCCAATGTACGTTACTTATCTCTCTCTACTTACGGGAATTGGTATTATCGGTTTCTGCATAAAGTAGTCGAGAAGGAAAAGAAAAGAAAATTTCAAATTTATGTTGCATGGACTTCCTCTTATAGAGGAATAACATTTTAAGAGTATTTAAAGAGTTAGAAAATTTCAAGATAGATCGAGAAAGTTATTAAATAGACTAATATCACTACCAATTTATGTGTATAGGAATGATAGTTATGCTGCATCCTCCTCTTTGGAGATAAAAAATTCTTTGACGTGCTTCACATTTTTTTTCTCAACTGATTGCATTTGGCAATGGATTTTAAGAGCAGATCTTTAAGCTGCATTTTATGGTTGAGGAATTGTCGTTTTTCTTTAAGTGCTGGGCCGTACGCTGGCTCATGTCTTCCACGAAAGCACGAGGAATTACCAATCTTTGACCCGGAAGCATAACAGGAGCTTTTCTCATGGGCTTAGCCTATTAAACAATCGAAACTTTGACCCCTTATTGACTCTGGACCCACAAATTTAATCTCCGTGACAAACTGGGGAAATTGCAGGTTTGACCAACGTGTAAGGGAGTTGCTGGACTTCAGTATTTACTTGGACATAAGCAATGAGGTGAAGTTCGCTTGGAAGATTCAGGTAACACGAATCTGCTAATCGCTGAATTGTGCCTCTCACAACATACGGCCAGAGAATGCATGACTCATGTTCTGATAAAAATTTGACAAAAAATGCAGAGAGATACGACTGAGAGAGGACACAGCCTTGAAAGCATCAAAGCTAGCATTGAGGCCAGAAAGCCAGACTTTGATGCTTATATAGGTAAAGAAGAAACCGACTTTCTCGTTGATTAAATTTCCCCCAAAAAATATTTATTATGAAATTTTGTTATATAAAGCCAGTGCTGATGCTATGCCACATTTGCATATTAGGACTAAATTCACACGGTACATCAATATTAGTGTCCATTATCCGTGAAGAGGTCATGCTTGTCTTTCCTCGTAAAAAGGGAAAGCAAAATTATCACTAACTCTTCAGCATTCTTTAATTTCTCTTTTTTTCAAAACTTGCAGATCCACAGAAGCAATATGCAGATGCAGTGATTGAAGTGTTGCCAACCCAACTCATTCCTGACGACAACGAAGGGAAGGTGTTGAGAGTGAGACTGATAATGAAGGAAGGAGTGAAGTACTTCAAACCGGTTTACCTCTTTGATGAGGGCTCAACAATCTCATGGGTTCCTTGTGGAAGGAAACTCACCTGCTCTTACCCCGGCATCAAGTTCTTCTACGGCCCTGACACTTATTTTGGCCATGAGGTAATCATGTGCTTCCATATGTTTCTTCATGTTTTTTTTTCCCTCCCAAAACTATCTGTCAATTAGGTTTCGTAATTTCACTGCTTACTGCTAGTCGCACGGTAGACAGCCAATAGCAGTGAAGAAAATGTGTCGAGGCCACGCATTCTGTATGTTCTACATTATGAAATCTTCATTTTCTAATTGTTTCTCATTCATCGAATGAATGAATCGAATCTAGTTAAGTTTCCATTCTACCTAGAAATTATTTTGGATCAAGTTGTCCGTCTGCCTGTCCCTGTCTGTATCTGTCTCTTTGTCTTAGGAATTTATATTTTCAGTACAAAGAATATGCAGAGTAAAATAAGCAGGGTGAACAAAACTATTTTAGTTTGTCTTACCTCAAAATCAGTCACCATCCATTTGGAAACTTCCGTTAAGGTTTGTCCTTTTGTTAGCGTCACTGACAGCTATATAAATTTCCAATTTAGATGCTTTTCTATTTTATCCTCTCTGTTTTGGCTTATGCTGAAAATCTTCTTCTTCTTATTTTCTCTAATTGCAGGTGTTTGTGTTGGAGATGGATGGACAATTTGACCGACTAGCTGAGCTGATATATGTGGAGAGCCATCTCAGTAACATCTCCACCAAGTTCTATGGAGAGATTACCCAGCAAATGCTCAAGCACTCTGATTTCCCTGGGAGCAACAATGGTACAGGCCTCTTCCAAACCATCGTTGGCTTGAAGATCAGAGACCTCTTTGAACAAATGGTTGCCACCAAAAGGGGCGCTCCATTGGAAGCAGCAAAAGCTTGAAACTTTCCACATGGCAGGGGAAAAAACATTCACCCACATTGATCTTAGTCCCGAAAGCCCTATTTTCTCCTTTACTATTTTTTATTTCCTCCTTTACAATTTTTTCTCTTCTTATTTTCTTCTTTACTCCATGACCCGATTTTTTTTTTCCCTCACACTTCGACCCGAGTAAAGGAGAACACTCGGCATGTATTTACTTCTCCCCACTGTAATTTCAATCCAATTTGTAACATAGATGAATAATAGCAGAAGATCATACATTATTATGAAAGCAATTCCGAGATAGACGGTGCATTTTATGTCGACAAACTTGTGTTTTCTATGACTGTCCAGAAAAGGAAAAAAATCAATCCCGCTGTTCGAAACAGAGGAATTGAGACAGAGAAAGTCTGCTGGGAATGTAGAGATGATATGGCAGCCCCCAGACCATTATGAAATTCTAACACAAATAAGAAATCAAATAGCGAGAATATTGTCAAATTATAAACTGAATAATGGCCATTAACTCCACACAGCAAACGAAACGTGCCTGTACTTTTATCATCCAAATTAGTTAAATATGCCAAGGGGCGACAACAAAATCAAGCAGGTGAGAAAAATGATGAGGTGTGTAAAAGGAAAACGCAAAGCATCTAAAATGAGACCGCTTTCTCTATGCTCGACAAAAAGTGTTAAAAGGATCAATATTTACAAAGACAGTGATGCCGTATGTTGTCTGTCACAACAAAATACAAGCACAGACATATAACTCTCTTAATATTAGTATATGATTGCCAACGAGCAGGGACACTTCATTCAAAGAACCTTCAGAAAGATCAATGGATAACTGGGAGAAAAAGTATAAGAAGCTTTCTACATAGTGATGGGAGACTCAATAGCCATTATTGAAGCCATTCCATGAAAATGAAACAATCTGTAATTTGTGTAATGCAGAATTCTCTCCTCATGTGTTTGCGGCTGTTATGATTGAACCGCAATTTATTAAACTGATCATAATTGAAATCAATTATATCCTCTTATCTTGCTTAGCTATCATCTCAGGAATCAGAGCCAGGAAAATACGGCCCTCACAATCTAGAAGTCAGCAATTTCTTGAGTTCCCTCCGAAGAATCTTTCCAGCAGCTGATTTCGGAATTGAACTGGTGAAAACTACCCTCCTCGCTTTCTTGTAGGGAGAAACCTATAAGAACAAGAAGGGTATGTTGCCAAGGAAGCTCATTTAACCATCAAGAAAGATGGAAAAAAAAAAAAACCTGCTCGAGCGTGTTTACCACTTCAAAAATCATTTCTTACTGCTATTATCTTTGCTAAGTGACATAACTTGGAAAATGTTTAGTTTGTGATGTGTGCATGCAGGACGACGACTAATTAACTAGATGGAAAAACCTGTGCAGCTAAGTAGTCCATAACAGCTTCCTCAGAAATATTGCTTCCAATTCTCCTGACCACAAATGCCACTGGTATCTCGCCGAATTCTTCATCAAGGGCACTGTATGGTACAAAGAGAACAAGTAATAAATCAAAACACAAGAAAATTAGAATTTTAAGAAATTCAACTAAAACAGCATATGATTAAACTTTTTTTTCCTGTCATGGACTTACTTCATAGCAAAGTGGATTGGTTCTTTGATCTTTTTTAACTATATTAACTCCCAGAACAAAAAATTTAGACAATTTGGCTGCATCATAACTGAGATGCTTCTGAGTATTCATTTTCTCAGTCTGAAAATCTACGTCACAGAAAGGAACTGACTCCACCCTCGATTTTCTTGTCCAAGCTAGCATGGCTTTATTTTTATTTTTTATTTTTAAGGGGGGGGGGGGGGGGGGAGAGCATTGTTGTCTCACTCACCCAGTTACTGCAACATCAACAATGTCAGGATGGGTAATTAATACAGCCTCCAAATCAGCAGGAGCAATCTGTCGGCAGTATAAGATGCCACATGCAGTTAGAGAGTATTATAAGAAAGATTAGTTTGCCAAAGAGCATGTAAGAGCTTATTGCAATTGTGAATCTTGTAGGAATTCATGTTCTTTGATAATCTCCCTCTGATACATTGAGATGAAGTGAAGATATAAACTGTAGCACCATTTTCACATTTCAGCATTATGCAGAGAACTGACCCATCTCTAGAAAACCACTGGGAAAAGCAATATTTCGCAAATCCGTGACGACCATTAACATTAACTGTAAAGCTCTTACCTGAAAGCCCTTGTACTTTAGAATCTCTTTAACTCGATCGAGTACATGCAAAAATCCATCCTGATCAAAATGAACAATATCTCCAGTATGTAGCCAACCATCATCGTCAACCGTTAACCTAGTTGCATCAACATTATTCAAGTACCCTGAAAAGTTTTAGGCAGCTTTGAATATCTAACTTTAAAAGGAGATTAAAAAAGTGATACATGCACATACACCCTGCATACCCTTTGCTTTGCAGGAAAATCATTGGAAAATAGTTCTTTAACTGAAAGACCAACAAATCTGGCACTATTATTGAATCCCCAGAAGCCAGAAAGAAACAAAGAAGATGCTGGAATAATACTCTAAGCATGGAGGTCATATGCAACCTATAACACAGATTTATGCATAAACAGACTTAGTACAACCATTGGAAAGAAATTTGACAAAACAGTATGCACACGGTTCCTTTCCAATAATTAAAAGAAATCTAGCAAAAAAAAAAAATCCTACTACCTGCTTATAAATACAATGAGAAATTAAAAAAAAGAAAAAGAAAGAGATCTTTTTACCTTTCATGATTGCAGGTCCTCTTAACAAAAGCTCGCCACTACTGCCTGGAGGCAAGAAGGATCCAGTCTCGCGATCCAACACCCTGGCTTGCATATTTGGAGCCAAAAGTCCAATGGACAAATATTTTCGACACTTCTCAGTATTGAAGCCTCGGGTTCCAACTGCTGTAGACTCGGTCATGCCATAACCCTGCCAACCAGCATAATCAATGACAGGACTTGCCTAAACTGCAGAAATCCTTGCGATCCCCCAACATACAAATATTGCTCCTCAAGTGAGTCTATAACGGGTTCAAATTCAATCAACTCAGAACTAGATTTTTCCATCTGAAAAGTGATTGGAAAAAGGGTAAAAGAAGTCCGGACTTCCAACACTTTTCAGTTTTTCAGCTGCTTTTAGATGTCTGCGGATCAAATGAATTGCCCAGAAAACCCAAAACAAAGGAAAAAAAAATTCCTGAAATTAGTTTATTTCTTGCTGAGCAGAACCAGGGAGATCAGCATATAGTAGGAACGAAAAGAAACTAGTTGGCTCGATTGGCCACGGCAGAGATATAGAACCAAAAAAACAACTAGAGTTATACGAGTTTCATCATCCCCACCTGAATGAGGTCAACATGAGGAAAGGTCTGAACAAAGTCATCAATGCCCTTCCTGCTGAGAGCAGCAGCCCCACAAGAGACCTGCTTCAAACTCCGTAAGCGACTTCCAGTGGCACGCTCCACGGTCCTGGTCAGAGCTGTCAATATGGGCGGAACCACAGGAAAATGGGTGACTCCATACTTATCAATGGCCTTAACCACCTCGTCGGGATCGAACCTCCTCATCACAACCACAGTAGACCCCAACGACAACAGTCCCAGGACAAAGAGCGACATGCCATATATGTGAAACATCGGCAGGACAGCCAAATAGACGTTCTCGGAGCCTGGGTACTCGTACTGAGAGGCTTCGAACCTCACGAAGAGCTCGCACATGGCGATGAAATTCCCATGTGTGAGCATGACCCCTTTGCTTACGCCCGTAGTGCCGGATGAGTACACTATCGCCGCCATATCTTGCTGCTTCACGATGGGTCTCTTGAAAGATTCAAATTTTCTGGACAAAAGCATGTGCAAATCCACAAACTCGCAATCTCTTGAACCATGACATACATCCTCTGGCACAGCAATGGCCGAAACACCCAATGCCTTGAACATGTCGCACTTGTCGGAAGAAGTGAAAGCGAGACGCACATTGCACTCCGAAACCCGTCGCTCTGTCTCCAACCCGCTGCTCAGGGGGTTCATCGTGGTGATGACCCCGCCACAGAACAGGACGCCCAAGAAGATAGCGGGGTAATAGACGGAGTTGGGCAATTGGAGGAGGACGACGTCGCCCTGCGAGACGCCCATGCTGCGAATCCCCAAAGCCATGCATTGGACGAGAGAGCGGAGCTCCGAGTAGGATATGGACGACCCGGACGAAGAATCGACGAGGGCGGTGGAACCGTCGTGGGTGCGAGAGAAGAGGTGGGCAACGACGTCGTGTAGCGGGTCTGAAGGGAGACTGACGGGAGGGTGTTTGCTGCAGTAGATTCCGGTGGCGGGCGAATACCAGCAAGGAGGGTGTCTCTTCGGTGGGCTGGCTTGCATGTTCGAGGGGTCGTTTGGCGACGTTCTTGGGATGCTACGATTGCAGAGGAAGTGCCAGGAATGTGTTTGTTTATTTGTGTCAGCGCGCGCGCGCGTGGGTCACAGAGACACGGCGAGAGAGAGAGAGAGAGAGAGAGAGAGAGAGAGAGAGAGAGAAGAAGCAAGAAGAATGAAGAAGCTGCAGAGAAGATACGAGGCTGCGTGTGGGTTTGCCGTGCGAGAAATGCGAGCCGTTGGACCAGGCCAAGATTTGTTGACTTTTTCTCGCTGTATTACCTGCCATTGAAAGGAGAGTTTTCGCACCTCTCTTGTTCTGAGTCCCAATCCACCCGTCATTCTCACATAAATCTACGATTATACCATTTACAGTGCGTGAATCCAAACTATGTATCTATCTATATACATGTATATACTTGGGTCCACGAAGATCTTTTCCCTTTTTCGAATTCTTCTTCTGGATTGACGTACGATACTTTATAATTTAAATTACATTGCTATCGAAAGATACATATATAAAATGTTATTATTCAAAGTTAGTCTAAACACCGTCGAAAGTATTTGAGCTTTTCTCTGCTGATTTCCTGAAATCCTATAACTGAATGGAAACTGCATTACGAACAAATGATTTGTCATCGTCGATCCAAAAAGGCCATAACCCTTTTAGGCATACCAGGAGGATAGCCTTTATTCTTTGGGCCTGTGAAGCCTTACTAAAAGATCGTTTACTATGGGAGAAATTACGAGATGCCCTCATAATTATTTGATAGAGAGGTCCATGAAAGTAAGAGTCTTCTGTTCATTTGATACGATGTAGTTTTACGGTATAAGTTAAACCTAGTTTATCTGTACTTGTAGTAATACAGACCCAGCTAAAATGCTTGATTAGGCTTGCTAGCTGCTTAAATATAGTATTAGATTTGAGCTCGCCTTGATTTAATTACAAGTACTACACCAATTGACTCAACTACCCTCCAATTAGGTCTGCGAGCCTCTTGAGTCATTAATTTTAATCGTGCAAAACCAACCACTGTGGGGTTGATCCAGGATGGATAGGCATCGTCTCGGACTCGTCAATAATGTCCCGTGATCGACTGGACATGATCAAGAAAGATCAATCATGATCCGAGACCGATTTATGGGTTATTGCGACCGAGGATGATGAAAGGATCGATGGGGAAAAATTTCGTTGGGTGGCCATCATGATCAGATTGTGACGACAGTGGAATGACCAAGAACTGCTTGCGGCATAATAAGGGTGACCGACGGACATACCACCGATGCTTAACCTAGACCGACAGGCTACCACTCCGAACTAATCGACCACAACCCAATATTGATCAAGATAGCCTGGCAATGAGCAGCAAAAAAGGTCGCATCCTACGTACAATGCCGTTATCTGCAAATTCGGCGACAATGCAAGCCAAATTCACAGATTCATTGACATGGAAATCATGTTGATTCGTTCGTTCATGTTCATTTAAACTCAATCCCATCTCCTCTGCAGGACAGGGTGCTTCGATACCCATCACCTCGTCATTTCAAGTGAGCAAACGTGGTTAGGAGAGGCATGAAGAGGAGTCAAGTCATTCATTACGTCCACCGCTTGAAAACCCACGAATAGAACGCATAATCAGAACCGAAGGAGGAAGTGAGCTAAAGAAAGCAAGCAAACATCCAAAATCTGTTCAAAAGTCGTTCTTCCCATCAAATACACTATGTGCACGCAAAAAGAAAAGTTGGCGGTCCTGAAACTTCTTCTCCACTGTCAATCTGAGCAGATGCAACATACACTTAATGAGTAAACCACATCGATCCATTTTGTACGACAGTGAATTGGTGACTTCTTATCCTCGACGTATAGGACTGTATAATGTATTGGCTCTCATCGTGTTGGGATTCCACCCCGCAAATGAGTAAATTATTTTGATTCATATTGTACAATACCGAATTAATGACTTTATATTCTCGGTACATAGGACTTTATAATGAATTGGCCCCTAGTGTGCAGGGACCCCACGGTCCGCACATGAGATTCTTGTCCCGCATTGAAATTCTTGTTTCCTTAGTGTACTTTATAATCAGGGTGCATTTGGAAAAGCGTTTGGGAAAACACTTAAGATCAAAGGTCGTTTTCAAGACAAGGGTGCTAGGACTAATTGCATTGATTTTGGCCAATTAGAGCCGTTTGCAAATGGGGTACCCTTCCTAGGAAATGTTTCTAAAAGTGCCCCCATTGGTTTGATAAAGTCCGAAAAAGTACCCTATTTGAAGAAAAGAACTTGCTTATTGGGTCCATAACCGCAAGCGCGATGGAAGACTCTTTGATTGACAACGCATTGTAATTTCAGAAAGAAATTATGAAGAGCTTACTTTGTGGACCTGAATTTTCCCCATTTTGGGTTCGCTTCCTCCACTTTGTTGCGGTCTTTTGAAATTCTTCTTCTCCACTGCATCCATTTCCTTACTTTCGTAAACAGAAGAATCAAGATCTGTCATGCGTACAGCTTTAAGTACTCTGGGACCATGCTTGGTTAGGCTAGTGCTTTTTGAACAGGCTTTGGATGAAGAGGATCAACCGATCAACTCTCAATGAGAATCGACCGACTTTCTATCCACTTCATTATTGAATGCGAAAGACAACCTTCAAGATCACCATTGATAGGACATTTACTCGTGCACATCTACTACTTTTGAAGATAGAAATTATAATTTACCCACGTCTTTCGATAGAGATGATTACTTACACATGTATCTTTTGCTCTGTCCAGCTGGGTCAAACAGCACCACACGCAACACCATGGAAAAAGGAAAAGCGGGGCTCGGGTAGACATATCCAATTCTCAAATCTTGTGAGAAGGTGTCCACATGTACTTTAGTTATAGCAGAAATTTTGGACCTACGAAAACCGCAGTGACTTCCCCGGGTAGACCGTCAAATACCATCCTGCTGAGATAGCGTTATGCCCATGGATTATATGGTCATTGAAATCACCTGCGTTGAATTTCGGCTGTCGATCATCAATGGATAAGATCTAGTATTGGCGATCCAATGGTTTTAAACTGTAAGATCATCAATGTTATTATGAGCATTGGCGATCCAATGGCTTTAAATTGTAAGGGCATCAATGTCCTCACTGCTTAATAGACTGACCCCTCTTCCACATTTTTTTTCCTGGGGGCCTCCAGGTACAAGTTAGGATGGACCATCACCTGACCAAAACTCCCCAAGAAAATGAACTGTGTCCAAGAGAAAATATCAGAAGAAGAGGAAGTCCAGAAGATATTGCAAACTATTTGCATCATACATACGACACAGAGACTAACGAAATAGTAAACAAGAGACAGAAAAAAAAAAGAGCGAGACAATCTATCATCCAAAATAAGTGACGACGAATGTCGAGTTCTTGAAACAACCAGTTAGACCTAGTCTGTAGAACCCATCAATAAAAGCCCTCAGCCTGGTATGGCTGTCTCATAGCGATCAATGTTATGGGGCGAAAAGGAGGGAGTTATGCTCGGTTTTCACATCCCAAGGGAGAAATACGAAGATAAGAGTACTACCGTTTCTCTACATTGACCTCAATTAACTCATCTTCTTTTGCTTCTAAGGGCCGGAAAATCGGGTGCAAGTAGGCATCAGATAAGTAAGCCTTCAAGTTCAGGCCTGCTTCCACCTCCCGTTCCGCTATGTCTTTTGCCATGGCTTCCTGCGGGGAAAAGGAGAAAATACGGCTAAAACACATTCACAAAGATCGAAAGATGTGAGTTGCAACAGCTAATGTACAATCTGCATAAATTGTGCTTGATGATCATGCTGAAGACCTCAAAGGACGTTGACAAAGTGAAAAGAGCTCAGTACCAGGTCTCTTCTTTTGTTGGACAATTTTTTGGGTCAAGTACCCTACCGTCAAGACTTTTAACCATGAAACCTTTGACTCATCATTCTGCTAGGCAGAGTCGAGACTTTTAACCATGAAAACCTTGACTCATCATTCTGCTAGGCAGACCAATGACGCAAATAAGCACAGCAACCACGATGAGATAAGTACCACCAAGTACCACAACGCCCCAATAGCTCTAGTCATCTGTGAAGTGATCCCGGTACCTTTCCTATTTTCAATTAATATCCTAGTACTTCTGACACTAGTGAGTATGGCCATTCATCACAAATTTCATCAGGGTGTCTCCTTGATGTGACCTCTCCTGTACTACGATAAGAACCCAATATTATGGTACAAGTTAATTTATTGCTATGAGGAAAACCTTGAAAAGCGAAATCTACATTTTAACGATGTAAACAAAATCTATCAGCTCATAGTGAGGATGATACTGAATTTATTACAAAAGACCCAGTAGGAGGAATGCAAACATTCTAACCAAAGAATACTAAAGGGAAAGTCGATCAATGTCTATGACCCTAAGACTCTTACTGGGCTAAGTGTTTTAGAGCACATTGATAGCCACAACTCATCAGTGCTCTTAGATTCTGCCTGCGGAAACAAACGCCAGTAAGTCAAAGGCAAGCCCTGTTGTTAATGACAAGAAACCCACCTTAGGTAGGCAATTTTCAGGCCCTTTAAGATAAGGTCACTTAAATGTAAGCAAATCTCAAATGCAACATATTGATCTTCGGTAATTATCTGCTTTTTCTAGCTTATTAACCGTGATGAAGCAATAGTTTATTACCATTATTGGCTTTGGATCTGTTTCGGAAGCCCAACCAACACAAGAATTTGCAACACCCACAACATGCTCAAGGGATGCTAATTGAATAGTCAATGAAAGAAGTATCTCTAAAAGCTTGGATAAATGAACATCAAGGATTCATAATGAAAGTTCCAAAATCACAGAAATTTACCTCCAGTGGATACTTTCTGAAAGCTGGCTCAAATCGATGTTTGCAGTACTTGTGAAAGGACAGTGTAAGTATCGGTAAGATAACAAGCAGAGGAGTGGAGTTAGCAGCTTTTTTAGTACTGAGCAACCCCAACAAAAGAAGCTGAGATATTATTAAGCCTGCAATTATCCGACTATGAACATGTGGCCAGAATGCTGCAGCACTCTCATAACGTTGATTGTAGACATTAATTATCTGCCAACATTAACCATCAGAGGAAGCAAAACATATCAGATGCAAGTGAACATTCCCCACATCACATAAAAATAGTCCATCAAGACTAAAAGATTGAACATAGAAAAAACTGACCTGATGACGGTATACTAGATATGCAAGAGCAAAAAAAACTAGTATGAATGGCAGAAGAATTGGAGTAATCACAGCGTAAACAATCCCCAAAAGAAAGTAAAGTTGAAGACTAGGGAGAGTCTCTGGAAAATCCACGCTTCCAGGGTTCATCGCCTTTTCCCTGTCTCTCTCTGTCTTCACCAAAAACATATTCTTGAGATGGAATATAATCAATGGCTTTAAACGGAGAATTTCGCTGGCAATGCCAGCCCATCCGTCCACCATTATGTATGTGATGAAGAAAGTAGCCTTCATAGGTATTGACACCCCAATAGTTCTAGGAATCCTGCAAAGGTTCATAGCACAAGTAAGCGAGTTACCCTAGGAACTGAGGTTTCACGGAATATGACCATGATTTGGGGGATGAAGGAGAATGCATGTTGGGAAGTAATTCACTATGTCAATGGTAGACAATGGTGAACTCAACTCATCCAGATTACAGAACTTGTACACCAGATATCCACTATGATGACAATACAAAAATATATTTGGTTACGCGTCACTTAATTTATGTGCTTCAGCGGGGAAAATCCATATAGAAAAGCCTCAATAAGCTGAAGAGTATAGATATTATTAGCCACTTGACCCATTTCATTGTGAAGGCATCAAATTGGAAATTGTCAATTAAATGATAGATTGGCAACAAAATTCAGGAATAAAACGAGAAGCCTCCATTCATAAGGATAAGAAGTCATACTGCGTAGGAGCTTGATGAAGAAAAGCATATAGCTGCTCAAAAGCCGTTCCAGTCACTATACTTCCCAGAAAGACATTCACCAACATGAAGAAGTAGTACTTTGATGCTGTTTCCCTCTCCAACATCGACAACGATATGTGTCCCTCAATTTTTGACATTAACATCAAAACTTTAGGAAGAAGGTACAAAAAGATTTTGAGAGCAAGACCAGGGAGGAAACCTTGTAGGAATGACTTGATGAATTTCCTGCATTTGCAAGATCAATGATTTCAAGGTGAGCCAAAGAGACAGAAGAGGAGACCATATTGAGTTGGTCTCCTCCTGAAAATGACCAAATTTCCTATCTTTTCATCATACATGCAATACAAAGTTCTAATTGAAGTAAAGAAAATCAAAGCATGGGTAGCAATCTAAAAATGGGAGATCACGCACCAAGGAATTAATATGAATCAAGTAAACAAACTACTGCGACTTTTCAATTTTTGCCACATTAGCTGCAAAATCTACAAATAGGCAACAAGGAATGGGAGGCAAGGACACTGTTGAAATGATTATACAAATAGTGAAGAAGAACGGAGCAGAAATAAAATTTCCAGAGTCACAAGGATGCAGAGTACATAAGCAACGAGATCAAAGTCTTCGAAAGTTAAGATTTTTCCAAGTGCCAAATACTATTCTCACTAAAATTACTCTATTTTACAAAGTTCCTGATCTCAGTTGTTTGCTCAGAAGATTAGTAGTTTATCAAGGGCATGCACACTTCAGAATAAGGTAAAGCAAGAAGAATTACACATTTTGCAAGAGCGTCCACAAAGAAGAATTTTATTCCTTTCCCTTTCATTTGAAATTCGAAGAATATGGTTACTTTACTTACAGTTCTATCACTGGCCTGAGGAAAGGAGCAACTTTTTCAAGTCCTTCCAAGTTGGCAAGAGATTGGACAAAAGCGATTGGTATCATGTAAAAGAACACCAGAGCAAAGACTGCCAAGGATATCACAAGTCTCCGAATGCTCAGTGAAAAGAATGGTATGGCTAAGTTCTTCCAGTAAACGTCGCGGGGTTCCGGGGCCCAGTTGGTCAACCATAAGGTTGGATTCTTGCTCTGTTGTGTCTGTGCACAAACTGCCGCGCCCCAACGTGAATTGAAGGACACAAAGGCAACTGGCAGGATAGACTTCGAATCTTTAATAACTTTCTGCCGCTCCATGGCTATCTGATATACAATGTCAAAACAGCCAAGTGTTAAAATGCAGTAGTACAGAAAGCCACTGGTTATGCATGAAGAGCTAAGCATTGACTTAGGGACGAAAACAAACACATAATTAAACATACATATCACTTACTCTTTTCTCGAGGGCTTTTATCTGCTGCTCATAGTAGTCGATTGAATCTACTTGCTCACCCCAAAGCCCACAAAAGCCTCTCTGAAAATTAGGGAGTAAGACTACTCAGTTTACAGGCTCTAAGTACTAAGAATTTGTCATTCGTATATCTGAAACAGCTAATACATGTGTGCGTGATAAAAACCCAAAAAAAAATTACACTGGGAATATGATTTTGAAGAATTATGAAGTACCCTTTTAGTTGGTCTCTTCTCCGGATGCCTTTCAAATTTGAGCTGATTATAGTCCAGCCAATTCTGAAGACCATCTCTCTTTCTCACAAGTTTAGCATATTTATTGGCATTGTACACTCCCTGGAGTTCAGCAAACAGAAAAGGTCATTACTCCAGATAGAAAAAGAGACCTCAACATAAGCCAAGAAAAATTATTACTTGGTGACAAAGATAGTGCTCTGGGTGGTTAGTTTGAAAGAAGTGGTCAACAGTATCTGATACTGACTGGCGAGGAACACGAGGCACATTTCGAACCACTACCTGCAGAGAAGTTTGGTTTAACAGAAGTCTTTCAAATAGCAGGACTGTGCCAAAGATTCCTAACTTCAGATCAAGAAATTTGCACTAGTAATGTTCCATTATATCAAGATCAAGACCAGCTCAGACCTCCAACTTGTGCATACACTTATGAAAAACAATTTAAAAAATGCCATTAACATTTTAGTACTATTTTCTGACTGTCAGATTGGTCAAAGCCTTCCCAATTTTGACAATTCCATGACATTCTCATTTACACCTGATCTCTCTTTGGTAAAAAGGACATAGATTGGATGAGATGGGACGAAATCGAGAGATCATAAGAACATCAAGATATGGTTTGAGCATCCAAATTGTGAAAAAATTTACATGAAGAGAGACGATTAAAAAAAAGTACCGTAAGATTCCCCACAGGTGCAAGATCATATTAACATATAGCTGAAATATGTTAACTAAACAAATAGTAATTGTCAAATCATAACCCAGACAGACGTAATGAAAATAAGTAACTAAACAAATAGCTGAAATCTGTTAACTAAACAAATAGTAATCAGTATGTCAAATCATAACCCAAACAGACGTAATAAAAATAAGTAAGCAACCCACTATCTTAAAAATTGTTTCGGCAGTACAATAGACATAATTACAGGAACAATAAGCAGGAGATGCATTATGCTAGTTTCTTCACAAACAATAAAAGATAATTGTGAGTGGTATAAGTTTAAGATGAATATTTGCACTGTAACTAGCACATGACTGCTAACAAAGCAATTTGCCAGGGCTTCCAAGTTATCAAAGGCACAAAGTCTAAATTTGCTATATTTCTCATTACCGTAGCAAAGCATGAAAAGGATGAGGTCAATACTGAGAAGTTACACAAGATTGCATCTTCTACTTGCAGCCTGGAGCAAATTAGCAGAGGATCTCCTTATTTATAGGACAAAACCTACTCAAAGAAAACTCTAAAGCTCTTAACTCCCTATGGATGAAAAGAGTTTCCAGGTTATCCTGCAAAAAGCATGATGTCCCTTGTGTGGAAGCTAACTCATTCAATAGAGCGGTCAATGGTAGAGACAAGGTCCAGCCTCGCTAGATCCAGAATAGACCGGGCCAATCCTTAGTACAACATCAACAATTGATTGTGCTAGTTCATAGTATGCATGACCGATTCAATGGTGGTAACTCAAGAAAGAAAAAATACCATCAGGAAATTAGATTCAGTAATCTTCCACATCATGGATGCTTATGCTAGATACAAAGCCTAAACAAATTACATCTCCCAAAATAATAAATCTGCTCAAACAAGCTTTAACAAATTATATAAATATCAGGTCATTTCTATTCAAGTTATGAACTTTAAGTGTTTTAAACATGGTGCTCTATCAGTGCCAGTTATCATCATGTAAGGCTAAATCAGTTTGTGCAATGTGCATCATATATTGACTTGTTTAGCATACATAGATGATAATGTCTTCTTGCTTGAAGAGATTGTCGTCACTTAGAGAATATTGGAGACCAGACAATGTAAAGTAATTTGTAGCTGCATGCAAAATAAGGTGCTAAAAGTTATATAATGTGCCAAGTTACACGTTTGTCAAAACCACTCACGTTTCTTTGTTTGGCAACTTGAGTTGCTCAATAAATCCAGGTTAAATACTACCAGTCTTGCTCATCCATGAATAAGATGAAAAAGTGTTCAGAACTTCTGGGAGAAGATAACTGAAACTTAAGACTTCAAAGAAGAAATTTCGTTATCCATGATGGAATGTGGATTAAGTTTGTGTTATGTAATTGTAGTTGAAGGCTTCAGCCCATATTGCAATATATCAAATTGCAGAGCATTATAATGACAAATGCAGATCGTTATATGGTCTAAGAATTAAAACTAAATACAGTGGAAAAGGTGGATGCACTTAGAATCAACTCACGCTAAACTGCTCAACACGTCTTCCCTTTGAAGCCAGGAAATGAAGCCTCATCGATGCTACATTGTCATATTCCTTGTAAAGCATGAGACAAGTCCATATGGTGAACAGGTATTCCAATCCTATATGAACAAAGAACCTGCAACAGATACGGTTGAGATGCTTAGAATGTCATACATAAATTAAGATCTCACGATGTCATCTCAAGTTCCCAATTGCTTACTGTTACAACACTAAGAGGGGGGGGGGGGGGAGAGAGAAATAAAATGAGGTGATTAGCAAAGTTACAATTGCCTAGCTTCTATGAAAAACATGGGACCAATATTCTGCATGTACACACAGTGTCCGATCTTGAACAGGTATCTACCTGTATGTATAAGAGACATGAGTTTACCTTATTGATCGAGGACGGACATTTGATATTGAGAGTTTGTCGATGTTACTCATGACCAAATCTCTCTTCAAAAAGGATAATGTTCCATTTGATACATTGACTGGAATGAGAATGAGAAGTGCAATGATTGTAATCGGCACGAAAATCTTTAAGCTGTCAGTAATGAGAAAACTATTAGTCACAGATATATTACACAGCGAAGTTGTCTGAAAGCATCCGCTCGATGCATGCATGTTATGGCAACGGAAGACTGCTTACCAAGGACCTACATCACCTTTAGTGAAAACAACGAGTATTAAGGAACATTGCCACAGTAGAGAAAACAAAAGCTTTGAAACGTTCACAAACATATGCATCACTTAATTTATCTCCTTTTTGGACTCTTACATTCGGACTCTTGAGCACAAATGGTAAATACAACTTCTCAATCGAATAGCCATACTTCCCCATCAGAACTGCCGACGCACATTGAACAGTGCCATTTCCTGTTATAGGAACTTAAGTCATGTAACCCATGTTTGTATGTGTGGACATGACATAAGTTTGTGTATATGCACGTCTCAGACACCATGACCACCTTCAGAAAAGCCAAAACGGATGCAAAATCATTTTGCAGAGAAAGGGAAAATTTCTCTGGTCATCAAAAGATGGTGAAAGAAATTATTCTTGAAAGCGGAGAAAAACTTCGTCAAAAGATGAGGGAAGCAAACCATCACAAGCTCAGATTCTAGGCTGAAGAAATGAGGCCCACGAGTCCTATATAACATAATGACAGGAACATAGCTGGGGCATCTCAAAACAAGAAATCTCATACGAATGCTTCAGATCAGGTCAAAGACTATGTGACCATAGACATTGTTATTAAGGTCGAAGGTAACAAGAAGCAGTAGCAAGTACGAATTTGAAAATGAAGATGAGGACGTAGCTCAAGCTCACTCATGATTGCACTCAACAAAGCAAGAGGAAAAACGAAAATGCTGGAAAAGATCAAAACTTTTCGAGCCAGTCGAGCAAGGATGCTTGCTTTAAGCACGCTAATGACAAGACTCACTCTATTTCTCCCACAAACCAAACAGGTTCTCAAAAAGAAAACAGTAGTAGCATAACATGCAGATACCGTGACTATTTCCCAAGTACGGACTCTTACAATTCACTAGCACACATTTCAGTTTCTTTCAGCGAAGCAACGCTAAATATCCAAGTAAAATAAACAAACCAAAAGCAACCTTCCCCTAGTTTTGTCGTTTCTCTAGCGCTAAAGACGAAGTTCGGAGACTTTACCCAAAAAAAAAAAAAAAAAGAAGACGAAGTTCGGAGAACAAGAGAGTGAAGATTCAAAGCAAACCCAAGAGTATAAATCCTGAGAAAAGCAGCAGAATCGAGCCCCGCGTGGCGCACAATCTCGTCCTCGCTCATCTTCATGGCCTGAGGCATCCAGTTCAAGAAAGTGAGGTAGGTCCGGGGGTTGAGATTGACGAACTTGCCGACGAAGTTGGCGGACTCCCTGGGACTCGTCCTCGCGCGGTTGAGGTACCATTTGGGGAAGTAGACCCGGTCGTTGACGGGTTGGAGCCTGAGCAGCGCGAAAGCGAGCAAGAAGGCGAAGGCGCCGAGTATGTTTATGAACGCCGAGACTCCTATGTCTTGGAGGGTGGCCATGGAAGAGCAGGCAGAGAGAGAGAGAGAGAGCAGAGAATGCGTGCGAGTGATGCGAGAGAGAGAGAGAGATCGTGTTGTGTGTGAACGAGGAAGAGAATGGGAATCGGACACCAAGGGAGGAAGTAGTGCAGCAGCAGCAGCAGCACGCACAGCACAGCACTGACAAGGAGAAGGTGGTGAAGAGAAAGCAGGGAAGGAAAGAATATTTGCTTCCTTTTCGTGATTTAATAAACTCTTTTTAATTATCTTATTTCATTTCCTTTCCTTTCTTTTTCTCTTCTTTTCTTTTTTGGTATAAAGAACTTACTTCCCGTCTCAATTTCTAGTCGGAACAGGTGCCGGGGATACCGCAATTTGTCAAGCGCCGGTAAAAAGTGTTTGACAAACGAAACCGATTGAGCGCCATTAGCGTGGAATCGAGACATGTGCCCCACATGACACGTAATTAAATTAAATTTAGATTTAGTATAAATTAAGTCGGTATCATAAATGAGCAATTCATTTGTCACATAATTCAATTTTGATACTTTACGAATCGACTTGCTTAATCTATTTAGACATGAACCCCGAACTATATCAACTGCAATACAAATATCATAATTCTTTCTTGCGTTAAGAAAAAATTCTAATTTATACGTATTTTATACATATACTCTCTACTATAGTTTCTTCAATGGTATCTTTGTTGTGCCAATATAAGTTTGCGGTTTTTTTCAAGTTTATGATTCTTAGCAATATGAGAAAATGTTTTGAGTGTTCACGCCACGGTAAGCATAATTCGGTGTTTTTTGTATTATTAACCCAAAGATAAATGGCTCAATACAAACATATCTAAGGATACAAAAGTCATTAAACAAAAAAAAAATTACTCAACATTGTATTTTCAAATTAATGTGAAAGCAAACTTACTTTTTTTGTTTAAAAATGTTTCGAAGGTGTTAAACACTAGTTATTATGTATAGACATGTTTATCCTGTGTTCCGATTAACGTATTGTATGGTGTCGACACTAGGTGGATGGCAACACGTTTGATAATTGTGTACTGCATATCTAACGATGTGCCATCCACTTGATTAGGCACATCATATTTTCGGCATTGAGACAGTTTAAAACATTTATTAAGCTCTTTGAGTGTAGGTTAGACATATTCACGTTTTGCGCTCGTTTTGACACAACACAAACAACATGATACGCCGTGAATTGCCAGCCCTACTAATTATCACATTATCTACAAATGCTAGTTGTTCTAAATAAAAGTTCACTTAATGCAATAAATAAAAGAGGCGTTCGCTTAATTAATTAAGCGATAACACGATTATTTTGTCGAATCTTTTCAACAATGCTAACTATTCTGCGTTTGGTAAGAAATTAACAAGGTGTTCTTTTGGCTGGAAACTAATCAAGTTTATTATTTTATTATCACTCATTATCAAATAGATTTTTGTTTTTGTTTTTGTTTCCAGCACTTAAGAATTCAGCACTTATTTTTCAGTTTTGTCATAGGAGCTGAAAAATTCACTTGATATTGTAAGTATTAATACAATTAGAAAAGGCAAACGGTGGTAATTAAGAGCTTTGGAATTATGTTGCTAAAATCTACAAGTAGTGATTTTCCCTACTCGATAAAAAACTAGAAATATTTAATGAGCAACTTTCAATTATCATTAGCAGCAAAGTTAACAGCCTACTGGTAAAGAGCCATCTATTTCCTACAAAGCCACGAGTTTTGCTTTCCTTTGTACCGAGCGACCCTTCTCACATCTTTCATTTATCAATTTTCAATTATTATTTCACTAAAAAAATTTCAATTATTATTAAATGAATTTTGGTTCTACTTTTAACATTAAAGATTTTCTAAGCTTAAAATTGAATGCTTAAATTTTCAGCACTCATTTTTCCGTTTCATCAAATTACAACAATAAGCTTGGCTCTTATCGAGTCCTGAAAACTATTTGCCTCTGAAGGGTGCAAGCAGGTGTGACCACAAAAATACATGAAAAGCCCGAGATTAGACCGCCCCGGCCCGAACTAGTCCAAGATTCATAGGACTCAAATGGTCGATCCGTTCCTCGGGTGGGTTTTTACATCTATGTTCTGGCCGGGCCAAAATCTCGGGCCCCAAATGGCCAGGCCCAGTCTGGTATATTTAATGATCATAGCTATTCTTAGTATTTTATAATATTATGGTACGACGAACATTAGAAAAAGGTTTAATCATTCGATTGATCTTACCAATTGATTCAACTATTAAATAAGAATGTAAAAAAAAAAAAAAAAGAGCGAGATGCTCAGGTTGCAAACAGCGGGGCTTTCCGTTCAAAACTAAACGTGTCCCTCTCATACGCGTCTCCTTCTAGCCAAATCAATTTTAGGCGGAAACGAAAAGCCGAGGACCATGTTTTCTCGGTGTTCCTTATTTTCCTCGACATAGCCACCCTCAATCATCCAACTTCCAACTAATTTGTACAGTTCCGTGAATGTCCATTGAAATAAACAAAATGGACTAGGATATTAAATGTGCTTTTTTTCTTTGCACAAATAGCCTACGCTCAAGATCATAGCTCTGTACACCGTCGGTGTTGCGCCCACGGGGATGTTAGCACTATACGAGAAAATTAAATCCCAAAAGGGCTGAACACATCAGATGAGAGTACTTGAAAAATCAGAAATTGCAGGAAAAAGATTAAAAATTTCATAGAAGTGACCCCAGATCGTTAAGATTGAAGAGAACGGAGTTGCATGTCATAAAGGTTTGTGCCTAGCCGGGACGACCTTGATGACTCGCCTCGTTCAGACTTCGAACGCTCACGATTGAATTGGCAGATATCAGATCGGAGCAAGACAAGCAAGCGAGGAAACTTGTGCCCATCCGGTCCTGACAAAGTTGCGGGGTCTCAAATCACAATTTGGTTAATTTCACAGGATATCTGGCCATTCGAAAGAATTAGGTGAAAAAACAAAGTGTTCCTAAACATAAGCAGCTTCGAACCACCTAAGTTTCAGTAGAACATCTAATGTTACTAACAAAAAAAAACTAAACACTACAAAACCGCAATTGTCTCCTGCACCTTTCCCCTCTCTTTTTTACTCTATACTACTGTGATCTCCTGAAAGCCAGAGACCGAGAAGAAATCGCTTCCATGCCAAATGCAAATCAAAGTGCTAGGGAAATCTACTGCAAGTGGGAATACGAACCAAACATTGAAGGAACATGATGCACGTAGGGGCAGAGACACCAGAACAGAAAAGTGTAGAACGAGCACGAAAATGGGAAGAATCAGAGTTCGACCACAAGCTTTGAGCTGCCACACATCAAGATACTGAAAAGACATAGCAAAGAGTTTTGTTCATGTACATCCACAGTGCATTATTATGCCATTTCACTTCGAAACCAGTTAGAGGAACTTCCTGTAAGGCCTTCCATAATCCTCATCCTGCATATGCTGTTGAACACATTCCAAGGTAGATACATCAGTAACCCTGCTCATTTGCTTTCAAATCAACCACAAGTAAATGCAGTTTCAGCAACAGTTTGAAAAGAGCTTCCAGAAGAATCCATCATTAATCAACGGAAAGCCAACACACATATAACAATATTACTTGGTGATTGAAAATCAAGATATCAATCGTATCCACTCTATTTGTTTCATCCAGTCTCGAGTGAGCACGCATCAAGTGTCGAAGATATAGTCATCTCAGAATAGAGTAATTAGAGTTCTTTATGCTCCCCATCAGATAAGATACTCACCAGAGGTCAAACAACCTGCCCTATGTGGACTTGACTCAAAATAATCCCAGACCTAATGTGAAAAGATCAAAAGATTTATATTTCTTTCTCAAGATGAAAAAGCAGTTAGGTTCAGTACATCATTGTAGCTAAGGAACAGAGGCTATGAACTTCCACAAGGTTAACGTGCTAGAGCAAATTCTGGTGAACCTGTTAATCTCGGCTGTGGCTATATTATTTTCAAGAGTAAAGCCTCAATGCAAGCTAAGGATATAAATGACCACGCAATTGATTCGGTTACAACGCAAATAACAAATAGGCTGCGGTGTGCAGCACGTACTCTTGGATATCTGATCTTCCCTAACACCCTTGCCATCCTTCTAACATGCTTCACCAAGTGAACTCAATATAATCAATGAACTTCATCTCGTTTCCAAGGAGACATACCTCCAGCCCTGCCCTTGTACAAACTGTGCTCGACACTGTGCTTCCCACGATCAAAAGTTCAGATTATTTAAACTAGAGAAAGCCAATAAAACTATTGTCATCAGCAAAAGCAGCAAAAAAACAAAATAAGTTGTCTCAATTTGGACAGGCCACTAAATTCTTCTAACCATTAAGCTTTGCCTGCCCCCATATCTTGAATGAGATCCACTAACTCCAAGCTCAATCAATCCATTCTTTTTCATGGGTGAAAAACCGTGCCTCCTTACTAGTCTCCCCAGCAAGCAACTCCAGAATACCTTCTTTCGGTTTCATCCGTTTCCGAGCCTATTTTTTTGCCATGCAAATTCTTGAATCGCACATACTACTCTCTTCTCGGGACGTCAATTCATACGCTACTATAAATCTCAACGCCATCCATTGTGGGACGTAATAAAGCATCGCTAACGTTAATCAAAGGGCACCGGAAGCTAAAACCCATAGAATCAATTGCTTGTTCAGCTACCGGGCGATTACTTATCATTCCTGGGCGCAATCCAAAGCTTAACTCTCATAGCAAGCGCAGCGGTCGGTTCGATGGCAATCCAAGCTAGGGAAAATACCGAATCCGAGGGGCCAGATCAATCAATCGAGGCACAGCGAGTAAGAGAGGAGGAGTTACGTACGAATTCGCGGACGATGCCCTTGTAGACGAGGAGGGGGACGGCGATGCCGAAGATACCGACGAGAGCGAAATTCCGGCGAGTCCACCGGAAGTTGTACTCGAGATTCTCGCGGGCGGTGCTCCACTCCTCTATGAACTTGTTCTTGTGGGCTTCCATTCCTCCCCCCATTTTCGGTCTCTCTCGAACTCTCTCAGATACTCTCTCTGGTAACCAGCACAGAGTGGAGCCTCAGAAGCAGCATCCCCTTAACGAAATATATTTCGACTCTTCTGAGGTGTTTGCGTTAATCGTTTATTAAGATTTAAATTTCAGTGTTTTTCGTTTAAAGGCCTAATACCAAAATGAAAGCCCTGATTTCTTGTGTCATAAAAAACATCCAGCTCGAGTTCCGGCCTTAATTTTACCATATACCTTTTTTTGTCCCATAAACCTCCTAACTTTAAATTTAGTCCCAATTCTACTGTTATCTTTTTTGTTTCATAAAAAATCACAAACTTCTATTTGAATCTCAAGTCTACTCCCTTAATCATTCAAAATTTATTGTTTACAATAGAGAGATAAGAAAGTTCATGAGTGCGAGCTGTGAGAGCATACCTAGTCGAATGCCTCAAGCATGAGCTCTCTAAGCTCAAGGTCTATAATTATAAGGGACGAAAGACTCCCGAAGATGATAGAAAAACATAAAATCAAAAATCTTGGAGCGAGATACAAAGAAGGCTATCCTAAAAGTAAAAGCAACCGAAGAAAAGTGACATTATTTACTTTACTTTTTACTCAAATTTCAGATTTAATACGTCATCGTTTGGGATGATGACGTTAAAATTCATCTCCAAAGTACCTTTTTTGATTTGGCATTTGAGGAAAAGCTGAAATAATGACTTAAAAATGCCATGCACAATTAGTAGGGTCGATTTTGGGTGGATGGTTAACCAGAGTAGATACAAGACTTAAGTAACAGTTAATAGGCTTTTTATGAGTTTATGGTAAAGCTAGAATTGGACTTAGAGTTTGGGGTTTTCAATGGGGCAAAAAAAATTTATGTGTTACTTTTGACATTTGCTTTTGCCATTATTATTACCTGAGAATACGACTATTTGATTTGATTCTAAATAAATCAGCTATATAAAAATCAATGTAAAAAAAAATGTTAATATCTAGTGGGCTTAATTCTTCTCGTTACTTTAAAGGAACGAAATGATTTTAATTTTGGCGAGAAAATGGCGAAAAGATTATTTTAGGATTTATGTTTTAAGAAAGGTATTTGCTCTGCATCTCGCTAATTGAATTGGGCCTGGTATTCGAAGCTTTTAACTTCTTCCTCCTAGCATTGCTATTTCATCATCGTCCCCTGCCAGCTCGTTTCCTTAATTCTCGTGGGACTGTTGGGTCGTAATTCCATGCCGTGGCCCCAAATTTTCAAACACTTGTCTATACAAAACTCATTCGATCGGAACGGTGCCGGCATATAAAAATGAAATATTAGATTGCAATGGATGCTTGTGTTTTAGAGGTTTGATAAGTGAATATGGAAACATAACTTGTTCGGGAAAAGAGCGTATTATGTAATAATTGGTCGGAATTCACGTTTCTGATTAAGGGAATCACAATTCATCTTTCTATTTGAAATTTGAAACGGAATTGGAGACCCTATTGATGATTTTGGACAGGTCGTGCGACTGAACTCGAATCAGCAACACTGTCATTGAACTCACGAGACTATGGGTAAGTTTGAGCGCATTTAGCAAAATGCCAAGAGTTGATTGATACAAAATTAGGCCCTACAAGGCGGAACTTCGAGGGATGCCATTCGCTTTTTGGAGACGGTTTTGGAGTTAAACTCCCTTTCTTACAGTGTACAGAAGGGAGGATTGGTATCGCCTCAATGGGCTTTTCGATGTGAACAAGCTCGTAATTCACGGACAGAAAGATCCCGTCGACGAAAGGGGACACTTTTGCTAAGGTGGCTTACAACAACGAGGTGAGAATTCGGAGTTTGAACAAAATTCAATAAGCGATCGTCTTCTCTCTAGCGCAGGAGTAAGAAGTGGAAAAACCCAAAAACAAAACATCGTCGCTCCCAACATAGGACAGATTGTACCGTACCACAGAATCACAGATAGACAAGGAAAGAAGAACAGAATGATGCGCCCAAAAAGGTCGCTCTCCTAATGGCCTCCTGACGGTTTACAAGAGAATATGATGCAGATATGCCCTCGCTATGCGCATATATACCGAGGCCTCCTTTGTTTCTTTCGTATCGACCCCCTCGATAGCTTCGCACCAGCTGTGGCCTCTCTCTTTCTCCCAACCATCTTCTTCTTAAAGTTCAGTTCCCGATTCGATGGTGCTCTCACACCCCTCAATTCCTCTGTGTCTTCTTCCCTCCGCATGACTATCGGCCCATCGTAGTCAGCTCCATATCGACGTCAGCTGATACTCGATGGGAGAGGAAACGGAAGCCTCAGTGACTGGTCCTGGTGAAGTCACGATGGCCAACCGTACAGCACCGATGCCTGATCTTCACGACACCGGAATGAAGATCGAGAGGGGAAAAGAAGCTTATGCAGAGCATCTGAGCATCGAAGAGAAGCCGTCCAAAGTGGAGGTCTACTCTTGGTACTTGTACAGCCTCTGCTCATACTTCATCCAGACGGCACTCGTGCCGATAGTTTTCCCTCTCCTCATCGGCCAAATTTTCAAAGACGTATCTCAGCCCCCTCTAGGATTAGACAGGAGCATCAGGGGATTGCCTTGTGAGGAAAAGGAGATGACACTGTAAGTCTTCTCGCACTCTCGTTCAACTTTTTCCTGAAGAGAGATCTCATGGGAGTTCAGACCAATTTCCTTGGTCTAAAAAGAAAATTCTAACCAACTTTCACTCACAAGATGGCAAAGGCGAACTCTGTAGCTAATAGTTTTCCCGAGTCCATGGCATTCTCTAATCATCTATAACAATTGGGTAACAAAAACCTGACGCCAAGCGATTTCGTGACAAGTGGAATATATATAATAAGATAGTTTATTGACGGCAACATAGTGCGCGGGCGCACTTGCGCGTTAGTGTTCCCATCACGTCGTTCAAGGAAAGCGAGTTTCCGCATGCATTAAACACGCTCTCTTACGCATAACTTACAATTACATGATCTCAATAACAGGTATCAAAGCATAGCTTACCAGTCAATCAACGTCGGCCAATGGACATTCTCACCCCTAGAGTGGGTATCAGCTTCTTGGATCATAGGCCTAATCCTGGCAGCTCCATTCCTTGGCTTCGCTTCTTTCTACCTCGACCACAGCCGCAACCAACAAGTCATCGCAGCAGCTGCAACAGTCGTCGGCGTCGTCTTCTGCCTCCCTGCCGGATCCTTCCGCGTAACGTGGATCTTCCCTCCCTATGTCGCGGCCATTGTTGCTGCCCACACCGTTGCCACCACCGCGCACACGCGCCACCTCGGCCTCATGATCCGTGGCTTCACTGGCCCTACTGTCGACAGAGACAAGTTCCACCATCGGAGGGCAGCATCCGCATGGCTCTCGCTCATCGCCACTGCTGTTGGCTCCTTAGGCTCCGCCGCCATCTCCTCCTTCACCCAACACATGTTCGAAAAGAAATTCGTCGGTCTGTGGGTGGTTTCCATCTTCAGCGGCATCATCTGGCTCGTCGGAATACTCCACGTCGCGGTCACACAGAGATCGGGACTGCCCTCAACCAGTCCACCTATATCCCACTTTTTCTCCACTTTGGCATTTCCACACGCAGTCGGGGGGCTCGTCAGCGTTTTCTTGGGATCTTTCACAACGATGTGCATTTTCACCGGAGGTGTTCTCTTCGTTATTGGCCAACTATGCCTAAAGCCAGTTGCTCTCCTCTACGTCTTGCTCACCTACTTCTTGTTCCCCATGCTCTCTCTCCCGCTGATGCACCCGCTCCAACACGTGCTTAGAACAAGCGCCGTGAAAATGCAAATCCTGGGCTTCGTTCTCTCGATGTTGACATCAGGAATGGGGTTCTACTTCAAGGAGAAGACATGGGCAAAGGAGCACATACTCTTGTTCGCGGCGATACAGGCCACGTCGACGGGGACGCTGCACGCGTTCGGGCGAGTCCTGATCTTGGACTCCGCGCCGTGCGGGAAGGAAGGGGCATTCGCGGCGTGGCACTCATGGGTGGGGGGGATCGGCTCTTGCGCCGGCTTCGCCGTGGCGTCCGCCATTCCGGGGAAGATCGGCACCTCGTTCGGAGCGGCGTTCCTCGGGGGGGCTATCGGAGCGACCGTGCTGATCTATGGGAACGTGAGCGACTACGGGGGTGCTTGGAGAGCTGGGCATGTGAAGGAGGACGGCGGAGGGAGGGAATTGCCCGAGCACGCCTTCGACGATGAAGTGGTCGTGAAGGAGCAGTCTGTGGCTCCTTGAGAGAGAGAGAGAGAGAGAGAGAGAGAGAGAGAGTAATTCGAGAAATGCAAAGTGTCGACAGGGAATGTGATCGCAATTTGAGTACTTCGTCTTGTTCGTCGTCTGGACATACAAACTCTTTATCTTTCATCTGCAACTGGAGAGGGGTTGAAGTGAAACAGAAAAGGGTGCTCTTTCTTTCATTTGCATTGGATTCTAAGTTGATGTAATAATGAAAATGCTCATTCTTTCTATTCCTCCTCTCTCTTTTTTTTTTTTTGTTAATACAATAAAAAATTCTAAACCATGCCTATTATGACACATTTACGCCAAACTTTTTTTTTGTGACGAGAAAACCCTAAACTATGTCCATTGTGACATATTTATCCCAAACTTTTTTTTTATGACAGGAAAAATCATAAACTATACTCCTTGTGACACGTTTATCCCAAACTTTTTTTATGACATAGAAAACCCTGAACTATACTTCCTATGACACATTTACCCCGTAAGTTTTTTTTTTTTCTTTTTCTTGTCTCTTGAAAAAACCTAATTTGGCCGTCCAAAACAGGGGTTTGGTCACCGTTCGTTCTCGTCTCTTCGGCCACCATCCGACGCCATCAACAGTTCACATAGCTTCTCAACAACCCCATATTTTCATCCTAGGTGGTCGCTACCATCGTAGTTGCCGTTGGGGCCGTCGGGAGCCACCCAAAGTCACAACCACGGAGGTCGCCGTCCCTTGTTCACGCTTGGCTGTGCACGGCAATCCGCGAGCCTACCGTGCTGCGCCAGCCCTCCTATGTGTTCTCAAATGTCCCCTTAGCCCTCCAAGCCCTTGGCCACTGTCATTTCCGCCCGGAAGCTGTCGATCATTGTCCCGACGCTCGGCTCCCCTGTTTTGGAGCGGGGCTACTGTGCGTAAGCACCGCGCATTGCCCGAGGCCACCTAGCCACTGCCAACGCCTCGAGGACCTTCCTTGGCACTCCCTAGTCGCCACCCAACCACTCTCTGTCGTCTATGCAACGTCGAAAGCTGGGAATCAACCGCAACTCTACTGCCTTATTTTCGGCTCGGCTTCCTTGTTTTGGAGCGAGGTTATTGTGCACGAGCACCGCGCGCCGCCTGAGGCCACCTAGCCGCTTCCACTACCTCGAGGACTTTCCTAGACACTCCCTGGTCACTATCGCCTTGCCGTCGTCGATTTGGTGCCGAAAGCTGGGAATCAGCCGCAACCCGATTCACGTCTGGCTCCTCAGGTTGCGCACTCTAGACGACGATCGGAGCTACTCAGCCACCTCCAACCGCCAGCTATCGACCCCCAGACCTCCTGGGACTGCCCATTTGATGCTAAATTTGAATGACACAAATTGATTCCCGTCAACAACGGATTAGTTTAAACTGCTTTTATTTTGAATCTAGTGGTATGATATTATAACTATAATTATAATCCGAGATAATTACTAGTCTTGATTATCTTACATATATTTCTCTTCAATATAAGATTTGAGCATGGCGATGCTCGAGTCGTCTAGGCAAAACTCGTGATAAAGATAGTCATGCCGAGTGATTGGGCCTAGTTTCTTAATTTTCATATTTTTTCTATATATTATTTGAAATTATAAAAAAAATAGTAACAAATTCTTGCCCTCTTAATGTTTATTTCTTTTTTTTTATAGGGAGTCCTAAGCAACATTGGGATATTATTTTTGTAGGAGATCCTTTTTTGAAGCATAGCTAAAAAGATAAAATGGAAAAATGAAATCATGAAATGCAAGCATCAACTCGTACGGGGCTTACCTAAACCCGCTAGCCAAACAGGAAGCCCCCATTCTTCTTCTTCTCAAACCCCACATCACTCTCCTCTCCCACCTTCTTCACCGCCATTGGACCTGTCGATCGTGGTTTCAGAGAAGCAAGCAAATATCGATAGCAGAGATCTTCGCCCGGTTCATTTGCACTTTCAGTCGACGAATGATGCAGCGATGGTGCACGAAGCTCCGGTCCCTGCCGCTTCACTCGGTTCGCTGTTCTTCGGCCTCGAGCCCTCGCCGTCTTCTCCACGCCCCCGCCGTCCTCGTCCGACCCTCCGCCGCAACTTTCGCACCGTGCCGAACGCCGAGCTTCTGTAATACGCCTCTTCTGAACGCTTCTCTGCCGGCGCACTACTCGCCTCTCTGCTTCCGCTCGCTTCCTCATTGCTTCTCCGTAAGTTTCGATGCGGTTCCTCTCGGACTCCTTCCCTTGCATTTTCCCGTTGGGTCTTTTCCTGTTCCCGCTTTGGCTGCGGAGAAAAATGGTTGTGCGGGGAGAGAAATTGGCGAGCTTCTCGTCAATAGGCTGTAGGTCGGGGTTAATCATGGGGTAGGGATTTTGGATGTTTTGAGTAGATTCTTTGAATTGAAAGAGGCTTTTCCGTATTGTGTTGATGTTGGTGTGTGGTTAGTAGGCTCAAGTGCGGCACGTATCATCTCGAGACCGGAGGAAGAAAAGGAAGCCGATGACGCCTATGGTTTCCAAAGTGAAGAAGACAAAGATGAAATTCTATTCGTATGGTTCCCTCCCTTCTCTGCTGATAATTACCCGATTCTTTCGTGTATGGGGCAGTTTGCATTATTTCATGGTGTAAACGGACTGTCTGTATGTCATCTGTCAGATCATACAAGTCGAGATTCAGACCGATGAATGATGGAAATATCAGACGGTGGAAGGAAGGCAAACGCCATAATGCGCATCTCAAGGTAGGCCTTTCTCTCCTGTTGGCCTTTAGCTGAATTTTTATGAGAAATGTAGTACTGGAAGTTTCGGTCAGTTGATGACGCGGTTGGTTAGTTCCTTTTTTTTTTTTTTGGTAGGATCTGCGTGTGTTTGTGTGTGTCAAAAAATGTGTTAGGAGATGTCCTGTATTCGTGTGAGTCGTGCACTACAGAGGTACTTGGTTTTGCCATTAGAACATCTCTCATTCATATGTTGACGGTTGCTATCTTATTGGAATCTCAAAAACTGAGATAGCTCTCTTGTAGAAATTCCAGATTAGAATACACATATACTATAATGCAGATTTTCTAGAAGCATGCAGGGATACCTAATATATCAATGGATTGCAAACATGATCACCAGCAAATTAGGGTGTGGGAGAGAATACACTGCTTGTGTGGAGCAAGGTAGTTTTTGGCTCTGTAAGTTAGCTTTGTGGGTAGGATTCGGTGGAGTTGTGGTATTTGTCCCCAGGTTGGAGGAACTGGAATGAAGTGGGCCAATGCTGAAGCATGACAACAGTTCAGCCTAGCACAAGGTGTTTTTAAGTTGTAGTGAGAGTTAGGAATCTAAAGATATGGAGATGGTGCTCATCCCAATTTGTGTTGCATTTGGAGCATTATGTCATGGAATTACTTCCTCCTGACAGCCGTTGGACTTTGTCGTGTACATTCTTTGATTCTCCTATGTTGACCTGTTTCGCAGTCAAGCTTTTGCCATCTTGAAAACTGCATGCAAGGTGGTGATTCTGCATGAATAAGTATATGTCACTATTTTGAAGGCTAATTTTCTGGTCATTATTTGCTTTGGACCTGCTGCTGGTGGATTGCTGGATGAGTCATAGGTTGTAATAATGTAATTTTCCAGTATCATGGTGCCTCACTGGGTGGCTCTTAATGCAATGTACTTTGGTGTCACTGCTGCAAGTTTAAAATCAGGGAAACATGAATAGGCTTTGTTGGATTTTCATATGTTAAATGAAGTTTCCAGTTGACAGAATCAATGAGAAGATGAACTTGGTTGCTGTTCCCATTTTTAAGTTTCCCTTGCCCTGATTAGCTAGTGGTATTCTGGGAACTTTTAGCTCCGTATATACATATAGGTCTAAATCTTGCTGTTAGGTGAATGCAGTATGTTCTAAAAACCTTGATGACATTGAGATGCAGTTCTTTTGGTATCAAATGGTAGCATCCTATGCTTCTCCACTTGTACATGTTCCATTCATATGAAGTGCCTACTGCTTGGGATTAGGAGTCAGTAGACTAATGAGACCTTATGGTCTGATGCAGTCAAAGAAGTCAAAGAGGAGGCTGCGAAAACCAGCTACTGTGCCGTTGGCGTATGCCAAGGTGATGAAGAAGCTCAGCTTCTGCAGTTGATCACTGCAATCTATTGCGGTAGCTGTGCTTGCAACTAGTGGAAATCGCTGAGCACCAACCATTCTTTTTTCTTGGGGAAAAATCCTGCTCCTTTTTCTGGGTTTAGTCAGCTGAGCTTTTTCGTTGCGCAACTTAACCAAATAGCAACATTTGATTTTTCCCTTCTTTTGCTGGATGAGCAACCATTTGATAATCGATAAGCAAATTATTGACAGTGACTGCTTTTGTTTAATTCTGATTTTGCTTTTCGATATTGATGCCCTGTTTAAGAGGTACAGGGCGAGGAAAGGAAAGTGGAGAGAAATTTCCAAATTTCCTTGCTTGTTCTTCTTTGCAAAAAATTTAGATATTCCACGTCAGCCCCTGGTTTTCCTTCACATCCCCACTTTCCCAAACAAAGTTTTCATGCGGTTTGCTTTGCCACATTATACAAGGACAATGTAATTTTAGGCGGAGGTGTCTTTAGGGGGACATTATCTCCTTGGAGAAAATCCGAGGCCTAATGCTCTCAGGCCGGATGATTTCATGTCATTATCAGGAATTGTGAGTTGTGCGTTAGTTGTAAGCATGATTTCCTCGGAATGGGGGAAACTTTAGATTATTTTCTTGGATTTCGGCTTCGTATTCCGTCTGATACTAAAACTCAGAAGGAAAAGCACAAAATGTTCCAGGTGAGAAGTGTAAGTAGTGTATCATCCCTAGGAACAGAAGGTGAGAAGAAAGAGAAAAACATGGCCTTTTCGACGACTGCGACTACATTTGGACGTATGGACATCTGGTCGGACAAAATGAGGGCTACAAATTGCCTTTTTTGGTCAATAGCAAGATCTTCGGACATAATGTTAAGAATGGCATCATCGGTTCGATCCAAAAAAAGTACGATTCTTATTCGTATGTCCAAGCTGTCAAGTAGGACCTGTAGGATTCCAGGTTCAAGCTCTAAACCATCGTAACTTAGAAACGGGGCCAAGCTAACCAATTCTAGGGTTTAACCGGATCATCAAGGCTTGATTCTAACTAGAAATCGTTCGAATCAATACTTTCAATGCAAGATCCGTAGTTTTGCTCATTGCTTCACTCAATTTAGACCTGATTTGCTTTCCACGATCTAGTTTTTCTTTCCCTACATTAATTTAAGCTCGTATTTGGAGGTTATTTCAAGAAGAAGAGGGACTGGCTCTCAACTAAATTTGACGACTGGCCAGTTCGAATTTCCAGCTCCATCAGGACGGCGGTTGCAATAATCTTCTGAGACTCGAGTCTCAACGGCAACAACCAGATATAGCAAAGGGTAAAGCCATACTAAAACTCCTCACTCAGTCGCTGAATAGCATTGACAATTATACGCATATGTCCAAAGGGCACAAGACCGAACCAAGAGCGTAGATAACTAGATACTGATGGAAAATGAAACCTAAGCCAGACAAAGGGGAACCACCTCATTGGAGACTAAAATTTCTACTTTCTCTTTGGCGCTCTTCTGACTACCCAGCATTTACCATGGGCTGTGATTAAAAAGCTTTCTTTAAGACAAGATAAAGGTGCTACCCATGTGCCATGCCAACTCAATTTCACTTCATTGAGGTAGTGTAGATCAAGTGAAAAAACTTTAGCCCTCCACTATAACTGGATAGAAAGGAAGCATCCGCTACAAAATCTCTTGGATCCGATCAATTTCGATGATGGGCAGGATATATCTTCCACGTTTGACTGATAGAACAAAATAAAACAAAACCCCAGTATAACTTAGTAATTAAGATTTACCAAAACTGAACAATTTGGTAGAATCAGACTAGCCGTCCACCGTTGGATACAACATTGTAGAACCGGTTAAAGGAAAGCAAGAAAGTCTGAGAACCAGATTAATTAAGATCGACCAGAAGATCCAACCATCACATGAAACATGGCTGCAGACCATCTTCTCGCCTTTTATCATATGCTACAAAGCTGGTAAATCTTATAGTCCCACCCAATATGAACGGCCGTTGCTGTTGTGAATGGCCGATGGAGATGGAGATGTCACACACCACTCGTACCAAACCTTCATGAAAGTTAAAAATAATGAAAAGATCTGTTATCCTTACCATTGCAGAGAATTCAGAGGTCTGAGAGGGCCCAAAGCACATATGAGTACATACACATATGATAGTTAAACACTCCCTAATGTGACAAAAATTGCACCTTAGAACTGCCAATGGATAGGATGATTTTGATTCGTGAGATAGTTTACCTTCGTAGAACCAACACAACGCCAAAAATGTACTTCTAGAGGAGAACTGGGATGCACACACACTGGCGTCCTTAGAGGGAAAAATATTGGGAACCTGTCTCCAACATTAAAGCAGGGCTCTCATACTAATAAAAGCAATCGGATGCAAGAACAAACACTTTCAAGAAGTTAAACCCAATAACAGCAGTCATGGAGCTTTTCAAGATGATTACTACATGCATCATTTTGGCGAGGCACAGCTTATGCCAAGTGGACATACCAGCTAAACATATTTGGAGTGGCAACTGATGGCTCAATGCCAAGATGAACGTCTTTGTAAAGTGTTGCATCAAAGTAGCCAGCAAATCCTACAGGTCATATAAAGAAAACAAATTAACATGAGTTCTGCCAAATACTTCTCTCCAGGCCATGCCTTCATCTCCAAGGCATACCAGTCATAAGTTATTCCAGTACAAACCACATCCTCTTTTCTATCCAAAAGGGCACTCTCGAATGATGTCAAGAAGCTTGACTTAGTAGAATAGTCGGCCTCCTCACAAGAAGAGCCGTACTTACAAAAGAGGGATGCTGAGACCTATAGATGATGTCTTCTTTGAGAAACCAATTGTGCAGGTTACAGAAATAAAATCGACAAGGCGTACCATGGACAAGTGCTGATCCCATATCGCCAGGCATCTCAAATTGCAGCTTTTTGTAACGTTGATTACTTCTCTGAGGTGAGTGCTCTGGGTGGTTAAATGTGAAGACCTAATCACATGTGGAGGCAGTCATTACAATGAGAATGCTCAAGCTGAAAGTAACAAATGATATGTCGTTGACTTCCGTCACAAACAAGAACAGCAAATGATTCCTAATCATACGGCCACACATTCCATTGGGATAAAGAGAGCTCACAGGTTGTGTAGGAGCAAGCCTCGCTACACTATGCATTTTGACAACATAAGCCGTTTCAAAGTGGACAAGATCTTTATGTGATTTCACCTGCAATGCCACATTAACCTTCAGATGAAGCATCAACATAATGAGTGGTAATTCTGATACAGGAGAGGGGCATACATCATTATATAGCTTCGATGTTGTCACGGGTTGTATGAAGCTTGTGTACCTAAAATGGGCATATAGATAGATACATGCTACATGTGAGTGTCCTAGATAACAGGAATCGGGAACCTTAATAAAAGTTAAAAAATCTGAAAGTGATTAATTGGCTGAAGTCCCAAAAGTACAATAAATAGTAATTCTGACTAGAGATACTTTGCTAGCTTGTTCCACTATGGACCAAAGTAGTTGAAATTAGAGTAGGGCTATATCAAGCCCTCGACAGAGGGATATCGACTTTTAAACCTTTAGCTCTTTTGTCCAAAAAATAATCGAGCTTACAAGGAGAGTTACAAGTTCCTTTTTCATACATTTCTTACAAGTTAATAAAATAAAGGCAGAAGAGGAAATAATCTGCAATATTGTGCGTTTCGAAAAAGAAAATCAATGATTGGAGTTGTCGAGTCAAAAGTTAGCAAAGAATTAAATGTGAATAACTAACCAAATGTGCCAATCTAGTGTTGGATATTCATTTTAGCTAAAAGAAAGGTGGATTACAAGAATCTCACATAAAGTTTTTTTTATTCCCTGATTGGAGAATCACACAACTCAAGAGATATGCGCTAAAGAATTGTAATCAAGCTTCTCATAGTCCACGAAATTAAAATCATGGAACTGACATAATCATGCAAATTTACAAGCATTGTCAGGATGAGGATGTCCAACAAAATATACACACAAGAGAACAAGAAATTTATTTTTATCATGTAATAAAAGATTTCACTGAAGGGACCTGATTGGGGCCCACTCAAAATATAAAGCTCTGAAAATGGGTGTTGAACCAACCAAAGTTGCAAATATGACAAAGAAACTCATTAGCAATAATTTGCGAATGTGAATTCTGACCAAGAAATTTAGCAATAATTCTTCATCATTTTTCTAAATAAATATGACATGTGACTTTGTGGATTAATAGTTTGTTGAGTTGAGGGATGGTGTGGAGAAGAGGATTCTTTTTTTTTGGGGGGGGGGATAGGGTTTGGGGTTGGGGGCATTTAAATTTAACAACACTGACAGCAGAAGAATTTCCAATTGATGTACAATGCGCATTAGGTGGTAGCATATAGTCTATCCATCCTATGATGGCAAAAAGCTCATTTGTTGCCTGTTGGCGTCCTCCTACAATGCACGCCATGTGAAATCAAGTATTTGTATTACTTTGAATAACTGAACAGAACACGTACGATGATGGAATTGACAATCCATCTTCCTTCAAAAATCTTTGGGCTCCATCCAGACATTCGGGAGAGAGCTCATTGTCGCCAAAAGAACCAAGCAATTCACTGACCTAAGATAAGCAAATACAGTAAACACTAGCTCACAGGGAGATTAAAAAAACCAATGACATTAGACTGGATAAACCTACCAAAATGTCAGCCTCCTGAGGAGCATCCCAGTGACGCATATCACTGGAAACTATGGTCACAGAATTTTCCCACCCTTCTAATTTAACCAAACTCTGTCAAAAGTATACGTTATCATATTAAAGTTCAAGAAAAGCAGGAGCAGAATTGCTGTAATAAACTTTCCTAGTAGAGACCAAAAATTAGCTGACTCACATGTAGTGTAACGATTGCATTTGGATTTTTTTCCACAGCATAGACTTTTAACTTGCGACCAGTTTCTTCAGCAGCCTACATATGAAGAGGAAAGGATGTGCATATCAGATGCCCGCTATGGGATATGAGAAAACAGAAATGTCAACAGTACAACCTGCAATGATGCCCTTACTAGTGGTCCACGTCCTGCTCCTACAACCATCAGTACCTTTGCAAAATAGAAGAATTACAATTGACCTCGGTGTAGATATAACAACATTGAAGAACAAGAAAAGACAAAGGGTGAGCAATAACTCTAAAAGCTGGAGAGAGAGAGAGAGAGAGAGAGAGAGAGAGAGAGAGTATACAGTGGTTATAACCGATGCCTTCTCATCAGGAACTCTGTCCAGCAAAGCTTGACTAATCGCCCTTTGATACTGCAAAAGGAAATTCGAATGCAGACGATCAAGATTGAAGGGAAGGAAAATCATAAAGAAGGACAAGGAAAATGTATGCATCCAAAAAGCTAGTGATAATTTTTATAGGGAAAAGATGTGGAGTGTGGATTGGAATCACGCTTGTACTGTCCATGTTCATAACACTCCAAATCAGCTATTAAATATGCCGATAATAGTCGCACAACTCAGGACACAGAAATGAACACTGTTAAATGGTCCTATTTCCCAACAGCTTATGTTTTCCTGAAAAACTGTCATTAGGGTAATTGGTATCATGGCATAAGTCAAGAGTTCAAATCCTAAAGCTCCCACTATATCTTTTTGGTTATTGTGTTCTAGTCCAAGGTTATCTCGTCAATGTGGTTAATGCTGTTTTTCTCATGTGAGGTCTTGCTCACACATAAGATGGCATTTTAAGAAACATGTTAAACGAGCAATCCTTATAGCTGAAGTTTTTGGTAGAAACAGTCAACTCACAGAAGTCATTAAAAGTATGACTTCAACATACAATGCCGGCACTCTCTTCTTAACTTTTGGAGTGAGAGATTATGAGTTAATGACAGACCGGAAGTATGAGACAGAAGTTCTCAAAGAATCATATCTTAAAACTACACAAGTATAAGACAATTTCTCAAAGAACCTCATCTTAAAACTACAAAAATATCATTTCATTTCCATAAGCCATATCACCAACATGATAGAGCTATACCTGGGTATACTTTACTGTATCTTTCTCAAATGTCTCATAGGTTTGAGCCTCCAGGTTATCCATAAGAGGCTGTAACAGAAACATATAGATGAAACGGGATTCTAAACTTACTTTGGCAAAAGGCAATGTCTGCAGACTAGTAAAACTTACTTGTAGTGGAGACTGTAAAAAATCCCGGTAACCCAACTGGATCAAAAGAACAAGTTAGCCAAAGCAAAAGAATCAGCCAATATTAAAACATTCAGAGAAAACTTTGCTTTTCTGTTCTTTTTTTGTTTCCTGAAATTCTCACTCTTTCATTTGGAGGGAAGGCAGATAAGGTTTCCCCTTCCTTCTCTTCATTTTTTTTTGTGCTGGTGGTTGTGGTGTTTATTTGGTGTTTCCTTTTTCAATCGGCAGAGACCCTGCACCCTCCCGTGGGGTGGGGTGGCATGGGGGGGGGGGGGTGTTGACTGAGTTGTTGTTGTCCAGAATATTGAAGGTTACCTCGAACCGTTCTTGCTCAGGAAGTGGATCCAGCCTCTGATAGAGAAAACCAACATACTCCAAGTATGGCCTCAAAGAATTGTTCTGTACACCTAGCATAAGATTATTTTTGTCAAACAATGATGAAAGCCAGGATCAGTGAAGTACTGCAGACACGAGTACATGTGAACATTTCTTATTGAAATCCTTTATTGTTTGTCAAAAGTTCAGACACAAGACATGCTAGTCAGAACAAATGATAGGTGTTAGAAATAACGACTTGCCAACCTTAGTTACCTCAAGATAGTTCAAAGCCAAAGAAATATTTATATTCATTCATGTCAAAGCTTATGAAAGTAAATCTTCTAAGCAAGTCATAATGCTTGATGTGACAAAGTGATGCATCATAAGAATTCCAATACAAAGCACAGAGCAATATTCTAAGAGGATACTTACAGTTAAGATTGTCTCCATTATCTATAATAGCCGAATCTGCACTTTCCCTCAAAATTTTATGTAATGGTTTTCCAGAAATGACTATCTGACAAAATGAAATTTTGAAAGAAGCACATAAGTTTCGTAAGGGATGCAATAAAAAGCAAGGGAAAAGGCAACTGCCCACATTAGTTCTAATCAATTACTATGGTCACCAAATAGCTTGTATTTGATTCACAGACTAAGAACTAAGATTTAGGGCAAAAATATCTCTTGAATATCTTCACACCAGTAAAAAGGAAACATTAGCATGCTTTAATGAACTCATCGTATTTGAATCTCACCGCTGCTTGCATGAGAAATTTATGCAATTAGCAAAAGCTGGAAAGCAGCAATTAAAACCTCACTACTTGTACGACACAAATAGCGACTGAAAGTATCTACCCAATCACCAGCCACCTTAGTATTGGTTCCATGCCACTTTCTTTCTTGCAGTCAACTACCTCCCTACACAATCTACAATCATTTCTCAAATATCCATGAGATAACCAAATCCCCATTGTCACCAACACCTCCACTAACCTTATCATGACTGGACAGAATGGTCACAAGACATTGCCAAGAACACATTTAACCAGATAAATGGAACGCAGAATAGAGACATTAAGCTTATTTAACAGTTGTCTTCTCCAATGCATGAATATCTATTTGAAGAGACAAAGCTACAACACATCCCTCCAGCAACACACGTAAACCAACATAAACATGCCTCCTCCATCAAGAACCATTTGATGTTGTCGTTCCATTTCTTAACAAAATCTCCCTATGCTGTCACTAAATACTATTTTTTTTCGACTCAATTTAGCTAGTCCCAAAAGACAGAACTTGACACCAAAGAAGAGCTCGACCAAACGCTTTGTTGTATCCTAGTTGAGCTGATTCAACATTAAAATATATCGAACATGCCCCAATAAAACAAGTACTTTTGTCTAATTACTGCATTTCTGATTCCACCAATAAAAAACGGTTGCTCTCACTAGTTAGTCGTATGTTCTGAATAAAGCGATTAAATAAAATTCCATTAATACAAAGGCAATTCCATTGCATGACTCCAAACTGAAGGACCACACATTTGATGACGAACATTATAGAAGAAAAAAGTATAAGAAAATCAAATGAAACTTCTGGAGGCAAAGAGATTTCACAGAGAATAGGAGCAGGAGACCACAGAACTTGGAAGTACCTGTACTGAATGGTTGAAGAACCCAGTAATAAGCTTCTGATGTCGTTTTGACAGGCAAGGATAACCCCGCGAATTTGTTAAAAAGCACTGCCACATGAATAAACCATTCTTTTACTTTTGATTCAGTAAGAAGCAGCGAATAAAGTGATAAGTATCTTTTTTCAATAAACCAAGGCCCAAATATAGTACTTCTGTGTTTAGGATTGCTGCTCTAACAGGCTCTCCAAACCAACGAACAAGCGAATTTGCTGAAGGCAAGGTGCTCCTGGAAATAGAAAATTCTCACTACTTATGGGGAACATATAGCTCCAAAGCACAGTACATAAAAATACTATTAAATACACCATATCTAACTTATAAATGAATTGGTTAACTTACGAAACATCAAGAGCAATTGAAAGCTGGCTGCGATGCTCACAGAGAAGGCGAAAAGAATTCCACAGTTCCCAAGAGTCAGTCTAAAGGCAAGTGTCAGATACTCTAATTAAGCAGATGCAGATTTCAAACAAAATTTGATGAGTAAATAATATAATTCTTCTATTTTTTTACTCTTTTACTATATCTTGATTTTTTGTATTTTTTGAGGAGAATGTTCTCTACCAGATGTTCCCCACAGAATCAGATTTACACTAAATCTATGTATTACAAAGACAAGGAAAAAAATAGTATGATGAATGGACTAGAGAGCTTTAGAGGACACAAGGAAACATATATTACCGACCATATCAAAAGAACTTGTACCCATGGAATCATCTTCGGCCTTGAACAAAGGAATTCTGAGCCATAACTGTTGATAAGAAACTAAAAATTAGAGACAAGAAGATATAGTAGAGATAGACAGTGATAAAAAAGGGAATGCATGATCAGGCACCTGCATATTGGTCAGACCCTGCAAAATTTGATTAATGCACCTAGCATAATTTGCACAGGATGCTCGCCTAGGTGTAGGAAGCAGGCAGGCCTGCAGAAGATGATGAAAGCCAAGCAGATTCACAAGAAAAGCAATTTTTAAGCATGTCTCTGACCATGACTATCTTTGCCAACAAAGCATCATAAATTACATTTTATAGTGGAGCAAACAGCTGGTTAAAGTGAGTTGTATAATGAGACTGGTTTTGCTGACAATTCAAGTGATCACATCCCTTTGCTATATACATCTCATGATGTCTTAGACTCATGGAAACGTGCATGCCAACCTTTGCACTAAGTTCCTCTTCAATCATTAGCCATGGAATTCTCGAATTTTATGTGTTGTGGCATCTAAGAAAGACCTGGAAGAGAGCATGCAAACTTATCATGTAAAGCTATCAACAATCCATACCTGCAGGGAAAGGTGAGAAGCCCATGCTATTTCCTGCTTCAAAGTGGTTTCAGAATCCAGTCGCAGGATCTCATCCTCAGAATCCAGGTCAATCCATGAGCTAATTTTTCCTAAGCGAGAACATCATCAACAAAAGAAGATCATGGTTACAAGTTCACAACAACAAGAAGATCTTCATAATGTATGATATATGTTTTTTAAGGCATAAAAATTCAAAATAAGCAGATTGGTCAAAGCAACATACATTGAAATGGAGTTGTCTTTTAAACTAGGAAATATGGTTTGGTCAACGCTCAAATTCCTACAAATGATGCCGATTGACACAACAACAAGAAGGTGGCATTTCCTTAGTTAAGAGACCATCTTTTCCAAAACACACACCGAGCAACTAGCATATCTGGTCTTAGTGGCACTTCATTTTGACAGAAGTTTATTTTCGGAGTTATTGGCATTTCTTCTATTGTTAGAGGAGATTATTCCACCAATCTAACTAAGGGCGCGTTTCGTAACGTTTATGTTCCGGGGAACAATTTTTTAATAGAAATAGTTTTTCCTATTTTTGTTCCCAGGAACAATTTTTGAATAGAAGAACGTGTTTAATAATAATTGACGTGTTCTTTTGTTTGTTTCTTAAAAAGTGTTGAGTTTTGAGTTTTTCTTAAAAAGTGTTCTTTGGTAATAGCTAATCAAGTGTCCAAAAGAAACAAATTTATTTCTACTTCTTGTTTTTGTTCCAAATCTGTTCCCGAGAACAAAAAAACCTACTTTTGTGTTCTCGGGAACAAAAGTGTAAACAAACGCATTGCCATTCTTTTTTTGTTCCCTGGAAGGAACAAAAGAAGATAATTTTTTTTTTAATTTACCAAAAAAAAAAAAGAAGATAAATTTTTGTTCCAGGGAACAAAAACATTTTTTACCAAACAAACCCTGAGATATTAAAAAACATTACACCTATGTCTTTCTCTATTAAGGTATTGACATGCCTAGAAGTAAAAAACAAACAAAAGTAATCCTAATTTTGAAGAACTTCCACCATATTGATGCAGATAAAGTATACAAACTGAAGAAAAGTCAAAGCACATTCAAAGCTAATCATATTTACCTGATACATTCATAGTTACAAGCACACAAATCTTTGCATATATATGCAGTACGATCACTCAGTTACACAGATAAAGATGAAAATTCTTTGACAGATTGGTGGGAGGGATTCAAGTCCAGACAAAACCAAAAAGTAAGTATACCTATTAGAGATAAGAATGGCTGGATTACATTAGGACGAGAGGAGATGATAACAACCTTCGATGAGAAATGATATGCTATACATTATGGGATTTGATCATATTAGCCATTCAACCAAGCCCCAGCTAACGAGAAATACTCTTTTTCTCTTCGTCAATTTGATGTTGTGGTTCTTGTTCTTCTCATTTAGAGATGAACCTAACCTTCTGTATGCCGATGTGAATTGATTCCAATGTGAATGTCAAACAAACTTAAAAGAAAATCAGAACTAAGATTACAACAAAGAGAAGGGTCTCATACCCACAACATGACTGCTCCACTGAGAAGGGTTCAATACTAAGTCTGACCCAGCAAATGGCAGGAGAGTGGATCCATTTCCATCTTTTTCTAGTAAGCTTGGCCTATAAGTTGGATTCATCTGCAGCATGAGTAAAAAACGCCATGCAAAGCTGTTAAAAAAATCCATTCTAGCACTCTATCTCTCATAAACCCTGGCGCTCACATTTTTAATGTAGTCCATTGTAGCTACACACAAGTGAGTCAATACCATAATGAGTTATCTCCACACAAGTAATCATGCAGCACTGTCACCGATTAAACCATGCCATGTGCACCGATTGCGAGTGCACCTCAAATGCATATGAGTCCGAAACCTGTTCCCATCTCTTAAAGAACCAAACACAGAGTCCCGCTAGGTCACAGTCATACGCGGACCCAACAAATTTATCATGCCAACACGACGCCAGCCACTGGCAAATAATTCACTACACGCCACTAAAGAAGCAATTGGAAGCAGAATCAAGGACCGGACGGAGTCAAAGCGAGAATAGAAAAGCGTGCTTAGAGCCGAGCGAGAAATGCTCGAAAATGTAGGAATGGCTTGCGATGGATCATTTCGATGATTAATAGACTAAATAGGGCTTGACGAACCAGAGGAGAGACGACGAAATCGAAGCCGCCGCGGGAGATATTGAAAGAGAGGAGGCGAGGGACATCGTCCTCAAACTCGGTCTCCACTCCACAGTACCGAGACTCGCCCTTGTCACCGGGGCTTCTCTCTCCAAGCGGCATGTCTGAGCTTCGGCGACCGTAGTAGAAGCAGAAGCTGAGGCTCGAGCTCCTTGAGAGGAGCGAAGATGGAGAAAATGCGCTGGGTGAGGGTGCTTGCGCGAAGAGAGGGAGGGAGGCAGAGTTTCTGTTCAGCTTCTCGTCGGTGGAAAGGACTTGGTAGGGTTTTAGATTCAAACGGTTAAACCCAGAAGAGCGAAAACGAGGTGGCTTCGCGCTGACCCCAAGCCGTAAACGAGGGAAATGCTCGCTCGACTTTAAGTCAATATATATACTATATCTCAATTTTAAATTTATTCAATATATTTTTAAGTTTTAACTCAATATATAATAGTAACCATAAATTATTAATTTATTCAATATAATCTCTTTAAAAAAATTATCTATGTCCAATTTAGTTTATAAAATCCTAAAATTTATAGACTAAATTAAATATACACCAATATTTCAAAAGTTACACCGAATAAAACAAAATTTTAAAGGTATTTTGCGAATTGGGTTAACATTCAAAAAATCGAACTAAATCAAAATTTAAAAAATCCCATTACATATTATGTTAAAATTAATGATCCTTTCTCTTAATAAATGCTTGAATTAAAATTGCTCTCTTAAGATAAACGGCATTCACTTTAATAATTAAGTCTTATGGATGGCTATTTGGGCACCATTTTCCAACGCCTTAGTAGGTGGTAAGAGTAACATTATGCTTGCACGATAAATCCAATTGCCCATAAGATGGAATGTGGGAGTTCATGAACTCATAGAGGTGAAAGACGATAAGACCCTCGGACTAAAATTTGAGATCTTAAAGTCTCCAGAAAAAAAATGTACATGTGAGTTACATAATCACTATTAAAAACGAAATCGCCAAAAGGCGATCGATTTTAGATCTTAACACTAAAACAATAATGAGAACAAAGCTATATACATAGGAATTGCAGGAGATTATCATCCTAATAGGAAGAAAATTAAGAAAGAAAAAGCTGGCAATTCCTTTGATTGTGGTATTAACTCTCGATATATTCGTCCAGTTAAAGGAATAATGAAGCTCTTTTTGGATGAGCAAGAATTAGTTGTTTAAGTGACTAAACTATGATTAATGAAATGACCAACACAACAATCGAGAGATGGTCTAAAGAAAATAAAATTTTCTCATGCAGGCTGTCCACTTGACAAGTCGACATGCTCCGTTCTTGTTGCTTTTTTTTTTTTGGTAACCGAGGACTTTACTTGGGTCCCTTCGCGCTTGGCAAGAGCTAATGAACCATGTGCATATACATCGGGCCAATGCAAGCTAGCCATCATACTCACATCAGCAGTCAAGTCACCTAGCGACGTCGCTAGGATTCGAACCTGCACTTTTTGCGAGAAGCACAAGACTTAAACCAACTACTCTACCACAACGGGTGGTTCCATTCTTGTTGCTTTAACTCACACAAAAATAAAAAAAATTGAATTTGATAGGAATTCTCGATATTTTACGGTTTACGGAGATTGTTGTTTTCATACAAAACCCAATATATGATTTTTCCAACAAAAACAGTTTTCAGGACACTATAAATCCCTCTTTACCCATACATAATACAAGATTTCAAGAAAAATAATTACCATTAGAAAACATTTAGCTTTACATTGGTGAAAAGCTAGAGAGTTTGCTATGATAGAGCGAGGGCGAGAGTTCTTAAATTTTGCCAAATTTTGCCAATCTTCACGGCTATCTCTCGTATTTATAAACAAACATCCAATCTCCAAAGTGTCAATTAGAAATTGCCTCAGAGTCAAATAGAGCTATTGGACCACTCTTCCTAATCATCAGACTTTCTTTTTACACGATTAAAGTACAATATTCTAAAAAAGCAGATGATTTAAAATATAGAGCCTTCCATTTTTGTGATATATATTTTTACCTTCTTACTTTTTGTAAAATTTGAAATATTGTAAATTATTGCAAGACCTCGATTTGAATGCAAATCAAACTGATAAAAAGGGTAGGTCTTCTTTTTTGGTGCAGAGGCGCGTATGGCGACATTTTACACCGTACGTGGCTAGTGAATGGCAAAAAAGAGTTTTTGAATCCCATCTATTGTAACATGACATTTATGTCGATCTTGTAATAAATTAGTCAAGAGAGTCCATTAGCTTCATAAATAATTTACTTTTGAATATTAAATGCGAAGCTCTTCCATTTCACAACCATTGAAATTATTCTTTAATATACACTACTTCATTTGAATTTCAATTTACCCATCTTCAGACAATTTTCTTTTTTTTTGAAGATTTTGTTAATAAATGGTCAATAATACCTTCTAAACAATATTTATTATTTCGAGTTCAAGATTGATCTCGTGTCATGCATGATCAACGCAGAGAGCAAAATATGTTCAAAAAGATCCTCAATTTTCTCGATTCGTGCTCTCTAGTTAGCTTCTAATACACGATGACGTGGATTGAGGAGTTTCCATTTTAGCAGGAAGGGGAAAAAAACGGCGGTTCTTTTCCTCGGCGAGACAATTACCCTAAAATGCCAGGAGGGTCGTCTTCAGTCCACTGGTTTTGCCGCCGTTTGCGACGGTAAACGCAGGAGAGCAACGCACGCGCGCAGACGCGTACAGTCTCTCATTCTCTGCCGGCGACTGTTCCTGTGAGTCTCAGCTGCATTTCGAGTCTGACGTCGTGATCCTTAGGGTTCCTTCGAAGTCTTCGTCTGAGGTATTCGTCCCCTGAGCTTGAGTCTTACTTCCGATGCAAAGCGAGAAAAGAGCACTTCAGTTGGGTCAATTTCTTTTGGTTGATTGGTTGGATTTTGCTGCTCGCCCCACTGAAATCGTCTCGAACCCTTTGCTTATTCTTTTAAAGAGAAATGGCTGGTCGTTCTGGTTTGCTTCTCCGATCTTTAAGATCGTCGATCGGGTTCTCGCGAAATGCTTGGTGCCGTGATGATGCCCACTTTGTCCCGCCTCACCGCACATTTTTTACAATCAACAGGTTGTTCCTCGCATTTGTTGTTTCGCCTCTCAAGCTACTGAGGTTTATGTTTGTGTTCTTTTTTCTGGAAACTGAATTTGCTTCTGGGTTTGTGATTGCTTTAGTGGCAGCACAGTGGGACAATTGGGCAGCAACCGCTTGCCAATGCCGATCCTGGGTATTAACTGTTTCTCGCTAATAACAATAACTCCATTGCCTTCTATTCTTTTAGACCACTAGTAATGAGCTCTCAGTAGTATTTGTTATCACATTCAAGGCTCAAAGGCTCTGATATTCCTTGTCATAATTTCGAGCACTTGGTGAGCTTTCGATTGTCACCAAGGCAGTCATTAGGTGTTATTTGCGTGACACGATATGGAACTTCATAATTAATTCCTAGCTAGCTCATTAAGGTGTCGGGACCACTTATTGGGTAAATATGGTTGATTCTGTCTTGAGGTATAATATCAGCGTGATCTCAGAGCAGGTTCACCAAGAGTGCTGACTAGAGCTAGGTCAGGCACATGATCATTTGTCTTGATTAGAGGTGAATAATTCTTGGGGTAAAAGGGAACCAGTGATAGGATCGATATATACTCAAATCTGGAAGTCTACGAGGTGTGGTAGAAGTAGAGTGAATGCTGGTGTAACTGCAGAGAGAATGGGTTGCAGTGGTGAGTTAATTCACTGATGAAGATCCTAATATCTCATCTGGAGTATCAGAAAATACATGGATAGTTTATGCATATGCTGTCATTGTTGCATAATCCGAGAATTATAATGTTGTTTCTACTGATGGACAGAGTATATAGTTTGTTTAGTTATTAATAGGTATGTGTTTCACCATGGTTTCTTTTGACAACATGATCTTTTCTTCCTACTGAGAGAATAAAGGGAATACTCAGAAAAACAGAATACCATAGAAATTGAATTTTTCATTGTATGAACACTATAACATATATATCAATTTCTCTTTATGTTTCACATTAATATGTTTTTTGGCCTTAATATCAATTCACTTTTTGGGTTCGAAGACTTGGCATGAGCAACGACGGTATTTTTTGGAAGCCTGGAGATACAATCTCTATTTCTATAGAACTGTCATCAAATTTGAGGGTTTTCTGGTACTTCTGTGTCTATGGTGAAAATGCTTTGGGGTGCTTCATTGAGGCAATTTTGATGCACGAGAGATGGATTCTTTGCGTCTGTTTTAAGAAATGAAACTCTCAAGTCTGCCACTCTATGAAATTTGTAGTTGCAAAAATTGGACAATTGGCCTCATCAATGACAAACCATTTTTGCTGATTCTCACTTAGAAATTGCTACTGTTAGCAGCTCCTGTCCTGATCCATTTGATTCTGTTCTTGACACAGTTTTGTGATCTTATAACTTTTGACATTTTGAGTGATGAATTGACATCGGTTTTAAGATGTTTCGGTTGCTTCATTCTCTTGGGCTATGGAGTGATTTTAAGCGTGATTTCTGATTGAAAAAATGGTAATATCTCACAAGTGAAAATAGCAAGTTGAAGGTTCTTTCTTCTATGCATTAGTAATATTTTCCTATCATCAGTTTTCGACTTATCCACAGGTGTTATTTGTGAATGTCTAGGTTGTTTGACATATCAAATTTACTCTCTTAAGATCTGTAACCACGAGAATACAACGCTATCAAATTCTTTTATGAAGGAATCACAGTAGAAGTCCTAAATCTTGTGTGCAAACTTCTATCAGATCCTGTTTTTTTGCAGTGTTGTGGTAAATCATCTGAAAGAGTGGCAATTTAGTCTCTTCCTATTGTCAGGATGCTGATGGCCGTGTAGGTGTGTTTATTTTTTGGACTGATAACTCAAAGGGCTGGCAAGTACTTAAAAACAATTCAAAATTATAAGTTTGCATTACATTCAAAGGTTTTAGACTTCTAGTGTAATTTATCTGTATGTGAGCTATTTATACGTGCTACCTGCTTGTATTGGAGAGCTGCACTCAACTAAATTTCTGCACGTTCCTTCTGACCCTTCCAGCTTCCTCACTGGATAATCAATGTTTGAAAGTTATTCTAAATTATTTGTCTAACAGAAAAATTGTTATAGGACAATGATGCTTCTCAAACTGTCAAGCAGTAGCTCAACACTAGTTGCGTGAAAGGTTTTATTTGATAAATTACTTAAGCATGACATTTTGTCATAAATAATAGGGAACTTCGCCATTGTATCTAGGTTTTTTTTTGCACCTTGTCCTTTGTGTCCGAGAACCATGAGTCATCATCATTGTGGGAAAACACATGGAATTTAAGCCTTCCCAGTTGAAAGTGCTGTCCACTTGTTTTGAAGACACTAAGAAGCACGTTCCACTTTTTGGAGCTATAGTGTTGCCCTTCTCTTGCTACCTGATTTAGGACTAATCTTGCTATTGTTCTTCTCTTAGACATGTATATTCTTGGAGTGCATTGCATTTCTCATCTTGACTGTCCTTCATGACAATGAGGGCATTACTTTGAGACTATTTATTCAGTTTCCATTGTTTGTGTACTACCAAACTAGCAGGTTATATGAGACAGGATGTTTTTGCGAGTAACTCTTGTTCGTGGAACATATTGCACAACTTGGGATATGGCAATTTCTTGTCTCAGGTAAGTGCATTAGAAATTCTCTACATCTCATTGTGTGGGCAGTTATCAGAATGGGAAAGATAAAGAAGAAAGTTTCTTTAGTTTGTTGACCGTGGCTTTAAAAAGTCAGTGGACTTGGAAGTATTAAAATTTATTAACTTTTACTGCATCATAATGTTAAAGGTTTCTAAGCACCGATTGAATTAATATAATTCTTAATTCCACAGCAGCGGAGGACTTTCATTCAGATGGGGACAATTCTCAAAGTTGTGGACAATTCAGGGGCGAAGAAGGCAATGTGCATCCAGGCCTTGAAGGCGGGAAAGAAAGGGGCGAGGCTAGGAGATACAATAAAGGTATCTATCAAGGAGGCCCTTCCCAATGGGAAAGCGAAGAAAGGGGATAAATTCAGTGCAATAGTCGTGCGTGCCGCCATGCCCCGTGGTCGCTGTGATGGCAGTGAGATCAAGTTTGATGACAACGCTTGCGTCCTCATCTTGAATAAAAGCAAGGACAAAGACCCTGTGGGGACGAGAGTGTTCGGGCCAGTTCCACACGAGCTGAGGAGGAGGAGCGTAAAGATTTTGACTTTGGCGGAGCATATCGCTTGAAGAAATTTGAGCCTTATTTGTAGTGAGGTTTCTGAACGCTGGAATGATGTCTGAATCCGTTTCACAAAGAAGTGCTTTTGTCTCTCTTGAGCTGCTTTGAGCTGTTCTTGCATCTATAGTGATCTTCGTTGCATTAAGTGAGAAAAACTCCCCGTCTATCTGGGATCTTTCATTTGTTTCTCTCTGTGTCCTTCTCTATCAGATTTTGGGCCATGGAGTCGAATCGTTTGGAAGATGTGCAGTAGTAAGCAGTTGATGAACTTGGGCGGTGATGGTTATTATTGCCGAGAGATTCTTGGTTTATCATCGCAAAGTTTTAGCCAGACAAATATGAGTTGTGGAATCGCCAAAGTTCTAAAATTGGAATTTTTAGATGAAGACATGGAACCGTCCAGTCTATAGAAATTATATCATTTGCCCTTTTCACTTTTTCACGTTATGTGTATTTTTATCAATCGTCTTGTGGCAAATAGCGAAAAGAAGTCAAAATTTGGAATACCGGATTATAATGGAGGGGGTTAGTCATTCTGAAATCAAAAGTATGAAGATCTCATCTTGTAAAAGTAAGAAAAATTCGAGCCAATTAAATGTTGATGTTCTATGTTTTCGTTAATTGATTTGTATAGAATCGAAATCAAATAGTTGCGCTCTCCAGTAATTATAGTGGCGGAGCGAAAGCGTTAAACTTGAAAGCAACGAACCAGAAAAAAGCAAAATGCTTGAAAAGATAACGTCTACACCTAAAAGATACCCTCCCATGAAGTTGGCGAGGACGATGCAGCTTTGGACGCTCCCTTCTCTCTCCCATGAAGTGGATCGGGACGAATACTTATTTCCCCCTATGAAAAATTATTTCCAGCTCCCAAGATGATATGAGCTTACTTTGATCTGAACCGCCAATTTACGCGGGCCCGGAGAGATACCCACGTAATCCAACGGATCAGATCGACCGAGCTCAGTTCACCAGGATCGCACAAGGGTTGCTCATTGCCCCGTCGGTTTCCGTCAATGCAACAACGACTCTCGTCGCTTCTCTCTCTCTCTCTCGGGAAGTCGCCCACATTCGCTCGAGACTGAGTTCGAGCTCTCCTCCGTTTTGATCGTCTCCTCCTCCTCCTCCGCTATCGCAATGCGACCGCCGCGGACCTCCCACGGCAGCTCCGCCTCCGACTCTCTCTCCCATCGTCGGTCTCTGTCGGTCCTCCGCCCATCTCTCCGTCGCTCGCCGCGGCTCTCTCCGAGTCCGGGGCCCCCGCGATCTGGGCTGCAATCTCGCTGTCCGCCCAGTTCTTGCTTGGTGAAGCATGTAGCCGCGGCATTGAGCCTGAGGAGGTCCCCGAGGCTTGGTTCTGGCATGCAAGGAGCGGAGAAGAGCAGTGTGAGGGTGGCGACCGGCTTGTGCTTGACTAGATGCTTGAGGAGGTCTCCGAGGCTGGGTTTTTCCGTGACTGGTACGGAGAGCGACAATGTGGCTACCCGTTCGCCTGCATTGGGCGATTTGTCGAGCGAATCTGGTCCCAGGAAGGCGGGGTGTGGTGTGAGGAAGCGCCGCGCGGCGGTTTCCGCCGAAATGCCTCTAAGAAGTTCGAGTTTGGGGATGGCGAAGGTCGGGAGTCGGAAGAGAAATGCCGCCCCGATTTCGGTCAAGGTATGCTCCATAGTTGCTTTATCTGTTTGAAGATGAGATATCCTCGTAAAAGGAATGTTTGCTGCTTTTATCCCGAAACTTAGTTGATCACGGCGTTAGATAAGAGCACTTAGAGGGGACATTATCTAGTCAAATTTTGTCGTGGCAAAATGCTCGACTTTTTTTTTTTTTTTTAATAGAGGAAATGCTTGAGTATCACGTGGGTCTCATTGTTAATTACTCGTTCTTGCTTGAGAAGGGCCAAAACTGGTCTATGAAATGCATTCTTTTTCGCTGCAGTCCTTAAAGTTTGGAATTCGATATTTTTGGCCAAGTGTTATTAGAATTTTTCATTTGAACGATACTCATTTTGATGTCACTGTGTCAGCCGTTCCTTTAACTATGCTTTAGGCAAACTCGGACAGTGTTTCTGGGGGGAATCGATTATGTACCTTAATTCTTGTTAGGTTCTGTTAACCTACCCTGTGATATATACCATTAACATGTAATGTGAACACATTTTTAGCCAAAATATGGACGAGCAATTGAATAGCTAGAGGTAACAAATGTGTATAAAAAAAAAAAGAAGAAGCAAAATCAACAGGTGAAATTTTATGGCCTTCCTTAATATTTCAATAAAATTTCATGGAACAACCCTTGAATTTAGAAATCTCTTTCGTTCTGGAACCGATGCCTAGACAACATTTGTGTAAACAGGGTCTCCATGCATAGAGTACATGGAGATGTCCGTGAATGAAAAAAGTGGGACTCACGCATCTGATAAAGCATGCAAATTGTAAAGGTAGCGGTCAATTACAACTTTCAATAAAGTAAACTGGGGTGACTGTAAAACCTTTTTCTTGTTCAATGCAAATCTGCATGCTTCGTTCCTTGATTTGAAATGTTACTGAAAAAAAATATTGAATCTACAAAATCATATACTCGATTTTCTTCTGCATGACTAGCAAATTTAGAGGTTTTATCTCTTTGTTGCCTGCAACTTTGTATTGCTGTCTATATATTTTTTTTGCCATCAAATAGAAGAAAGAGTTCTTGCTGTATTATTGGCACTATGTTGATTTGATTGGACGTTAAATCATTAACTGTGGAACGATGCATTATATATATATATATGTGTGTATATGTATATATATGTATGTATATGTATATATATACACATATTATTCCTTGGCAAGTACTCTTGTTAATACACCTTTAGATCCAAATATCAAATTTATACTTGACGTTTGTATTTTCTTTTGTGATGTAGGAGATGCAGATTTCTGCATAACTTTGCATCTTTCTCTATGTTTTTGGTTGTTAAATAGAAGAAAGAGTGTTTCTTGCTGTATTATGGTTGCTATGGTATTTTAAAGCATTAACTGAACGATGCTTGTGCTTTAGATAGTTGTTACTCGTTGAGTACTCTTCTTAACACATATTTAGATCCAAACATCAATTAAATTGATGTTTCCATTTTCTTGTGTGATGTAGGAGATGCAGCTTTCTACATTTCTGTTAAGCTTCTCATGAAAATGTGGGGTTTTAAAACAAGTCAATATACGATAAAGCATAGTTGACTTCATTTGGATTGTGATTTTATCAGTTTCATTTAAATTTTGGTTGCAATTTTTAAACTAAATTTATTTTTTTTTGGGTTGAGATATACCCACATTGTTGACAAAAACTCTGTCTATCCCTTTGACATACTTCGCATACAAGAAAAGTGATCAAGCTCTACCTCAATTGAGGCTGAGGAACCAACAGACGCTAAATGATGATTTGAGGAAAAAAAAATTTCGATATTTGAACTTTGGGAGCTGATGGCACAGGTGGATAACTTTCAGCCACTGGCCAATAGTGTTAGTATCTGTCAATGCTAACCTTACTAAAGGATGCTCTCTCTGATAATTTCCAGTGGTCCTGATTTTTTCTGGACAGAATGTTTAAAAGTGAACTCTTTGGTAGTGGCATTTTATGGCAAAACTGCACCCTAAGTTCTGTTCTTTTTTTGGCTGTCATAAACATCGTCTTGGATGAGTTGAGAAATATGCCCTTATCAACTACTAGAAATACAAGAACACTATTATCTTGGCATGGTATCTCAGGAAATATTCGCTAAACTTTCATGTTGGAATGAGGCAGCCTTCTTTTGGCAGGCAAACCCTAGGCTCACCTCACTAAACTGAGTCAAGTAGGTAAAATCTGAGGAGGTGCCCAAAAATGAGATTGTTTGTAGTTAGTGCTTTGTATAATCAGAACCCACACTAATCTCTGTTCCTTAGCCGCTAATGGATATACTCCAGACAACCAATGGCATATTAAGCAGAAGGAAGCCAAATGCAAACATCAGCTGACCTTCTGATTCTAATAATTTTTCAGCAGTTTTGCAGGAGGCTGAAGTTGCATGAAAATGTCTAATACTCCTCCCGCAAGTGTTCTTTTCACAGAGAGAGAGAGAGAGAGAGAGAGAGAGAGAGCTTAATTTCTATGTTTTCTATCCATCTTTTGTAGATAACTTTTTCTTTTGTTCATAATCCATCAGTATATGTTAATCTAATTTATTTCCGATGTGTTTGGGTGTGTTTCGTGCCATTCACAGTGTCAAGGATCTGCTGGCCAGAGGAAGTTGTAAGCAATATCCAGAGACATCTTCTGACTGATCTTTTCTGCTTTATAAATAGTTCTCCACTTATCTGTATTATGGTCTACTGCTTGCAGTGATAACCGGGGAAAACTGTCTATAGATGTGGACTCTTCAGATGCTCAAATTTTTCGGAGATCTCCGAGATTGTTTTCAAATCCATCAACGCCTCTAATGCATCATCCAGAATTAGGGTGGCAATGTATTCATTTCAAAAACTTGTTGTCCTCTCCAAAGAACGGTCTTAAATCCCGTTCATCAAAGTGTTGTAATTTAAAATCAAAGGTTTTAGTAAGTCAAGTCAAGCGATTGTCCGTCTCCTGGCACAAGGGTGATGAAAAATCACACGTACATACAATGCCCCCGGATCCCAGAAATATGGAAAACCTGCAGTTAAGACGATCTCCAAGATTTATTTTGGCAACTCCAGATGATAAGAATAAGAAATCCTCGAGAAACTTTGACATGTCCATCGTGATTGGTAGGCAACCAAGGAGCCCAGGAAAACTCATGTCACTTCCCATTGGCAACAATGTTGAAGTCAAGGATGTCTCTAGTGGTGAATCAGAGAAAAAGCCTTTCAAGAATTATATGTCCTTTTTAATGAACTCCGATACAAGAGGATTGGATAAGAGTTACTTGAAGCAATGTCCAGCAGATTATGCCCTGCTTATGAAACCTAAACGTGATGAATTTTGTTGTGCTCCAACTGCATTATTTGAGACAGCAAGCAAGCAAACTCTTTCAGAAGCTGAATTTTCTGCTTCTTCAATGGTTAAAACAAAAAAGCAAAAAGTTACTTTCTTTATTGGAGATGCCATTCCCGAGGATGAAGCTGAAAAATTGTGGAAGTGGCGCTATGATATGAAGGTGATTGCTTAATCTGTTTTATTAATTTTTTGCTTTTTACCCTCATATACAAGGTTGATGTACTTTTCTAGCTTTAGGTGAAGCAAGGAAATGCTTTGTGTTAAAACTATTGTTGGTGTGAATTTTAGAGATGGTTTTATCGCAAGACTTGTTAATGTGATTACTTTTTTTATTTCCTAAGAAAAATTTGTGTTGCTCTATCAACATAACAGCTATTCATGACAAATTCTGTGTTAGTTTTACAACTGCATGTCACACCAGGTAGAAATCGGGGTATTGTCCCCTAGTTTTTAAAGGATCTTTATGTAAATGATATCTATCTTCAAGTGACATGTTGGATCATCTATAAGTTAGTTTAATACAGTGTAGTGAATGACGTACTAAAGGAAAACCAAGAAATCAAAGATTCAATTGGTAGAATAGTTCTTTGTTGTCAACGGATGCTAAACTTGTGTCCACATCTTTCCCATCAGGGGTGTTGACGAAATTGTCATTTATGCTAGCCCTGTTTGAGATATGGTAATTCTAAGCTAACATACTTGGACCTAATGCTGATAAATGTAACAGTCGCTAGAAGTGGCTATCACTCAGCTCAATTTGATTTTTACTTGACATCATCTTTCAATATTCTAGATGATTCTTATCTCTTAATAGCAATCTCATGGTTTAAATGTAAATCAATGTGCTTTTCCAGATGCCCTAGTGGTTTCTTTCTGAGGTTGGGTGGATGACAATACAAATTGTCTGGAAGATAATGTTTAAGCAAATTAAGCCGTAAAGCATGATTACTAATGCATAGGTCCATAAAATGGAACGAATGCTTTAGCCCCTGGGAAATAAAGCTACTGCATAATTAAATACTATTGCATATGGTCATAGCATGAGATGGCAACTGAAGGAGGCACCTGTTATGCAGTTTGACTAAAGCATGAAGGAAGTGTGAAAGCATTGCTGTAAAAGCATTTAAATTACTTTTAATGCTCTCAATTTTGTCTGATCTTAAGTCGGTCAGCAAACGACAACAATAACATTGAGGAAGTCTGTTTGCAATTTTACTTTTGAAGGAAAAGAGATTACTGAAACTTGCACAATGTTTTTTGCTTTTCCGGCTTCATTCTCTGCTTAGCCATGTAACCATGCTTGTACTTCATATGCTTTAACTGGGTGCAGATAATTGGATGATGCATATTTTCTTGGGTTTGGACTTGCCCAAGCATTGGATTATGATTTGCCTTGCTTGACATTAGTAGGAAGCCACAATATTTACATGCCTATTTTCTGCAGACATAGATCAGATGTGGCTTGCTCCTTACTGAAAACTACTGTTAGCTTTCCTAACAAAATGCACCTTTTCTAGATTATTCCATACTGACATGCTGAGTGAAATGATTTTTCTCGTGCCATCTAATTGCTAGAATGTTGATATTTCTCTTTATGGTTATTTGCAATCTGTCTTCCATAACACTGAAGACATTTTTACTGATCTTGATGTCCATTGAGTTTTTTAGAGTCAAACATTGAAGAGTGGAAAGAAATCGCTGGAGTAAGTTATGCCATGCAGTCTCTTATATTGTTGTTTTAGGTATTTCTTCATGATTTGTTGGTTCTCATTATTGTATCCTCCTTGTTTATGTTGTTTATGGTTTTACATACAGGTCTGATGATGAAGATGACATCATTACAAACGTGAAATGCCATTACAGACAAGCTGAAGTTAAGGGATACATTTTTGAAATTGGAGACTGTGCCTTCATAAGGGTAAAGCTCTTTATTGGTTAAATCTGCAAATCAATTTCAGTCTCTCATATATTTCGGATAAGCTGTCTTTTCTCAAATTTTTTTTTAAATCTGGAAGTCAACCTTTTGCAAGATTAAGCAAGTCATCTGCCTACCAGCTTCGACTTTGAAAAACTGAAAACTCATCCTTGTTTTGTATATTGTTGTCCTATTATCTAGAATATTGAGATGATTCTTTTGATTTCTACTTTTGATTATTACTTCAGCTTGATTTCCCTAAGCATTATATCGTACTTTAATAGGGATGATGCGTTTGGCTCTGCCAATTGACTTGGGCATACTTGCTTGTGGCTAAAGTTTCTCATCTTCTCTTGTGCAAGCACTGAACTAATTGAGTGTCTTGGATATCAAAATTCTAAAGCCAGGTCATACTCATACTAGGCCTGTCGGTGATATTAAATGATGCATTCTCTTTCAATTTTAAATCTGTCAGCCCCAAAGCTCCTGTAATTGTAGAATTTAAATTAAGAAAAATGCTCTCGACATTGAGAAAAACTGCAATGCTCTCCTTTTCCTTCCTGTTCATGTTCTATTTCCCTTGGTGATGCATAAATCTTGGAAGTATCAAGATTTAGGGGCATTGTATGTTGCTAAAATGACTTCTAGAGTTGTCGTCTTCTAATGCTTGAATTGCAAAAGTTCATTTTATCATATGTCTCCACTGCAGATTTTGCCAAGTTCCTATTGTGCTGGCCGATTTTGGAAATTGATGAATCTGTTAACTTTAAAGGATTGGTTTAATATTTGCTTCACAGGAAGAATTTATTTTGTCTCGATAAATGTTCTCCTTTCTGCAATGAGGAACAAAGATCTTGAACATTTTTCAGCTGGAAGATGCATTCTAACCTGATATTTCCAGCTTGAAAGCTTCAATAATATATTCGTGAAAATTGTTATAGGGTGACAAAGGGAAGAAACACGTGGGGAGGATTTTAGAGTTCTTCAAAACGACTGATGGAGAAGATTATTTCAGGGTTCGGTGGTTCTATAGAGCTGAAGATACGGTTAGTATCTTTTCCTTTAAGTAATTTGGTATAAAGATTCATCTATTTTAATTTTTTCGGTACTTTCTTGCTGACTGTTCTCAGGTCATACAAAATCAATCCTCCTTTCATGACAATAAGCGGCTGTTTTATTCTGCTGTGGAGAATGACAATTCTGTAGATTGTATTCTTTCAAAAGTCAATATTGCAAGGTTATCTCCTAAGGTATGCTTCAATAGTGCTTTAAATTTTACCTTACAGTTGATGTTTCTTTTCTCTGCTCACATAACAAGCACCCATACTGAATCCAAGGATCATAAATCAGAGAAATCTCTTAAAGGACCATGGAGGAGAATTGGCACAAAACAAAGCAGAAGAGAGAAAAGGAATGAAAAATATGACCACTCAAAAGATTTTACCTTTTTGCAGCAGCGAAAGTTGTATGAAAATATCGAGAATTTACCAAAAAAAAAAAAGTTGTATGAAAATACCATTGGTTCAACCATTTGAGGCCTTTTGCTCCTAACAACTCATTGCTCAACATATTGTCATTTGCTGCACCTGAAGTCCTTCCATTATCATTTGCTGCACCTACCCATCTCTGTCTTGTCGTGTATGGTCAGTGGCTCATATGTAGGTGATCTTTCCTTGTGGAAGGAAGGCTGAACTTTAGAAAGTAAAAAACAAATCCTTGAAGTGCGTAAAGAGCAGATTGGTTGCCTTACCCTGTCCGATCAATCTCCCGGCTTCACCTCATTTTATGCTCGTGGCAATCCATCTGTTCCAGCCAAAAGGAAGCCTAGCTCGTAATGAATGAGACAATGGGAATTGCATGCTAAATTAACATAGTGTTATAAACCCTTGCCTTTGAATTATCATGTGAAAGACCTGTAGTGCATGTTGACATCTCTTTATATGGCTATAAAATCAATTTTCCTTTGATGCTCATCTTCTGAAATTATTGGTCTGGCTAAATCATGGCAGGCAGGTGTAAAATCAATTCACATACAGTCGGACTTCTATTATGACATGGAGTATTCCTTAGAGTATTCGACATTTCGCACATTGATTTCTGGTTAGTGTGTAAATACTGACACCAAGTGTAACTTAAGGTCTCTTCATCCTTGGTTCTGAGCTTCTCTGGGTTTCGCGCTTTCTATTTTTAGAGGGAGAAACTTGTAGAACTCAATTTTTCTGATGCTACTCCATGAGTTTAGGTGAGATCGATGACATTTCTGAGTCAAACTTTGTCTCACTGTCAGATGGTCTGACTAAGGGCAATGATTCTCCACCATGTAATTCCCTCGATGGTTCAGCTTCCACTGATATTGGAACAACATTAAAGAATATGCTGAAAAGCGGAACTCAGAGAGCAGAATTAACTCTCTTAGATCTTTATTCTGGGTGTGGAGGGATGTCAACTGGACTACATCTTGGTGCCAAACTTTCTTGCACTGATCTTGTGACGGTACTTTCACTAAATAAGCTAGTTTGTAAAGCCTTTAATTTGTATTGACTCAACTGTTTGCTTTAGAGATGGGCCCTTGATTGTGACGAGTCTGCATGTGAGAGCTTTAAGTTAAATCATCCTGAGACGCAGGTAAACACACTTCATCTCATGAATTATGTGTCTTGCGCACCATTTTTCTACTAACTTCTGCAGCTGTTATACTAACATGTGGTCCTTATTCAGATTAGGAACGAAGGTGCTGAAGAATTTCTAAAACTATTGAAGGAATGGGAAAAGCTATGTAAACAATTTGCAGTGAATAGTGTTGAAGATATGCATGGATTGGGAGAAAACAACTGTAGGGTCACCCGTAGTCATCGAAGTCCTGCAGTTGCTGATACCCCAGAAGATGAATTTGAAGTTTCAAGCCTAGTTGATATCTGTTATGGTGATCCCAATGAGATAGGCAAGCCCGGACTTCATTTTAAGGTTTTCATCTATTGCAGAGTCACTTCTTTTTCTCATGTCTGCACATTAAATTAATTGCCTGTCCCATCTGTGTTTGTGTTGGAATATTTTTGTTGTTGCCATGTATGTAAATTTTATCTACAGTTATTATTTCTCATGCTGTTGCAACTAGCGCAATATGTAAAGCTGTTCATCAAATGGAAGCATTAGCTTGTAGAAATGTTCAAGAGGAAAGGCTAAAAGCATTACATTCATCTCAAAGAAAGCCGTCGACAAATTATCTAGGAGTTCGGTGATTTTACGTGTCCATAAAATTTCCAGTGTCAAATTATTTGCAGCTTTTTGGAATCTTTCCACATGCAAATTTCTGGAGGACATTGCTTTCACCTCTTTTTTTGGTCATTTGTGCTGCATCATGTGATTTAACCAGGTTCCTTATACTTTCTGTGCATTCAGTAAGGGAAAATGTTTCTAAAGAAATTTGAGTTTGCTGACATCATGTAAATATTTTTTCTGTTTCCACTTCTAAACTTAATTTATAACTTTTTGGTATGTTTTAACCAACTGTTTATGCAGAATTTTACAAGTTCTATTTTTCATCTCTCTTCATAGTTTTGTTCCCACTTATGTAAAAGGTTAACACCATGATAAATATCTTCATGTTATTTCAGTCAAAGGATTTGGAAAGTGGCTTTTGTAGTTCCCTTGAAAACACAAGTGGTTATTCCTCAAATATCAATGTCAACGAGAACAATGTCCCTAGAAAAAAGTTAATTAGGAAGCTATGTGGAGCCAAAGAGAACAATGTCTTTAGAGAAAGTGGTTTTTTCTAGTTACCCTGAGAACACTAGTGGTTATTCCTCAAATATCAATGTTAAAGAGAACAATGTCTCTAGAAAAGAGTTAATTGGGAAGCTATGTGGAGCCCAAGAGGCCCTTGTATTTTAGACAAGACGAATAATATACAATTAAAGCTTGACCATCTTTATATGGTTATCAATGGCTGAAAAAAAGCTTTATATGATTATCCAACTGACCACTTGTTGGATTTCTGTTTCTAATTTATCTAATTTCTATAGTTCATTCATGTGTCCTCTGGTTTCTTTTCATATTCAGTTTTTCGTTTCCTGCAGCTTATGCAAAATATCTCACTAATCTATCCTCAGGTGCATTGGAAAGGTTACAGTTCAAAGGAAGATACATGGGAACCGATTCAAGGACTAAGGTACTCCATATTCAACAACCTCAATCTTCATGTTCAATATGTGCTTCTGATATCTTGGATCAACTACTCAGAAACTGTGGAGAGGCGATGCAGAATTTTGTCAAAAAGGGTTTCAAGTCCAAAATCTTGCCACTCCCTGTAAGTATCGGATAAATGTTTGTCCTACTCCTATTTTTATGTCTAGGATTGAAAGCCCTGTGGGGTAGTAACATCTGCAGTATCGATCATCCATGTCTCTATCTTTGTGCTGGATTTAGGGTGATGCTGATGTCATATGTGGGGGGCCCCCATGCCAAGGAATCAGTGGCTACAATCGATTCAGGAATGTTGAGGCTCCATTGGATGATGCAAGGAATCGTCAGATTGTCGTCTTCATGGACATAGTGCAGTTCCTAAAACCTAAGTTTGTGTTGATGGAAAATGTAACCGACATCTTGAGATTAGACAAAGCTTCATTGGCAAGGTATGCATTGAGTCGATTGGTACATATGAGATACCAGGCAAGGTTAGGAACTATGGCAGCTGGCTGTTATGGTCTCCCTCAGTTCCGATTGCGTGTTTTCCTTTGGGGAGCTCATCCAACAGAGGTGATTTATTTTTGTATATGGCTACAATATGTAAGTTGTCTCATTTATAATTGTCTAGAGGGTTTAACTATAAAAGTTGACTTAAGCGATGCAAGAGGGAAAGCAGAAAACAGTGGGGTTAACCCTTCATCTTGGGAGTAGTAATTCTGCTGTGCTTGCTAATATTTGGCCTTCCTTTCTTTGACAACAGAGGCTACCTCAATTTCCTCTCCCTACACATGATGTCATTGTTAGATACTGGCCTCCTCCAGAGTTTGAGGTACTGAACTTTTGCTCAGAGAAAGCAACTTTACTTCCTTTGTCTATTTCATCAGTTTAATTTTCTAAACAATTTCATACTTTAAAGGAATTCAATTTCATTTTACAGCGCAATTTGGTGGCTTTTGATGAAGATTGTACAGCTGACCTTGAAAAAGCAGCTGTTCTTGGCAATGCTATCTCTGATCTTCCAGATGTAAACTTACTGCATTGTAATCATAGTGGTTATCTGCTTTCACAATGTCCACATTATGGAAATTAAGTGGCTCTTCCAGGTTCCAAGCCTTGAAGCCCGTGAGGAAATGCCATACAAGAACTTACCAGAGACGGATTTCCAGAAGTATATTAGATCAACGAAATACGGTATTCTGATGCCCCTTTAGATGAGGAGTTAAAACTATCTGATGATACTTCTAATCCTGACACAAAAGCTGCAATGTTATGCACATTCGAAGTGAGAAAAATTGGTGCTTCTTGTCTGATAACCTATGTCAGTTATCATTAGCTTGTGTCATTCTTACTTGCATTCAGTTTCTGATCTATTGCGAGCTCGTGGATAGAGATTATGAGGACTACGATACTAAATGTTGACTGTTACATTTTTCCTACTGTTATCAGAAATGACGGGATCTCCATCAGATGAATGCACAAGAATGAAAAGGTTACTATATGACCATCGGCCACTTCCAATATCGGGAGTTAATTATTTACGAATCTGCCAAATTCCAAAAAGGAAGGTAGATGGATGTGAAATATACTTTAAGGAGCTCACAAGTGAAACTTTTGACTTACTCCTTTTGTTTCTCATATGCAGGGAGCGAACTTCAGAGACCTTCCAGGTGTAATTGTTGGAGCCGATAATGCTGCGCAGCGTGATAACGCGAAAGAGCAACTGCTGCCATCTGGGGAGCCCCTGGTAAGTAATTTCATTTCCAGAAAGTTTAGCAATAGAAACTATTCTAGCACTCGCTCTTTCCTCCCTTGCTTGCAGCTGCTTGTCAGCTTAATTCTCGTCCAAAATGCACTTGAGTTTGTCATGTAACCATAATGAGGTTGTATGTGGCCTTATAGTCTTTCCTTTTCTGAGGCTTTGTCGCTTTGTTACCTTTTGCAACTCATAATTGATGGTCGCTTGACATTATGCTGCCAAAATAAACTTGTTGTCATGAGGCTTCCGAGTTGAATGTGTCATTCAATGAAAGGCTAATGTACAATCTACTGACCCTGTAATGTAAAAACCATGCTTGCTGTGCTCAAATAACAAAGGAGAAGTCTCTCAAGTGGCATATGTGGTTAACAAAGAAAACAAATTTAATGGATGTCGAGTTTACTCTTTAACTCTACGGCATCAGCACTGTGGAGGCAATAATTTATGGTCTTCTTCATTGTTCACACACTTCATCAAGTCTTCAACTTCGGAATATTTTTGCCTCCCTTATTACTGTTGTTGTGTCTTAAGTAATACAGTTTTGTCTTTGATGTCATTTCATGTGTTTGGAGCTCGCAGACTTGATCCCATAATCTCAAATAATATTCTAATAGACGTAGATCTGGGCCATTATAGGATCCTCCTTGAATAATTTTTTTGCTCTTTGTCATGGTTTTATGGCAGTGACCAAATGCAGTTTCTGATAAATGCCATTTATTGTGTGATGAGGAGAATGATTGCGTAGAGATTGATATGACAAATGAGGAAATGCACATTCGCCAAAGATAAAACTCACCCAAATAATATTAAGGGTTCTGAAGTTGAATAAGAAGTCTTAGTTAAATAGGACTCCATGCTAAAACATTTTTCATATGGAACTCCAGTAACATTCGACGTGGACAATGATGATTCTTTCTATCTATACATGTACAGGTTCCGGACTATGTCTTCACCTTTGAACAAGGAAAGTCGAAAAGGTGAAACCTTTCCTGCTTGCCATCTCTGCTATGCACTTTCATATCAAATCATGTCATTTCTAATCAGAGCCAAAGCTGCAGACCTTTCGCGAGGCTATGGTGGGATGAAACGGTGCCTACTGTGCTAACCCTCCCCCATTACCGGAGCCAGGTTTGTTGACAGTTCCCATATGTCATGGTACAACATTGGCTAGTAATATACTGACTTCAGACTTGTACAGGCTGCATTGCATCCTGAGCAGGATCGGGTCCTCACAATAAGAGAATGTGCAAGGTTGCAAGGATTTCCAGACTACTATAGGTTCAGCGGGACAGTAAAAGAGAGGTTTGGTTCTTGGAAATGTGTCCCTCTTGAGATTGGAAGTGCTTTGTAAAACATTGGCCATCTGATGAAATTTTAGAAACTCGGCTTTCTAAGATTGTATATGTGACAGGCAAATAAACTGTGAAATAGAAACCTCACTGCCCATACACAGAATTTGAGTAAACAGCCTTCTCGTGTTTTGAGAAATGAACATCCCTCTCTCTCTCTCTCTCTCTCTGGTGCAATGTTGTTATGCCCTTCAGCTTCATCATTTGATTTTACAAATATATTGGTTTAATCACATGTATCTTTGTTCTGTATATGTTGATCTTGCCGCTACCTAATGTACTCGTGTTAAATTATGACACGTGCAGTGTACGTACAGTACGGCATGTGCCTATTAGTATTTTAAGCTCATCTATTTATTTGTTTTTTCATTTTTTACAATGTGAAGGTACCGCCAGATAGGAAATGCAGTTCCCATTCCTGTGGCACGGGCCTTGGGCTACGCCTTGGGGGTGGCGTATCACAAACTAAGTGGGGATGAACCAAATATGATCCTTCCCCCAAGGTTCTCTACTTCTACTTATCTTGAATTGATGAACGCATAAAGTCCTCCTGTTTTTTTTTGGTTAATGCATAAAGTCCTCCTGTTGATCTCAAAGCTTTGCAACATTAGCCAGGAAGTCCTTGTTAAGCCAGTTTGTCATTCGTGTAATGATTCTTTGACATGGGGTTCCATTCTTTAATGTTTTAGGATGCAACTGGCCGACTTCAATTCTTTTAACATAAATCATGAAGCGGTGCGGCGCTTTTCTTTTTATGATGGATGGGAACATATGACTTTCTATATTGTCTCACACCGTGCACACACTAATAAAATTGATGAGTGGAAGGGTTAAACTTGAATCAACCAATTTGCTTACGTCTAACTTCTGTCCGACTATTCGTAAATCTTGGTTATTGAGGAATAAGGGAGTGATATGGTGGTTTCCTTTGAGATTCGAAAGGATGTTTTATTTATTTATTTATATTTGCACATTGAACTTGGTTTAACATCGAAGTGCTATGATGCATTATGAATGGGGAGGAAATTGAAGGTTTCAATCGTGAACTTTCTCTGGTTTCACAGAGAATTTTAAGGGGGATCGTTATCAATACATTTGAAAGCTTTAATTTCATCTGCTGGAAGCTGGTGCATATCGGGGTTAATTGAAAAGGTATGTTTTGACGTCAAGTTGCAAACTTGTGACATCATGAGGAAAATGTTTAGATTTTCATGCTCCGTTTGTTTCATAGAAAATATAATATTTTTAAAAAATATTTTTCGGAAAATCATTTTTCTGGTTCGTTTGTCGAAGCTTGTCGGCTCATCGGTCTTAAGCGAGGTTATGACACACAATTAAAGGTTACGACATTTAAAGGTAAACAAAAAAAAAGGAAAATGTTTTTCACTTAAAAAATGCGAAAAATATTTTCTTAACTTTTGAATGTGTTTTTTTTCCGACCAAAAAAAAGTTTTTTCTATTGGTGAAAAATATTTTTCTTGATTATTTTATGTTCCGTGAAATGAACATTGGAAAATTCGAAAAATATATTTCTGAAAGTTATTTTTCGTGAAACGAGTAGAGCCTCAATGTTGGCATTTGGACATTATGATATTTTTGGGAGTGTTCAGTTTGTGGCTTGGACGTTGACAAATTCTATGGAAATACAAGATAAATTGAAACAAATGATGAGAAGTATTTTACCAAGTGTCAAGTTAATGTTGCTCTCTCGTGAAATTATAAGACGATGAAAAGGTGAGAAGGTTACGAGAAAGACGAAAAGTCGGAAGGTCTCATTGCCTTTATTTTATTGGGAACTGAAGAGGCATGCCGCAAGCTCCAACAAGACGTGCGTCTCTTCTAAGGGCAACATGCTTTATTTTTGGTCATGGACACGGTTCGATAGTCGACGACTGTGAACCTGGACTAATTTGGGGCCTCATCAACAGCTCGGTCCGATTTTTACGTAGACGGAATTTCGAATCAAAACGAAAACGAAGGTATCAATGGAGGGATTGCACCCGTTTTGGGCACACACTTTACCTGCGTTCTCCATTTACATGAGCTAATTGGGGTGCTACAGTACACGGTTCATTACCTACAGATCAAAGTACAGAGTCCATACGCATGAGAGGGAGAAGCGTCAGAAGAAATTCACAGCTAAAAAATGTAGCAATTGTCCGAATTTTTTGCAGTCAGCGTTTGAATGGCAGGCTCGATCATACTTTGCCACAACGACAAGCAGATGCTCAAACGAGCGACAGGAAATAGACCGCCACCAGAAAAACAAGTACAGAAGAAAAGCGTAAAAAGGGAAAACAATTCAGCAAAAATTGGCAATATAAAAGCGAAAGAAAAAAGAAAAAGAAATCTCGAATGGCAAATGATCCCTTCTCCTCCTTCAAAAACATCGATCGCGGCTCACCTTTCACTTTTTCACCTCTCTCTATCCGTGTCTCCCTCCGCCAGCTTCGCCTCAGCTCCTGCCTGTCTCCCTCCCAGAAGGAAAGTCGCCGAAAGTAGAACGTCGAAAAGCTCGTGAGTGAAGTTCTTTCGCGTCTTCTCGTCTTTGTCGCCATTTGATCTGTAGATTTCGTTGCGTCTTCTCGTCTTCTTGTTTTAGTATGTTTGGAATTTAATGCGGGGCTCTTAACTCTTGTTGTCCGTCGACAAATGTGAAAGATCGCGTCTCGTTCAGTGTTTAGAGTATCCCAGTTAGCGATTCTGCTCTTTGTTCTATGTGTAATGCGAAGTGAAGAAGAAACGCGCCGTACGTGATAACCGTGTTAGTCTCGTCGGTTATGTGACCCTCTTTATTGGAAGTGTTCTGCTCGTCTGGCCGCAGTTTGATGTGTTTATTGCAAGTGTCTTTTTCGGGTTGCCATAATCGTGTCGTGCCCCTTTCTCGACACGATACGAATTGCCAGCCCTATGCCGATGCGTGAGCAATGGCAGCCGCTGCACATATTGTTTGATAGTTTAATTTCGCTTTGAAAATTCTGCAAGTGCTCACGAATTTTCTATCTCTAAGTCATTCAATTTTTTTTTTCCATTTTTGGTTCCTCCACTTGAGAACAGTGGTGTCCTAGTCAGGGTGAATAGACCTTCAAGAAGCACCAGCTGAAATATTACATCAACTTATGATCTTTTCTTCTTCTCCCGATTGATCCATCAGGTTGAGTTATGGGTCTGCTCAGCATCATCCGAAAGATCAAAAGGAAAGAGAAAGAAATGCGCATCCTCATGGTGTATGTGTCATCCTCGTCAAGAAGTTTGTTTCATTAGTTTGTGCTCATTTTGTTTTCCAGATTAAGAATCGCACTTTGTAATTGGCTTTCTAGGGGATTGGATAATTCCGGGAAGACGACCATAGTGTTGAAGATCAACGGAGAGGACACTAGTGTCATTAGCCCCACTCTCGGCTTCAATATCAAGACTATTGCATACCAGAAGTATGTCCAGGTCTCTCCTCAAATTACGATTATTTATTGCCATGGTTAGTCGATTAATTGTTTACCTAGCGACTGCAGGTTTCTCTTCTTTTCCCGTTGGCTTAACCATGGATATAGCCTGCTGTGTCAAATGTCGTCTCATAGCATTTTCTAATGTACCTGCGGAGAGATCTGTTGATTAAAAATTAGCTTGTGTTTTCAATAGCTTGAGATCACCATAAATAGTGGAAGGGCCACATTTCCCTCTATTTCTAGTTGGAAGAGTCCAACCACGCCTTTCATTGGTGACTTACAGATTTTGGACCTCACCCACATATTTTCTTAGTTTAAGTTTGCATGTTTGTGATGTCCATAATCTGCAATATTCCAATGAGAAGCATGTTTAGGGAAATTTTCCCCCACTTTGGAGGAGGTAAATATAACTCATAAAGGAATAGTCATTTGGTTTCTGGGGTTCTCTGTTGCTCACTGTTGAAGGACAGTAAGTTATGGTCGTATTAAGTGAATCCATGGTAACAACCATACTTCAAAAATTGGGTCATATTAAGTGAATCCACATTAATAATTATACTTCAAATATTGTTTTTGTGTTTTCATGCAGATTATGACTATTCTTGACAAGGTTAGCAGAACTTAAAGAGCTGATTTTGTCAATTGCTGCTCTCCTGCTGGATATTTCTCTTTCTAAATCTTAAAAGAGAAAATTTGTTAAAACGGTTGCAATGGAGTACAACCTACGTATACAACTACATTCAAGATAGAGAGTTATCGAATCTAATAAATGAGAGGTGCGACTCAGTACTTTGTGCATCAACTAAGAATTTTACTGTAACTGTCTATTTTTTTACGAATCAACACTAGACTCTATAGTCGAAATCTCAAAAGCCCTAAGTTTTATCTTAAATGGGATATTTCTCTCCTCGTATTGTTTACTAGGCAGGCTCTGCTTTAGTAAAAAATGGGAACTTGGTGGCAATGTTGTGTTGTTCTAAATATTTATACCTAAAAACTCCAACTGATGTTTGTGGCAGGTATACATTAAATATCTGGGATGTAGGGGGTCAGAAGACAATAAGATCATATTGGAGGAACTATTTTGAGCAAACAGATGGTCTGATTTGGGTAGTCGATAGTTCAGACCTTAGAAGGCTTGATGACTGCAAAATGGAATTGGATAATCTCTTGAAGGAGGAGGTATCATGCCATTACAGAATTTCTCGCTTTTTTTTTTTTAAAGAGAAAGATTGTCCTACCTATTTATGGCTTCTATGTTGCGACTTTTGCTGGCTTGTTTCCCGTTGCTTCTTTTTATTCTTATTTTTATCTTGTATGGTTTAATTTTCTCTCAATTGTTTGAGCATCTATGTTTTGCAAGATCTTATGAATCATTAGTCTTCCATTTCAAAAGGGGCTGCATATTCTGCTAATTACTCCATGTCTGTAGTAAAATTCGTTGATGCTTGTCCATCTAATTAAATGGCGAATCTTTCCAGCATTTTTATACTTTTGTCTGTTAAGTTTTTCCACCAGATATGTCATTCTTTCAAGTCTTTTGAATCTGTAGACGGACAATATCCCTGTGCATACCTGATAAATGTGGGCACATATATATCAAATATGAATGGTACAACCGGTCTTTTTCACTAGTGCTCCTGGGGCACTTCTTAAACATACCAAAGGACGCAGTTGATTTTCAAAGTATTGATTGTGCACATCATGAGGATAATTGGTGCATTGGAAATTGCAATATTTCCTTATTCGGTTGCATAACAAGTTCCAGGGGGCACTTCTTGACAAGGTCCTAACACTAATATCCACTATACGCACCCTATCAATGTCTATGACACTTTCGATCAAAAAAAAAAAATGTCTATGACACTGGTTTCTGTATATTAAAATTAGGAGCTGCTGAATTAATATTTCTGGCTAGAACTAGATGTATTGCTTTGAGTACCAAAGTCTTTTGTTTAGACTTGTTAATAAATGGGCTAAAGTAGTTGTTCATTTGGCAGAGATTGTCTGGAGCATCCTTACTTATATTTGCAAATAAGCAGGATATTAAAGGTGCTCTTACACCAGCAGAAATTGCCAAGGTGAAGTTGTGTGCTTGCAACATTTATTGGTGTCTGCATAAGTTGAGTTTGTCTGTGTGAATGCACATACATCCTGGTTTCTGAGATACTTTGCTGTTTGTGACCTTGAAATCTAAATGTATTGTCATTCTAAAGATATTTGCAGCAGAGAAATCCTAATTTTCCAAAGTTTACTTTAGGCTTAATAGTGCTGAATCTGATGCACCTTGTTCATTCATAGTTACTGACAGTAAAGCAAGTATGAGAATTGGATGAGAGAATGAAGTCAGGTTGAAATTGCAAGATTGCAACTGAACCTGAGGTCCTCAATTTTTCCTATACAATCCCAGAAGAAGATGTTACAGAAATTGCTGATTTGCGCGCATGCCTGTTTGCACCAAAAATCCACATCTTGTTCTTCATTTTTTTTTTTTTGGCCAATCAAATCCATGGGATGGCATCTTTACGTGTAAGCAGGCAACCAGTTTAACTTCTACTTTACATGCAAAGCATAAATCTATAGCATTTACACCAAACACCTCAATTTAGGGTGGACAATTATACTAATCTTCTGGAGATGATCCTTTTTTGGGTGACAACTCCTTGAGCTGTTATAAATATTATATTCCTTTAGCTTTTGATAAAATCTTTCCTATGTTAGGCTGGCTCCCTTTTTTTATTGGTTTAGCTAGCATACTTTACTTTTGTTTTCCGTTTTTAGCCTTTGGATTGTTGTGAAATTCCAAGAATGGAGTATTAGCTTGGGTAAGCTGAAATTGTTTATCCTTGAGAAAACAGTGATTGCTGCAAAGTATCTTTCTATGCCGTAGCAGTCAAACTATCGAGTTTCTTACTTGCTACAATATTAAAGATGTTTATCCAAAGTGATCAACTTGAACAAATAATCTCCAATTATACTGGATTTATAATTTGTTTTTCTCATTTTGGATTTGGAGCAGGTTCTGAACTTGGAAGCAATGGACAAAACCCGGCACTGGAAAATAGTGGGCTGTAGTGCTTACACAGGAGAGGGACTTCTTGAGGGATTTGATTGGTTGGTTCAGGACATAGCTTCTCGAATTTATATGCTTGAGTGAAATCTCTTTATGGGAATATTAAAAAGCAAATTGCTGGCTTTGATCCAGAAAATTCGTAGGAATACTGATGCGGTTTCTTTCCTTTTGTCTATTTTTTAAATCCTGGTCCCTTGCGGGAGAACCATAATTCAGTGAGATGTATTTGTAGCGGCAGAGTTGATTGTGCAAAGCTTTTGGAACGAGACAGTTCTGTTTCTATGAAGGTCTGGTTCTGCTAGTGCAGAAGCAAGATCGAAATTAGCAAGTCAAGTTTCCATCTATTGCTGTAAACTCGTTTGGATTGTAGGCTACGACAGACCCGTGTCCTGAGGCTTTGCAGATATTAGGGGTGTCAAAAAGGCCGATTCTACTGGCCTGACGGCCCCTCGACACCCAACGCCCCAATGCCTGATGGCCCTTCGATGCACATTTGATGGTGCTCCTTCGAACTTGGAGGCTTTGATGGCTGAAGGTGTTTTGGTCTTGCGCAAACAATATCAGGTTGATCTTGACCAATGCTGTCTAAAATATTCGGTGTTGGTTCCTCAGGTTGTTAGCTATAATCCCAGCATAGAAATATTTTTAATCTTTGGCCAATCAAGGCAGCAATTCAAGCGAAGTTTGATTTTTGTGGTGCATGCACGTGTAATTCTTTTCCACAATCCATGTATGTACTAAGCATTTATTGTTTTGTTTGTTCATTTAAAATAACAATAAGAATTAGCATTAGCATTAGCAAAGCGGAGAAAGGATGCAAGAAGAACGCGAGGTATATTCTAGAGTTATATACTGTTTGCAATTAAATGGGTAGCAGTATAGAGTTGGGTTGCTACTGTAGTCTGAAAATTTTATTTAGTAGTTAAATGGGTAAGCTAATGTCTCAATGCATGGAGGAATGAGAAAACAGTTATTTTTTAGAGCTATTGATTTGTTGGATTGAAATGTCAATGCATCTTCAAACGAAGGCAGGACCATGAGAGATTTGACATTTTGTTGGTGTATTGCTATGATATTATTTGCTCATGAGGAATATGTTAGTTTACTTCTAAAATGATCGTATCCTGACGTATTATGCAAAATGGTTGCATCAATGTGGATGAATAGAGTTTATTTATGAATAAAAATCATATGAAGAAATTGCTTTTAGGAACAGGAAGTAATATTCTTTTAACATTTTATTTATGTTTAGATTTATTCCCTAATCACTTTTCTATTTCGAAAAGTTAGAAAAATAGACTGAAATTATTTAATTGATTTTTACTATTTTTCGGTTCAAAAGAACAAAAGACCTGAGAAATTGAAACGTTACCAAATAGATTTGCGCTCCTTTTAATCAATCACTTTTGTCTATGTGCCAAGTCTCAATTTCCACAGTGAAGATAGCTTTAATCGAATTGGGGTTCCCTGATTGCCCGTCAGGAAACCCAGAGAAATCAGACGGTGGGGAGGGGTGGGGCGGTTTCCCCATTCATTGGGCAGAAAAATGAGTGGTGCGGATTACAAGGATCCCCTACGCTAAGACATGGGATCCTTGTCCGCTTTAACCACGGCCATCTCCAGTACATCAACTCTATTTGTTTCGCTCACGTAGAGAGGAGCCTTCTTGCGGGACCCATTTATTCTTTTCTTCATTTAATTACTCTCTCTTTCTCCTCTAATTCTTAGTGATATCGTAGTACCATGTTAGTCATTCATGTGAGACTCATTTGCATATTTGGATTTGATTACAAATTGACATGGGGTAAGTGACTTGAAATTAAGCGTGTGTTTGTTCCGTGAAAAGAGATAATATAATTAATTCAATGTGATGGGAGGTGTTAGAAGCAAGCGATGAGGTAAAATAGCGTGAGCCTGAATAAATTTCTATTTTTCTATCTTCATTTTCCTCTCTATTATCTTCCTTCGACATACATCCAAAACATATCAACGAAATTACTATTTTCTTGCTTTCCTTGCTCTCCATCTATTTCCCTTCCTGTCCCATCTAATTTTGGCTAATCATTACATTATTACCTTTTTAATTAAACAGCCTAATATAGTATTGGGATAAACAGACAAAAACAGCAACATTGGCTCATCGTGATCATACATTCCAAGTTTAAAACTTTCAATTCGTGCATTTTAATCCGTTCATCAATTTTGTTAAGTTTTATCAGGAAAAAATGTTCGCATGATTTTTTATTTATTTATGATCATGCAAAATTTGAATGATAGCAAAAAAGGAATCGTTCGGCACTTTTAATATAGAGTTTAAATGTGGGAAATGGAAATTTAATATTGAAAAGCAATCTTGAAAAGAACAAGAATCCGTAACAGGGTGGCAAGGACACAGGGTGCTGCACTTTCTTGTCCACCTTCTCTGGGAATCCGACTGGACTCGCACTTCATTTGACGCGACACGTGCACGCAATCTGATGGACATTCCAACAGTTCTTTTGAAAATCTGGTCGTGCTTTTGTCAACGGTTATGTAACGCTTCGATTTTGTATTTATTTCTTTATTAAGCCTCTTCTTTATTTGTCTGTAATGTGAATCTCCATATCACAATCAAAACATACCAAAAACAAGAAATTCTAACTTAACTTTTCATTTGTTTGATGGGTTTGACCTATTAAACATTGTCTCCATTCTCAAGATCTGTTAATTATGAGGCCATAATGCTGTGTGATATTTCTAATATAAATTATTACCTTGAAGATGGTAATTTCACGCATCACATATTTGTTCTCACTTTCATCTCAAAATGTGGCGGAAGACCTTCACCACCGTCGGCGACGGCGCCTCCTCATGCGCCCTCAGGGGCAAGCACTGGGACGCACTGATCATCGGTGGCGGCCACAACGGCCTCACTGCCGCTGCCTACCTCGCGCGCGGTGGCCTCTCCGTCGCCGTCCTTGAGCGTCGCCACATCATCGGGGGCGCTGCCGTGACGGAGGAGCTCGTCCCTGGCTTCAAATTCTCCCGCTGCAGCTACGTCCAGAGCCTTCTCCGACCTACCGTCATCAAGTAGGCCCCCCCATCCGCATTCGCTCTCGATGAAAATTAACGCAACGTTTCGGGATCGATTGAGGTTTACTGTAGGCGATCCGATGCGCCATTTTTTATCTCAAACGCGCGAGATTTTTGGACTGATTGAAGGGAGCTGGAGTTGGAAAGGCACGGACTGAAGATGCTGAAGTTGAGTCCGTCGTCGTTCACGCCGTGTCTCGACGGGAGGTACTTGATGCTGGGGTCCGACGAGGAGCTTAATCGTGCGGAGATCTCAAAGTTCTCGAGACGCGACGCGGATGCTTATCCAAGGTCTGAACTCTGCTTCTCACCATTTCAAGTGTCTGTTTGTCGAGCTGTTCTTTCGTGCTATATTTGGAGGAAACTCTTCTTCTTCTTCTTCTTCTTCTTCTTCTTCTTTCTGCTGAAAACACATCCAATGAATCTTTCTTCTCCGTAGTTTCTAGAACGACGGCCATTAACGAATGGAAGGGAAAGCCTGTGGTCTTTCAGGTGCTTTTACGGGATCATTCCTGCATTCCACGTGGAATCCTTGTCATTAGATTCAATTTGCAAATCCGGTTGTCTGTCACAACTTATTATTGACGTTAAAAAAGAGTTACCGGATGCAAAGGTGATCATACTTACATTAGATTAAATACGAAAAGTTACAATGAGTAAGGAAATCACGTACAAAATAATTGCAAAGTTTAAAGGAAAATTACAGTCAAATAGATCATAGAATAATACAAAAACTTATCGTACTTGCTTGATGGCCGGTTAATATATATATTCAGGAATAGCATGAATTGCAGGATCCTGGAGACTTATGAATCTAAGGGATTATGCCCCTTGAAGAAAAGTTACGGAAGGATATTTCATTGATACATTCATGTCCACGAAGACAATTACGTATGTAAGAGGAAAGTTGCGTCCCATTTGTTAATTTACTGACGATGAGGAAATATTTACCGATTAACTTTGGTAGATTACTATTTTTGGAGTGGATTATTGCAAATCATAAATCCACGGAATTTACAACGGTTAAAAGGAAATTACGTTGTGTAAAGAGATAGTATGCTATGATGTGTAATAAGTATATTACTATTGGTGAGGAAAATTATAAATGGCGAAGGAAAATTATGACAATTAATAGTGGAATCCATCCCCTTTTTCTTTAACCGGACTGTAGAAGGACCAAATGATTCAAATCATCGGATCAAAAAATGGTTCTTGAGCAACAAAATTTCAAGAACACTCTCAAAAGGGTAATTTGATCTACCAGCTTTGCATGTTGCTTGGTGGTTTGCATAAAATGGACAGTGGCCTACGGAGCTCTTCTCTTTGTTTTTCCGTTTCATCTGCTCTTCTTCTTCTTCTTTTTCTTTTGGGCAATCTTGTGATTAGGCTTGGTTTCAGTGTAATCTACTGTATATTCCCCACTATTCGGCTTTTTTTTTTTAGCATGTGACGTTCTCTTTAATATAAGTGAACCCAATTGATCCGAATGCGGTAACCATAACTATAAATTGATTACTGAGGGTTTCCACATTATCTATGCATGTTTCTGGAAATTTGTAAATCATCCAATTTAAAATGAAATAATTTCGGTAGTCGTATGAAACATTTCTCTGTATCATGTCCACCAATTTCTTTTAAAAAGATATCTTTATTTCGGTAGTCTTATAAAACATTTCTGATGATATCGGCTTACTGAAGAAGATGGAGGGAGAATGGAGCCGATAAATGAATGCCCAGATAACTGTTTAGTTGCCCTTCGAAAGCCAACACGAACTACATGAATTCTAGAGGTGTTAACATCAATATATATCATTGAATTGAGCGCTATTTTCTATGAACATGCGAGTGTTGGTGCTTTTCTCTTACCATTGTTCTCCCAACACGAGTGCTTTGTCTTTGCTTAGGTAAATTGTCATCGTGATAACTCAAGTATTTTGTGCAGATATGAAGATCAACTAAAGAACTTCTGCAGATTCATGGATCCCCTTTTTGATTCACCTCCTCCAGAAACTTCCCAATTGAAGTCCTCTTTCAGCGATCGGATCAGAGATAAGTCTCATAGATCCATCTTTTGGGCTCATTGCCTCCGGCGAGCTCTCGACCTGGGGCAAAATGAGATGGTGTATGGCTTCTCTAACTCAGTCGGATGTTGGTTTCAGATATACCAGGTTCTGATATTGGCAATGCCAACTAATGTTGGCGCCTGTGTTGCTTAACGAATATGGGACTGGAGGCATTTTTTTTATGAGTTTTTATCGACCTTGGCAGGAATTTTATGGAACTTTTGCTCTCACCAGCTTCAAAGGTTTTGAATAAATGGTTTGAGGTTGTAAATAGCCATTGATCCTTCATTTTTTTTTTTCAAATCTTGGATGGAAACTATAGAGCGACAGTTTGTAATCACAAGAATCACAACGTCCTTAACTGGGTTGATTGATAAGAACACTGTGCGATTGATCTTTTTCCTTCTTCGAAGATTCTGAAATCCTTGGACTCTGTATATGATAAAGCACTATGTTGTTAACTCCATTCTCCAGTTTTTATTAATTCTATTCCGATCAACATATCCACTTAAATATGAGATATCTTCAACTAGCATCGAGTTCCACCATGCATTGTTCCAATGCCTGAGGACGTTCCACCAGTTTTTTGCCTTTCCCCGTTTCCCTCACACAGTCAGGGTATTGACGTGTAACAATTCATTGGAAAGATGAGAAGGCTGACCCACTGGTTTAGATCTCTATATAATCTTTAGATTGGTGCTTGGTTCAAAAGAAATTTACTTCTCATTTTATAACAAGAAAGATCACCTAGGTAAGTAAACCCCAGGCCAATACAATAATATCCCACTAATCTCATTTAATGGACCATGTAAGATGAGAGCCAAAGCACAGGTAGTTGGTCGAATTTGTTTTTGTACTGCATGGGGAAGTCAAATTTGTTTCATGTGCCTAATCCTCAAGTTTATTCATTCCCCACTAAGCCAGCCCCATGGAGCTAGAAGAAAATTACTTTTACTAGTGCATTCTTGTTAATTACGTTCTCCCTTTGGTAGATGACTGGCTAAGGATGAAACATTTTCTTTTCTTTTCTTTTTATTTTATTTATGGTACATCGTCATCATATAAAGCAGGACAAAACTTATGAAACATCATATCATTAACAGATAGGAACCATTAAATGCCTGGAGAGATATTTGATGTACAAGTTGTTGCTTTTCTTGATCATCAGCAGTTGATGTTGTCTATTTCTTACTGGCGCAGACTGACGTTCTGAAGGCAACCCTTGGAACTAATGCTGTTGTAGGGACAATGGTGCGGTTTGCTTTTGCCCTAGCGCAGTGACACTTGCACAAGCAGTTTCTAGCTTTTGTCGTAATATTAGTGAAGTAAGTACTTTCATAATTTGTGTAGCAGTGATACTGACATTACCAATTTTCTGGCCCAACAATTACATCTGCAGGGAAGTGTTAATACACCTGGAAGTGGATATGTACTGCTGCATCATGTTATTGGCGAAACAGATGGTGCTCGGGGAATTTGGTCGTACGTATCAATATTTTCAAGCATTTCCTCAATATTCATGAGTACTTATATGGTGTCAATAATCCCGATGTATGAAAATATTTAATGGAGTTCATAGACATTGTGAAGAATGACGAGCCCATTACTCGTAAAAGGAGCACTAGATAGATATAATCTACCTTTTACAGCCTCTTCATTTTGATTGGCATCACCATTCTGTAATGGAAGGAAGCTCCACCATGCACGAACAAACGCTCATATACTAGGTTGTTAGTATCACAGACCACTGGGAAGCTTCCATAATGCAAAAACATGGGAGCAGTGTATAGAATCTCCTCTTCTCGTGCTTGAAAGTTTAGTCTAACGAGTTTACACATCATAGGCAGTTCCGGACATGTTACTCTTCCAGCTTATCTATGAGGCAGATTCTACTTGGAACAGAGTTATTATCGATTGGTCATTCTTGGTCGTTTTTCTCCATGCTATGGATATGGTTTACTGTGTACGTAGTCTAAATTGACCTATATGCCGTGGACTGGGACTCGGAAGGGCAGTATAGAGTCTCATACAACTGATCAGACTGTAAAGTAATATAATCTTAAGGTTTCTTACAGATACGCTAGGCTATTCATGTTTGTAGGTACGTAGAAGGTGGGATGGGTGCGGTGTCCTCCTCTATTGGTAATGCTGCAAGGGAAGCTGGTGCTCAAATCGTAACAAATGCAGAGGTATTATTTACTAGAAAATCTGGCTCTTGTGATGCCTTATTCGGTCATCATTTTTCTCAATGATGTAAGAAGCAGAGATTATGTCACTTTTATCTGATACCTGCTACAGAGCATTGTGAGATGTCCTGTGGGTATCGATGGCTCTGGCAGTTTGCCTGACTGCAAATAACCTTCCTTGAAAATACATAGAAAATGTTGTGTAAAATACAAGTTCTTGCTCGGTGGCCTCGTAAGTCGCATCATTCAGAGTCAATTGGTAGAAGTACGGACAAGTGCAAGATTCAAGACCTCCATTTAGGGCTCTTTGTTGTTCGAGCACTCCTCTAGGGTTCATATCAGCTCATATCAATGGTTAGACGTCTAATATGTGCTTGTCTTTTCCTCTTCTGTCTTCAAAATGAGCGATTGAATTGAGCATTATGGACGAACCCAAATTCTTTCATTGGCTGGGGATCATTGCGGTCTCGTTAAAAAAAGAAAAAAGGGTCTCCTGGTGCACGAGTCCCTCTCCACCGAGGGCATCTAGGGAAGGGTTGATGTCTGCAGCCTCACCCTTGATTTTCTTTAAAAAAAGATTCCATGATCTGAACCCGTATCTCAGGCTACAACAAATTAAAAACTGTCTTGTACTTGAGTTCAGATTGAGATTCTTTATGCGAATGATATGTGAAGACAAGATGGGAATTGGGCATCTCATGTCAATTGTAGAGGCATATTTTTGGAGGCATCTCCTCTAATCTCAGTGGGATTTCTTTTGGAAAATGTTTAATTGACCTGACCACCTTTTGCACTTCTCTTGGTTAGACATCCTGCGTACATTTTTTTACCACTTTGGCCTTTACTACTTGTTTCATTGATTAAGAGCAAAGGGGTTGCTTGATCAATAGCATGCAGATGGTGTCTGTCTTCTGAGATGTGTTTCGTCCATAATGTCACAAATTTGCACCAATAGTCTGTTATGAACTTCCTCGGGCTCCTTGTAATCCTACCTTACTGGCGGGATTCCTTGTATTTGTGAATACTTCTCCTTGTGTCAGACTTCCCTCACTCTTTCTTTCATAACTTCCTGGGTGATGTTATGGCTTAGGTTTCTCAGCTGATGCTTGATGAGTCCGGCAGAGCGAAGGGAGTAAGTTTCAAACCATGAATTCCTTCAGTGAATAAAGGGTGTCTCCAAAGATTTAGTCTGAAATTGCATAGGTAACTATAATCAGGTGCTGCTGGCTGATGGTTCGGAGGTGCACTCTTCCATTGTCTTATCAAATGCAACTCCTTATAGGACTTTCATGGTAATATGTACCTCTTTATACTGATAAAAGGTGTGGGCCAGTGGCAGATGATACTGGTCCTTAAACCTGTGAAAATCATGCCATATGGATGTTCTCGAGTTGCTGTTGCGCTCTAATAGAAATTCATGGGTCTTATGCAGGAATTAGTACCTGAAGATGTTCTTCCTGATGAATTTCTACATTCTGTCAAAAACGCTGATTACACCTCTGTAAGCTCCATTGTTGCGTTTGATTGATCTGTAAAATCTTTTAACTAGTTTCTATCATCTACAGGGGCACATTAAAGCATTGTTCTTGTTTATCCATAAGATCACTAGGTCCCAGAGGAAACCCAATTATTCCTAATGTGTCTGGAGTAACAGTTGGAAAATTGTTCTTGACAGCATTCAACAACTTTACGAGTACAGTCTATGTCACTTATAGTAAACTGTCCATATGCTTCTTTACAGTGTCTCTGTAGCTTAATTACAGGAATATGCTTATGTTTCCTATATATGTGAATCGTGTAAATCTTAAGTTCTGCATTAATGCAATTGATGAGTGGATAAGTTTGAAACTAGAAGCTAGTGTGGAATTTGTCCATAGTGAAGCAGATGGTTAAGTGAATTACAAAAAGCCAAGCTTGCGAGGCTTAGTTTCCTGCAATATTAAGACCTTTTGGACTGACAGTTGTAAACTGCACATCCTTTTTTTGGTGAAACTTACCTTTTTTTGTGATGTCAAAATATAACTAAACAGGGAACCACAAAAATAAACCTTGCTGTTGACAGATTGCCTTCCTTTCAATCATGCAAGTTGAATTATCCTCATGCGGGTCCTCAGCATATGGGATCAATTTTTATCGGTTCTGAGAGGTATATTCTCAGTCCATTGTGTATTATTCAATGGTGATAATTGTTAATTTTGTCATCTCTAGGTAGTGATTGGCAAAACTGACCTGAAACTGGTGCAAGGTTGATCAGTTCTTTAGCAACAGGAAGCGAGCAAGAGCTTAGCTTAGATTGCTGAATTAACCTATGAGGGTGGTTGTAGCTTGAATTTAATGATACAACTTCAACATGTATTGCAGATAGACAACTTGCTGTTGACATTGATATTCTGGGCTTGTTTACTTTATTGCATTTGGTTTTGCCTCCCTTTCTTTATGTTGATTCATCCAGAAAGAAAGAGAGACGGCTCTTGCTTAGTGATCATTGGATTAATTATTCATAATCTAAGATAATTGGTATTTAGAGATGTAATGAACAAACTACGAGCATTTTCTGAACATATCTTGGTGTCTGTTATTTCTGATTACAACTTCTTTTAAAGTTTGGAAGCAATTGACTCAGCCTGTCAAGATGCTGTCAATGGAGTGCCATCAAGAAGACCATTTATTGAGATGACCATACCTTCTGTTCTGGACAAGACCCTAGCACCTCCTGGTACAACAACTTCCTTTGACTACATCTAGAGTTCCCACAATGACGTACAATGAAGAAATTGTCATTTGATCTTTTTCAAATCCATTTTCCAACAACGACGTGCACCAAGGAATCATGGTTCGATTTAGAACCTTGAAGATAGAAAGCCTGGACCATGGTTGTATTGGTGCAACAACTCAAAAAACAACTTATCTTTCTCTTCTTGCCCTTAGCAAGATAATAATCTTGGAAGACCTACAAAAATGAAGGGGCAGCTCTGGGTAGGAGCACTTCATTAGTGATTCTGTTGAATTTGATGCGCTTCTATTGTCTTTCAGTGAAAAACAACATGCTTTATCATAACCTACAAGTATATCACCTAAATATGTGGAGCTCGTGTAGCTTCATTTCCCTAATACTACTATAGAATGCCAATAAGCTATGTCTCAAGGAAATGTGGCTGAACCGATTCCTTGCCAAATTTCATTTGCAACTTATCATGCATTAATTTGTTTTGGGTGGTCTTTTGTGAGTTAGACGAAGTTAGAGTTATGCTCTTCATTGTTCTGTCCTTTTTCTTGGATAAGGTGTCCTTTTACACTCTCTTTCTTGTCAACCCGATGGATGTTTCCCGCTGGTCCATTCAACTCTTGATTATCTAGGATTTCAGATAAAGCCCTGAATACTGGCGATGGAGTGAGCTTTACTTAAATGGCTCGATACCATTAAAGATCTCATACCTGTACCTCAATGGCGCATTATCCCAAACTTGTATCATAAATCAAATTTATCTACTGTTAAAATACACATACATGTCAATACAAGTGAATTTCAAAGTCGAATATGTCATTCTCTATGCCAGATCTATCTTGCAAGCATATGTCATGTGTGATGATATATGTGCATTTAACCAAACATCAGACGGAATGCTAACAGAAGGTAGACCTGAGTAAGAAGTACCAAGAAAGATTGTTTGAAGCAAATGTATTGTGGGATGCCAATGTGGGGTTTTTGCCGAGAGGAATATTTATTTAAGATGAATGTGTGATGAGTTTACCGGTTTAGAATTTTAATGATATGAGCCATTACTTATTTTGCATTCTTGGAAACTTCTATATCATTCAGCCACTCCCTGTAATGAGAATTTTCTCTCTTCATAGGTAAGCATGTGGTTGGCTTATTTATCCAATACACACCGTATAAGCCATCAGATGGCAGCTGGATGGATCCTGTATACAGGGTGAGTGATATTTTGGACACATTATTATTTTCACTTATAGGCTTAAACTTTTCTGCTTCTTGGAGTTTAGGTTCAGGGACCAGCACGTCTATTACTAGATGTTGTTTGATGTCATTATATAATAGAATTCTTTGTTTGCAGAAATCCTTTGCGGACAGATGTTTTTCTTTGATTGATGAGTATTGCCCCGGTTTCAGCTCATCAGTCATTGGTTATGATATGCTGACTCCACCTGATCTTGAAAGAGAAATTGGTCTGACAGGTACTCACATCTGCAGTGTATATGAGTATGGCTAGGAAAGGATACTCCCTTATGACCACTAGTATGTGAATAAGCTAGGAAGGACATGGCATTAATCTGTTTCTTTTCAAAGTCGCTATAGGTATACACAATTGAGAATATCCCTTCTACCTGTTACTGCCAATATCTCAAAAAAAATTGCAGCACGTCCCTGCTACGAGTTCTTTTGCAAGTAATGCAATTTAATCGCCCATGCCCCTTTCGTCCCAGTCAATGCATGCAATAAGGGCTGGCTCAGATAGCAAGGTTCATGTGTTTCTGTTACCTGTTACTCTTTCTTTTCTTTTTTTTTTCCTTTTTCGGCCATTCGCCTCAGCTGTGCTCGCCGGCACTGCCCCCTTCTGCATTATATTGTCAATTGGATCTTCTTTTGATTTGTAAAGAAATATTCCCATCATTTTAAAATCTTGCTTACCAAAGATATGAAGTGCAGTCTAATCGAATCATCAAAATAGACCTTGTGCAATTCGTTACTACTGGTTCGAGAACATGTCATGCATAGACAATCGTTTTAAATGTGCATTCGTCCACTCCTATCTAGGCTTCTGTTGTAGCCTTTCCGGACAAAATAAATTATGAAAGTTGATGCGCTTTCCTTTACCTTAGAGTGTTGGAGGTTGATCTTGTAGATGAACTAGGCCTAGGCAATGATTGCAACTAGTGATTGACCTCTGGGAACATTGTCAATTTTATTCTGCTGGATCTTTTGGCAGGAGGGAATATTTTCCATGGTGCCATGGGTTTGGATTCTCTCTTCCTCATGCGGCCAGTGAAAGGATGGTAATTTTCAAGCCAAGGATCTGTCCTGTCTGCCCTCTCCTTCCTGAAACAACGATGTCTGTGCATTCCATCTTGGTCATTTTCTGCCCCCTGTTAATGCAGGTCGAGCTATCGGACACCGGTTCAAGGGCTGTACCTGTGTGGAAGTGGCGCGCACCCTGGTGGCGGCGTGATGGGTGCGCCTGGACGCAATGCTGCCCAAGTAGTTCTTCAAGATGTCAAGAGATCTTCCAGTTAAATTGAGACATCAGCATGTTATTGTAGTCTTAATTGCTTTCAGCAGCTTATATTCACAATTAGAAAGGTTCTTGCAATTGTTTAACGTTCATCTGATTATATTCTTTAATAGCTAATATCGAGACTATGCTTGTGATATAAATTGAACTCGTGTTCTCGTAAGAGACTAATGACTTATTACTTATTACCATATAAACCACCTCGATGGTTTCCTTTATCATGTGTTCCAAAGGTTTTAACTGCTATTAAGTTACGAAATGTGGTCCATAAATGAAAGGAATAATTGGGAAAGTGAGTTGGAGAAGTCAAAAAAAAAAAAAAAGAATACTAGTAATGTCATAATTTTCTTATAGCGCTTTAATACTAATTTAAACCAACGATTCTAGAGAAAATTAAAATTTCAATTTTGTAATGGAGAGGTGAATAAGTAGAAACAACTCAAGTTCACGTCAGCAAAGCCAAGACGAAGGTGAGAATACGTTTGCCGGTTTATTCCAACTTTCACCTTTACTTGAAATCCTAACTTGAAGTGGTGATTTTGGTGCAAAAGTAAGATCTGAATCTTCCAATGGAGAGAAGAATTGACGAATTTGGGGCAAAATTAAGATATGAATCTTATCTTAGGTCGACAATGAAAGAAAAAAAAAGTCATTTGGCGTTTTATATATAGAAAATTACAGTACTGAAAAGCAATCTTAAAATGAACACGAATCTTATCTTATAACAGGTGCACCGTGCTGTTCACTTTCTTCTCCACTCGGACTCCACGGCGCCACAAACACGTGCGCGCACTCTCCATCCGACTTCACGGTGGCCGAAAGCGAGCGCAGGAATGTGGCGGAGGACCTTCACTACCGCCGGCGACGGCGCCTTCTCCCGCGCCGCCCTTAAAGACAAGCGATTGGACGCGCTCGTCATCGGCGGCGGCCACAACGGCCTCACTGCCGCCGCCTACCTCGCGCGCGGTGGCCTCTCCGTCGCCGTCCTCGAGCGTCGCCACGTCATTGGGGGCGCTGCCGTGACGGAGGAGCTCGTCCCTGGCTTCAAATTCTCCCGCTGCAGCTACCTCCAGAGCCTTCTCCGACCTTCCGTCATCAAGTAGGTCCCGCGCATTCGCGCCGATTTCTCCGACTAAGTTAACCCAACGTTCCAGAATCCATTGAATTTTAGAGTTCGCAATCAAACGTGCCATTTTGATAACAACGTGCGCGCAATTTTTGGACTGTTTGAAGGGAACTGGAGTTGGGAAGACATGGCCTGAAGCTGCTGAAGAGGAGTCCGTCGTCGTTCACGCCGTGTCTCGACGGGCGGTACTTGTTGCTAGGGCCTGACAAAGAGCTTAATTATGCGGAGATTTCAAAGTTCTCGAAACGCGACGCAGATGCTTATCCGAGGTTTGATCTCTGCTTCTCACCATCTTGGATGTTTGTTTGTCGAGCTGTGATGTTTTGAGGAAACCGTTCTTGTTCTTTCTGTTGAAAACATGAAAACCACACTTTACCAAAATCGTTATTCTTTCTTTTCTTTTTGTAAATTTACTGTTATTAAGTCTTCAAGGTTCATCCAACTTTTTTGGTTTTCCTCCATTTTTTTAGAATAAGGGAAATCCTGTGGTCCCGTTAGGTGTTTTGACGGGATCATTCCAGCATTCAATGTGGGATCGTTGGCTGAAAAGGGCAAAAAACAAGTTCCATCCGATCTACTTTGCAAAATCAGTTGCCTATCGTAACTTATTGACGTTAAAGGAGAGTTAGGGACACGAAGATTATGGAACTTATATTTGCTAATAAGAATTATGACGGGTGTGGAAAATCACTGACGCATAGGTTGCATAAATTTACAAAGCCTGAAGAAAACTTACGGCCAAATAGATGGTGTACAAATAATAACACAAAAATTTATTGTTAATGCTAGGTGGATGACTATTTTGTGGAATATTACGAATCATAGGACCCAGAAAACCTATGAATCAAAGAGAAATTATGCCCTCTAACAAAAAGTTACCAAAGGACATGTCATCGATATATTCCTGTGAGTGAAGACAGTCACGTATGTCAAAGCAAAATTACGTTCCATTTTTACTAACAATAAGAAAAGATTTTAGAATTAACTTATGCAAATTGCTATTTTTTAGTGGAATATTATGAATCACGATATCCACAGAAATTACAATGACAAAAGGGATGAGATGTAAAGAAAAGTTACACAGTGATATGTAATAATTATATTTCTGCTAGTGAGGAAAATTACAAATGCCAAAGGAAACTTGCGATGAGTAGGTGGGATCCCATCCCCTTTTTCACATACTGGACTGTAGAAGGACCCACTGATAGAAATCAGCGGAGCATACTTTATCTACTTAAAAACAATTCTCCTTTTTTAAAAATGAAAAATGCTTTTTGAAGAACGAAATTTCAATATCACTCTCAAAGGGTAATCTACTATACTGGGTTTCCATGTTGCTTGGTAGTTTGTATAAAATGTGCTATGGCCTATTAAGCTTGTTTGGAGTGTAATCATATATATGTTCCTCAACAATCGTAAATTTTTAGCTTGTAAGGTTATATTTAGTGTAAATGTTTTAAATTGTTCCAAATGCCGTAGACCTAACATTAACTTGAAGCTTAGGGTTTGTATACTATGTGTTCTTTGGATATTCTGTAAGTTCTCTAATTTAAATGAAATAATTTTGGTAGGCTTATGAAACATTTCATTAAATCATGTCAAACAATTGCTTTTAATAAGATATCTTCATTTTGGTATATTTACATGGGGAAAATTGAAGAATTTCTTTAAATCATGTTAAGAAGTTGCATTTAATAAGATATCAACTTAGTGAATAAAAGGAGGAATTATGGAGCCAATAAATAAATGCTCTGCAGCCTTTTTAGTTGCTCTTTGAAAGCCAACACTAACTACATGTATTCTAGAGGTATTAACATCAGTATCTATGATTGGATTAACTGCTATTTTCAATGAACATGTGAACGTGAGTGCTTTACACTTATCATTGTTCTCACAACACGAGTGTTTTTCTTTTGGCTTAGGTAAATTATTATCATGATAACTTAAGTATTTTGACAGATATGAAAATCAACTAGAGAACTTCTGCAAATTTATGGATCCCCTTTTTGATTCACCTCCTCCAGAAACTTCCCAGGAGAAATCCTCTTTCAGTGACCGGATTAGAGATAGGTCTCACAGATCAATCTTTTGGGCTCATTGCCTACGGCAAGCTCTTGACATGGGGCAAAATGAGATGGTGTAAGGCCTCTTTAACTCAGTTAGAGGTTGGTTTCAGATTTACCAGGTTCTGATATTGGCAATGCCCCCAAATATCGGTGCATGCGTTGCGTAAATTATATGGGACTCGATAGATTTTTATGAGTTTTTATTGATTTTGGCAGGAATTTTATGGAACTTTTGCTCTCTCCAGCTTCAAAGATTTTGAATAAATGGTTTGAGGTTGTAAATTATCATTGACTCTTCATACTTTATTGATCTAGGTATAAACTATAGAGCAACAGTTTGTAATCACAAGAATTATAACTTCACTTAACTGGGTTGATTGATAAGATTCCCATGCAATTAATCAATAAATATTTCCATCAAATATGATTTGCCATTTTTGAAGATTTTGAAATCCTTGGACTCTGTATATGAGAAAGCACAATTTTGTTAACTACATTCTCCTTTTTTAAGTAATGATTTTCTGATCATCAAATCCACTTAGATATCTTCAACTATCAACCAGTCTCTCCCTGCATGGTTACAATGCCTAAGGACGTCCCATCAGTTTCCTTTCCCCTTTTCCCTTGCACAGTCAGGGTATTGACATGTAACAATTTATTTGAAAGATGAGAAGGCTGACCAATTGGTTTAGATCTCCATATTTTCTTTAGATTGATAATGAGAAAGACTACCTAGGTAAGTAAACCCCGCGGTGTTATATCCCTCTAATCTCATTTCATGGCCAAAGGATGGGCAGTTGGCCCAAACATGATTTTGTTTTTGCACTGGGTGGGTAGTCAAATCTGTGTCATGTGCATTGTTGACGCTCAAGTTTATTCATTCACCACAATGCCAGCCTCATGGGGCTAGAAGAACATTAGTTCTCCTAGTGCATTCTTGTTAATTACATACTCCCTTTGATAGATGATTGGTTAAGGTTGAAACTTTTTTTTTTCTTGTTTTCATCTTCTTTAGTGTACATGTTGATCACATAAAGCAGGAGGAAGCATATGAAACATCATATCATGAACAGAAGTGAACCATAAAATGTCTGGAGAAATATTTTATGCACAATTTGTCGCCTTCTTGATCATCAGCGGTTGATGTTGTGTCTATTTCTTACTAGCGCAGACTGATGTTCTGAAGGCAACCCTTGCAACAGATGCTGTCATAGGGACAACGGTGCGCTTTGCTTTTGCACTAGCTGAGTGACATTTGCATAAGTAGTTTAAGTATTTTTATAATTGGAGTAGCAGTGGTACATCTTTTGTTCCTTGAAACATTAGTAATTTTCTGGCCCAACAATCAAATCTGCAGGGGAGTGTTCATACCCCAGGGAGTGGATATGTACTACTGCATCATGTTATGGGTGAAACAGATGGTGCTCAGGGGATTTGGTCGTATGTATCTCTATTTCCTAGCGTTTTATCAATATTCATGAGTAATTATTAGGTGTCAACAATCACCACAGTCTTCTATGAAGACATTTCATGGAGTTCATGGACATTGTGGAGAACTGTAAGCACGCTACTTGTAAAAGGAGCACTAGATAACTAAAATCTACCTTTTACAGCCTCTCCATTTTCTATTGGCATCACCATTCTGTAATGGAAGGAAGCTCTATCATGCTGATTAAGAGCATGCAGATGCTACAAATGCATCTGCTTGTGTATGTAAATCAAGTTATTATGACAGGCTTCTGGAATTCTCATATGCTAAACCACTGATTCAGTTCTAAGTATCACAGACCACTGGGAAGCTCCTATTATGCAAAATTATGGCAGTAATATGTAGCATCTCCTCTAGTCATGCTTGAAAATTTAATTCAACGAGTTAACACATCTTAGGCATTTCCTAACATGTTACTTCCAGCTTAGCTAGGATGCAGATTCTGTTGTGAACATTTTGTAGTATGTATTATGTTTCTGGACATACAGAGTTATTAGTTGATTTATCATTCTTGATTGTTTTTATCCCTGCTATGAATATGGTTTGACATGCATGCCCTACACTGGAACTTGGAAGGGCAGTTTAGAGTATCATGAAAATGATCACGTTTTAAAGTAATGTATAAAATCTTAGGCTTTCTTAGTGATATGCTTGGTTCATCATGTTTTTAGGTATGTAGAAGGTGGGATGGGTGCAGTGTCCTCCGCTATTGGTAATGCTGCACGGGAAGCTGGTGCTCAGATTATAACAAATGCAGAGGTATTGTTTATTAGAAAATCTGGGTCTTATAATGCCTTACTCAGTAATCTTTTCTTTCAATAATGTCAGAAACAGAGGTGATGTCCCTTTTATCTGATACCCTACATAACATTGTGAGATGGGCATGGGTTTCGATGAGTTGGCTATTTTCCTGTTTTCAAATTACCTTCCTAGAGGAATACATAGAAAATGTGCTGTAAATTACAAATGCATGTTTGGTGGCCTTGTAAGCTGTCATCCAGAGTCAATTGTCAGAGGTATGGAGAAGTGCAAAATTGAGGAGCTCTACTTAAGGATCTTTGTTGTTCATGCATGTCTATAGGGCTCATATCAGTGAGTAGACATGTAATATGTCCTGTCTTTTCCTTTTTTATGTCTTTAAAATGAGTGATTGAATTAAAGATCGTGCATGGGCCCCTTTTATATTTCATTTTCTTGGGACCCTTGTGGCCTCGTTAAAAAAAAGGGCCACCTGGTGCACGACTCACTGCACTGCATCTGCGGAGGGGTTAATGTATGCGGGCTCATCCTTGATTTTCTAAGAATAAGTTCCATGATCTGAACCTGTACCTCAGGTGACAACAAATTTAACTATGATTCTGTCTTGTAATTGAGTTCAGAATGAGATTCTTTATGCGAAAGATATGTGAAGACAATATGGGAATCGGGTATCTCATGTCAATTGTAGAGCCATATTTTTGGAGGCATCTCCTCTAATGCTCAGTGGGATTTCTTTTGGAAATTGTTTGATTGACTCCACCAACTTCACTTGCGTTTGTTTTAATTAGACATCTTATGAACATTTTTTTACCATTTTGAGAAAAAAGGGGTTGCTTGGAAGTAGCATGTGGGTGGTGTCTGTCTTTGGAGATGTGTTTCGTCCATAATGTCACAAATTGAACCAATAGTCTGTTATGAATAGTCAAGCTCCTTGTATTCCTACCTTGCGGGCAGTGTCTGTATCTGTGAATACTCCTCCTTGTGTCAGACTTCCCTCATTCTTTCTTTCATAATTACTGGGTGATGTTGTTGTTTAGGTTTCTCAGCTGATGCTTGATGAGTATGGCAGAGCAAAGGGAGTAAGTTTCAAAACAAGGATTCCCTCAGTGATGAAAGAAATATGGTGTCTTCAAAGATTTAGTCTAACATTGCAAATGTAACTATTATCAGGTGCTGCTGGCAGATGGTTTGGAGGTGCACTCTTCCATTGTTTTGTCAAATGCTACTCCTTATAGGACCTTTATGGTAATTTACCTCTTTATACTGACAAAAGGCATGGGCCAGTGGCAAATGACACTCAAGCCTTTAATCTGTAAATTATGCCATATGAATGTTCTCAAGTTGCTGTTGCATGAAGTTTGCCTCTAACAGATTTAATGGGTCTTATGCAGGAATTAGTTCCTGAAGATGTTCTTCCTGATGAATTTCTCCAGTCTATCAAATATGCTGATTACACCTCTGTAAGCTCCATTATTGTTTTTCACTGATCTCTAAAATCTTTCCCGTAGCGTCACTTGTCTACAGGGGCACATGCAAGCATTGATCTCGTTTTGTCCATTAGGTCGCTAGGTCCTTGAGGAAATGCTGTTATTCCCCATGTGTCTGGAGTTACAGTCGGATAATTCTTCTTGACAGCATTCAACAATTTTATGAGTGGTCTGTGTTGCTTTTTGTAAACAGCCCATTTGCTTCTCTGTAGCTTAATGACAGGAATGTGCTTACTATAAACATAAATGATGGAATTCTTATGTTCTGCATTGATGTGTTTGATGAGTTGATAAGTTCAAAAGTAGAATCTAGTGTGGAATTTGTCCATTGTGCAGCAAGTTGTTAAGTGAATTATAAAAAACCAAGTTGCAAGCCTTAATTTGATGCATTATGATGACTTTTTCGACTGACAGTCAAGAACTGTACATCGTTTATCAGGTGAAACTTACCCCTTTTTGTTTTGTCAAATACAACTAAGCAGGGAACCACAAAAATAAATCTTGCCGTTGACAGGTTGCCTTCCTTTCAATCATGCAAGTTGAGTTATCCTCATGCAGGTCCTCAGCATAGGGGAACAATTCATATCGGTTCTGAGAGGTATATTCTCAGTCCATTGTGTATTATTTAATGGCGACCATCATTATTTTGTCATCTCTAGGTAGTGATTGGCAAAACTGACCTCTAACTGCTGCAAGATTGACCAGTTTTATAAGCAACAGAGAGCAAGCAAGACTTTAGCTGGAGCTTGAAATTTTTGATTAAATTATTTCAACATGTATTGCAGCTAAATGAATTGCCACTTAGATTGATATTCTGTGGCTTGTACTTCTTTTCAATTCATTATGCATGCCTTTCTATATGTTGATTTATCCAGAAATAAAGAGAAAGGGCTCTCGCTTTGGGATCATTTGATAATTAATTCATCATCTAAGATAATTGGTATTTACAGATTTATTGAACAAACTTTATGCCATCTTAAGCTCCTTTTTATGAGCATTTTCTGAACATCATTTGGTGTTTGATACTTCTGACTCCAACTTTTATTTTAAAGTATGGAAGAAATTGACTCAGCCTGTCAAGATGCTGTCAATGGAGTGCCATCAAGAAGGCCAATTATTGAGATGACCATACCTTCTGTTCTGGACAAGACAATAGCACCTCCTGGTACAACAACTACCTTTAGCTAGAATTGTGTTCCCACAATGATGAACAACGAAGGAATTGTCATTTGATCTTATCAAATCCACATTTGCAAAATGACATGCACCAAGGAATCATCCTTCAATCTACCTTGAAGAGAGAATATTTGGACCATGGCTGTCTTGTTGCAACGACTTATAAAACAAGTTATTCTTTCTCTTCTTTCCGTTATCAAGACAATAATTATGGAATACCTACAAAAATAAAGGTGCCGCTCTGGGTAGATGCACTTTATTAGTGAAATGTTGAATTTAATACGCTTCTAATATATTTTCAGGAAAAACAACATGATTTATCATAATCTACAAATATGTCATCTAAATATGCCTGATCACATGTGAAGCTTGTAGCTTCATTTCCCTGATACTGTTTCAGAGTGCCAATAAGCTACATCTCAAGAAAATGCGTTTAAACCGATTTCTTGCTAAATTTTGTTTACAAGTGATCATGCGGTAGATATATAAATTGTTCTGGGTGGACTATTGTATGTTTGACAAACTTGGAGTCATGCGCTTTATCTTCTCTCCTTTTTCCTGGATGAGTTTCCGTTTACATTCTCTTACTTGTCTACCCTGAATGTTGTCTCCCATTGGTCCATATGACTCTAATTATCCCAGATTTAAGTTACAGCTCTAAATGCTTGCTATGGATTACTCACCTTGATTGATACCATTAAAATTTCAATCTCATGCCCCAATGGCACATTTATCCCATAGTCGTTCCCTAACCCAAATCTACTCACTGTCAAAACAAATATATGTCAACATGTGGATTTTCCATGTCGAAATTGTCATTTTCCATGTTAGATCCATCTTGTAGTCTTCTATAACGTTGTTAAGATGTATGCATTTTAACGGAATATCAGACGAAATGCTAATGGATGGTAGATTGGGTTTAGGAGTTCCAATAAAGATTGTTAGGCGGTAAGTGTATCATGGGGGTACAGATTTTGGGATTTTTAGTGAGATGAATGTGAGTTTTAGGGCAAATGTGTCAAGGGAGTACTGCTTTGGAATTATGATGGTGATAATCAGTACTTAATTGGCATTCTTGGAAGCTTCTGCATCATTCAGCTTGTAATGAGAATTTTCTTTTCCTCATAGGTAAGCATGTGATCAACTTATTTATCCAATACACACCCTATAAACCATCAGATGGCAGCTGGATGGATCCTGTTTACAGGGTGAGTTTCCATTTTGGACGCAGTGATATTTCACTTCTAGGCTTCATTTTTCAGCTTGTTGGTGTTCTTGTTCAGAGACCAAATATCTATTGCTAATTTCCCCTTGAGATATGTTGTTTGACGCCATGATTTTGTCTTGTTCTTTGTTTTTTGCAGAAATCCTTTGCAGACAGATGTTTTTCTTTGATTGATGAGTATTGCCCTGGTTTCAGCTCGTCAGTCATGGGCTATGATATGCTGACTCCACCAGATCTTGAAAGAGAAATTGGTCTGACAGGTGCTCACATCTGTACTATATATGTGTATGGCTATGAAAGGACTTTCCACTGTGACTACTAGTACGTGAATAAGCTGGGGAAGAAGTGGCGTTGTTCTGTTTTTCGTCAAAGTCGCTGTACAGATTGCTTATTGAGAATATCCCTTCTTCTTGTTGCTGCCAATGTCTTAAGAAATACAGCATGTTACTGCTACAAGTACTTTTGCGAGTAGTACAACCCTATTGCCTGTGCTCCTTTCATCTCAGTCGATGCATGCAGAGAGGGCTGGCTCAGATAGTGAGGTTCATGTGTTTGTATGACCTGTCATTCTTTCTTTTCTGTTTTTTACTTTTCAGCCATTTGTAATGACTGTGATTATTGGCTCTGCTCCCTTGTGCATTAGATTTTCAATTGGATCATGTTTTGATTTGCAAGGAAATAACCCAATCATTTTAAATCTCATTTACCATAAAATTGCAGTCTAATCAAATGCTCAATTAGACCTTGTGCATTTTGTTAGAGCTGGTTCCAGAACATGTCATACATAAACAATCCTTCTAAATGTGTGTTTGTACACTCCTTTTTGAGCTTATGATGTACTCTTGACATAATCAACTGGGGAAGTTGACACGCTTTGCTTTATCTCGAGTGTTAAGAGATTGATCTATTTGATGAGCAAGATCTAGGCAACGACCGCAATTAGTCATTACCCTCTGGGAATATTGTGAATTTTGTTCTTCTTGAATCTTTTGGCAGGAGGGAATATTTTTCATGGTGCCATGGGTTTGGATTCTCTGTTCCTGATGAGGCCAGCAAAAGGATGGTAATTTTCTTGCCGAGGACAAGTCCTGTTTGCCCTCTCTCTCCTTGTTCAATAATGTCTGCATTCAATTGGGTTCATTTTCTTCCGTCTGCTAATGCAGGTCGAGCTATAAGACGCCAGTTCAAGGGCTGTACCTTTGTGGAAGCGGCGCACACCCCGGCGGCGGCGTGATGGGTGCACCTGGGCGCAACGCTGCCCAGGTAGTTCTTCAGGATGTCAAGAGATCTTCAAGTTAAAATGAGGCCATGGGTTTGCTTTTTCTTGGTGAGAGTGGTGTGATCTTTTTGTGATTTATAATATTCTCTTACGTTGGATCCAATAAATCATTGAAAAAGTATCTTCTAATTGATATAAATTATATCTTGAAGTCGAAAATTTCTCAGTAGAGCATAAATAAATGCTGGAGGGTGACACCTAAATGGCTAGGCTTCATTCTCATCACAAGCGACGACTTTCTTGCGTTCTCCTTGAAAAGCGCCAGCATGTTATATTTTAGAGTGATCGATCCCGAAAGGTCATGCTTAGTTGGTGGTATGCTATTGGAAAACTATGGATTGACCATTCTATGTGGAAGATGATATATATTTGTGCCATGGCCTCCGTCTTCATTGTTAATTAAGCTCTTAATTGCTTTCAACGGCCACTTTCCTTGAATTTGGCGATTGTTTCATAATTTATACTCTTTGATAGCTAACATTAAGATTATGTTCCTGCTATAAATTGAACTCGTGATTTAATGGAAAACAGATGGCTGATTTACTTAAGATCCAACACCTCGGTGGTTTTCTAATGTCAACTAAGCGGCGTAGGTAAACCATGCATCTCGGAGGCATTTAATAAGAAGATATGTTATTAGATTAGAAAATATGGCCGAAAAGAAAAGAAAGTTTTGGGAAATTGAACTCCAAAAGCATTTGGAGCAACACATGACATCAAGATAATATGGAAGTTTAGGGTGCGCATAATATTCATTTTATTTTTAGTCAGATCCAATTTTCTTTTTAAGGGGATATGTTTGGAATAAAGTTCCGTTTGGCAGCGCAATTTCATTTTCTATTTGCGGAACAAATTTTTAGTCTAGAAATAAATTTAAAACAGAAATGAGAAATGAAAATTTTCCACTTGTTTTAATTTTTGAAATAAAGATAAAAATTATTCTCATTGTTTGGCTTGATTGTTTGCTCATCACTCCCCAACCGCATGCCATCGGCCCACCCTCGTCGCCGACTGGCGCCACCCATTGCCAGACAACATCATATGTCGCCACCGCCCTTTGCCTGCCATTGCCCACCTCCAACCGCCGCTAGCCATTGACCGTTGCTGCCCACATCTCATCACTGACTGCCGACCACTGCCCACTGTCACCACCCACCTACATGCCTAATACTGACCGTTGCCGACCATTGACTATAGACAAGTGGGCGATTAACCAACAGTTGAAATAAAAATTAAGATGACTTACCAAACGGATTTGTGTTTCAATATCACAAATTTTATATCTTTGTCAAATACGTTTGGAAACTCATTCGGCTAATAAAAATAGAAAAATCTATTTCTAGCAAAAAAAAAATTTCCAGAAATAATACGGTTGTTATTAACGCCAATCAACAGTGACGAAATGGCTTCTCACGATGAGGTTGACCCTCGACAAGAAGAAGAGCACAGCGATGAAGGATAAAAAGAAGACAACCGGAGCACCCCCACCTCCGATCGATCGATGCCCGCATCGCCGTCCACTGGCTGGCCGTTCGGAGGGAGCTGAGAGGAGGGAGGATCCGGGGTTGGTGATGGCTGACCTGAGGAGAAGATCTGGCATTGCCATGGAACTGAGTTATAGCCCTTGTTCCCTTCTGTTTAGGATGTTCATTGCTGCCTTCCTAACCTTACAACAACACTGAGAGCAGCCAGCTTGACAGGATAAACGAAGTGAACCACTTCCTTGGGAGCTTAGAAACTTCAATCGAGGGAAATAGTACAAGGGGAAACAGACGAAACCAGGCGAGACTTCGAAGCGCAAAAGCCAAAAGAGTGGCGTGGAAAGATGAAGAGGCATCGTATGGACCGTGGCTGGATCTGTTCTTCCTTTGGGGGGGCCAACCCCTCGCCACGTGACTCCCCGCGAATATTCCATCTCCCTCGTCTGCCGGCGAATATTCCACGCTGTCATCCACGTGCCCCTCTCCCACCTTCGGATCCTCCTGGCATACGCTTCCTACAGTTCAACAATATTCACAGGTTCATTCCACCTAGCCATGTACAAATTCTCTCTCTCTCTCTCTCTCAGAGCATCGTTATTAATATTACTACTTTATTTACTTTGTTCTTGTTTAGAGTTTCGTTGGGGTCGGGCATCGTGCCGCCGCCTCAGATTCGTCGCCGAGGTTTCCTCCGCATGTTCTTGGTCGTGTCTCTATGTTCTGCTTCTTTATTGTATTGTCAACACCCTTAATTTATATACGGCTTTCGGTGAAACAACAAATAATTGCTTTTACGCCTGTCATTATCAGGGTTAAGCTTCTCTCTTCTCACTCTGCGAAGAAGCTCCTGTCATCTCTCTCTTTCTCTGTTCTTGGGTCGTCTCTCGATTCCTCCTCCATTCATCTTTTTCTCCTCTCTTTTTTTTAACCGCAAGTTGGTTGATTGAAGTCGACAGATTCGGTTCTTGTCCGAATGAATTCATAGGCGGTTGACTTTGGATTGTATATCAAAACCTGCTGCTTTGAAGAATCGCTCTTTCTTTTAATTAGTCTTGGGTTATTCTTCGATTGTGGTTTCGCTTTTCTCTCTCTTTCCACCCAGAAGGAATCGCTTCTTAAGCAGACAAACCAATGAGTCCCATTTCGTTAAATTCCTGCTCTTTTTGCTCGGATCAGCTTTCTTCTTTTCGGCTTGCGGGGGTCCTCGCTCTCGTTCTGTGATTTCTCTTCTTTGTCCATTTGTTCTCTCCGTCTTGCGAGAGAAAACTGCTGTCTAGAGGCGGGCAACAGGAAAACCAAAAGGAGAATAAGTGAGGAGAAGAACAAAGAAGGAAGAAACTGGGATTTTGAGGAGAAAAGAGATTGGTCCAAGAGAATCTCGAATTTTGCTTTTGCTTTTCAGAGTTCGAGGGGTCACAATACAAAGGAGGAGGAGCCATATAAAGGTAGGTTCGTGGTGGTGGGTGGTGGAGATCTAAGTGAGTTGGGTTATAGTCGGCAAGCAAATAGGTAGTGTGAGACTCTGGGGTCGTGTGGAAGAATGTATACCGGCGGCGGCAGCGGTGAGAGCAGCGGCGGCGGGGTATTAATGACGAGGGATCCGAAGCCGAGGCTGCGGTGGACGGCCGACCTGCACGAGCGCTTCGTGGACGCCGTCACCAAACTCGGCGGCCCGGATAGTAAGTCCCACTTGTTTTTCCAATCAAATTCTTCGTTTAGTATTGCTTTTTGGAACATCTTCATTACATCGTCGGGTGATCACTTTGTTTTCAAATTTTCGCATGTGTATTTACTCCTCTGCCAAACGGAAAATGTGGAGTGGCACTTGGAGTTTTTAGACTTTGGCATTTTGTGTGGAGATAAGACATAGGGAGGGAAGTGAAATGGATTTCTAGTATACTACCATGGATTTCTAGCATACTACCATGGACTTTTTTGGCCAATGGATGAATGTAAAATCGAATATTTAGTATCTCAGCCCGATTAACTTAGGTTGTGGTATTGGACATATAGACTTAGTAGTGGGGCCAACTACCGGTGTGAGCTATAAATCTATCTTTCCTCTTATCTAGAAACATTCAATACGCATCGTTTGAAGTTTCAGTAATCTTAATAAAGCTGATATGCATCAACCAAACACGATCAAGAAGGTTATGTTACCTTCGTTTCAATATTTTGGTTCTTAGGTCAAAGGATTTGAGCTCTCAAGTTAATAAGGAAAGGTTTTGAAAATTATAAGTAAACTTTGCAAATATTATCAATATCAGCATCGGTTGTGCCATTTTGAATGGTCAATATCCATTTTTTTCCAAAAGTTGATCGAACGGTTTATATTAATTAGATAAATAAATAACAATACTTAGCCAGTTCATATTAATTGTGAAACTCCATTTGGAAGGAAAGAAGTTAGATGGTCTAGGACCATATATATTTCCAGTAAGACATCTTATTTAAAATTTGACATTTGTCATCTTCGTAAAGAGATGAGAAGAATCGATGTCGTTGTTTGCTAATCATTTACAGAAAGACGTCGGCGCTGATGGCCCTCTCCATCCTTTTTCTCTAATAGAGACAAAAGACAAGGACAATTGTTGTCGAGATTAGCCGAGATTAGTTTGTTTTAGGCCCTGATTTTGCTATAATCAATCAGTGGATCGATTAGATGATCATGCGTCGAAAATTGAGTGGAGGGGTCCATGTTATATCATTACATGGAACTCAGAATCGAGGCCACCCCAATGTAGCCCACTTGAATTTTTTTGAAGTTTTCAAAACACTATTACCGAATTCATTGGACACTGACTCGATCTTATATTATACAGGAGATATTTATGGGGACATTAAATTCTTCACCGCTGAATTTATGATTCTATCTAAAGATTATAATATAATTTCAAGATGATTTTTGGGTCTTGTTCGTGCTGTTGGGTGAGCTCAGATGACCTCCTTTCATGTTGGTTCTGGTCACCAGGTGGGCTGGGCTTGGTCAGATTGGGCCTAATTCCATAAAAAAAATCATAAACTTTAATTTTAGCCCAAAATCTACTCTGTGCTTTTTTTTTTCTATCTAAAATAACAATCCTCAAACTTTAAGTCTAATATCAAATCTATTCCGAACTTTTTTTTATCTCGAAAAAGATCTCAAACTTCTCAAATCTACTCTAAACGTCTTTTGTCTCGAAAAGAATCCCGAACTTTAGCTCCGCTCGCAAATTTACCCCAATTTTTTTTTTTGTTTGGGAGAGAAATTATCACTTCACGCACTAGTCCCGAATTAGTCCAAATTAGCTATTCATCCAAAAATCATTGTTAGTTGCTCTTAATTTTTATACTCTAGAATGATTTCATTTTAAAGAATATGTTTCATGTCACCTTATTGATGTGGATTTGTTATCAATATAGAAAATGTCATGTCAAATTATGACCGGACATGAGTAGATTTGAAAATGGATTAAAAGTTGGCGATTCTTTTTAGACAAAACAAAATTGAGAGCAAGTTTAGGATTTAATCTAAAATTTGAGTTTTTTTTAAAGAAAAAAAAATAAGTTCATAGTAGATTTGAGATTAAACTTGAAGTTTGGGTTATGTTATGAGACAAAAAAAATCCAGGTTAGAATTGAGACTAAACCTGAAGTTTGGTTCTGTTTTATTTATTTATAAAATTTGGCCAGTTAGATTAGATCACTAGAACATAATCATATCTAAACAGTGTGTTCCAAAATTAATGACCGAATCCATTATGTTTACATTAAGTCTTGGTAACTCACTTAAGATTTAGGATAACCCACTTAATATGTATGTAACCCACTCAAGATTTAGGACCAACATAAAGTTATGGAATTGGTTTTATCTCCATTGATGGTGGTTCTATATGTTGAGTGTGTGTCAGAGGCATGTTTATCATCCTCAAAATTGTCACTTGGGAGCAATCCAATAAAGTACCCTTGACAGCATTGTTTTAAGCACCCGTCTAGCACTGAGAACCTTTAGCGTTTCCCAATTGCCAGAGGCAACTCCCAAGTCAGTGCACAGATTAATGGGCTTGAAGGGCTTGACACTGTATCATTTAAAGAGCCATCTTCAGGTAACGTTCTAGGTCTCTTATGAGACATAATTTCTGTGATGCTTTATGTTGTTCATTGATTTGGTAACAATCCACTTTAGAAAAAGAAAAAAAGAAACCAAAAACAAGGATCTAATATTGTAAAAGCTGAATTCTCTGCAGAAATATAGATTAGGGCAACAAACGCAGAGGGAAAATAGCGACAACAAAACTAAACCAAGCGATGGTAAGTCCCTTCCGAATTTATAAGAATACATCAAATGTTACTTATCATTTCAATTTAATATTTTTTTGATTAATAGATAATTAGGAAATTTGGTTGCTGTCTGTTCTTGCCTTTGCAGTTAATTATTTTTTTTTGACAGTGACCTCATTTCATTCAGGAATTCCTTATGTTCCATTCAGTCCCCCCGGAATGGCTGGTAGTTCAGCGCAAGCTGGTGGCCGACAACCAGGGTATGTCCTTTATTTTAACTCTTTCACAGCAAAAATCAACGAGTTTCATGATCTTTTGAACATTTCTTGTAGTTATTTTTCAACATAGTCGTCTAAATCTTAGAGCTAATAGATCGTGCATACCAGCGGAGAAATCCCGATCGAGGAGACATTGAAGTGTCAGATAGAAGTTCAAAAGAGACTACAAGAGCAACTCGAGGTATGAATATGTATAGTATTTGGTTTTTTTTTTAAAGAATTTATGTTGAATTGCATTGAATTATGCTAGGGAAGATGAAAATGGCAACCATACCGTCGATCAAAAGCTGTATTATGGTTAATATGATGTGATCTTTGATCTCGAAGTCACCACAAGATATTCTAATTAGAGTTATATCCAAAGAAAATCTTCACTGAGCTAGTAACCAATTAAGAGAATGTAAGTTTTTACGGATGTTTAGGGTGAATAAGAGCCTCGGAAAAAGCCAAATCATTTCATGCCAATCACTCAAATCCAAAACCCAAAAACAGGTACAGAGGAAGCTGCAGATGAGAATAGAGGCCCAAGGGAAGTACCTGCAATCAATTCTAGAGAAAGCCCAAAAGAGTGTCTCGCTCAATGGGAGTGATCCGCTGAATCTAGAGGCCACAACAGCCCAAATAGCCGACTTCGATGTGGCCATCTCCAACTTTGGTGGCCACATTAGCGAAGGAGGCGGCGGTGCAGAGAGGAACAACAGAAACATCATCAACATGCTGATGCGCATGAAAGAAGAGACGTACGAGGGAGGAGGCCATCAGAACCATGGCTCCGCATTCCAGATTTACGAAGGAGAGAGACCACAAACTCAGGATGTTAAGGCCAAGAGGCCAGAAGGGTCGTCCATGATTCATTTTGACTTGAATATCAAAGGTGGGCATGACTTTCTCGGAGCAAAATTAGAGCCCAACATGATGATTTAGGTCAGTCTGAAAGAAAGAAGGTGAAACAGTGATTGAGCGTCACTTTCTTGTTTATGTAGAATGGCACAAGCACTCCACTTCTGGCAGCTTCCGATGTTCAATACAGGTCGAGGTTCGCGATCATATTATATACTTTTTTGTTAGGGAGACAACCGTGATCAGAAGTTACATTGTATAGTAGTTTGGCTAATTTTCATAATCTTGGCAAAATAATCGTTTTGCGTTTCTTCTTTGATTTCTCTTTTAAGCCGATCAATATCGCTTCATAGAAAAGACAATTAGGTTTCAGGAAGCTTCCTAACTTAGGAAAATTTATAGCACATCACACCATAGACTGCCAAGCGAATATCTTGTTGCAACCATGAATTCCGCCACCGGCCACTGTCAACATTCGTCGCTAGCGATCATTACCAACTCGAGACGATCGACGCACGATTGAATGGCCGCTGACATTGGGCGGTAGATTTGGATGGGGATGCCGTATATAAGAACTTGGCGAAGTGGGAATGGTAATTTAACTACCGGGTGCATAACCCTAACTATTCCAAAGGGTTTGGATAATTCCCACTCTCTGGAGAATTGATCTTGAAATTATTGATGGTGATGGCCTACATGTATCCATCAGAGCAACGCTACACAGCCTCAAAACCTACGAGGTAATCTGAACAACGTCTCAACTTTGAATTCATGAAGTGAACAAAGTTCGATCGGATTAAGAAATACCTGCGCTTAGCTTATATTATAGTGGAAGTCCGATGTGGTTTCCTTAATTAGGAATGATTTCATGTTGGATTTGGATCGTTGCCCGCTTGTAAGGAGAAGTCTGAATCTTGGTCAGAGAAAGAAGAGCAAGAAGTACACGAAAATCGAATCCTAATTGAAGTCGACAAAAGAAGAAAATCCCCATGTTGACAAATACATATGTTGATTCCTCGGTCCGTTTGATGCTCCGAAGGAGGGGGCAATTATCGTACATAATGTGTTATCCATCCATTTGATGAAATTATTGGGGAGATTTTGACTTTTATCCAATTATGGACACACATTCGCCAATCACATCCAATAAAGAGGACCATTCATGCCGAAAATATCATCTTGTATAGTTTTTTCTCCCAAAAAAATCAATTTTATCAGAAAAAAAATCATGTAGTATGGTTTTTTTTGGTATTTATTTTTGAAATTATTTGATTGATTCTTGAGAAATTGGACGAACTTTTCCCATGCAGGTACGAGTGGTTGGAAGTAATATTGAAGGTCGAGTAACATTTTAAATTGTTTGAGTGAATCGAATAATTATGACTACCCTTGCATCGATTGATTAATTGCGAAATCTCATGTTATTTTTTTTGTGAAGCAGATCGTACCAATCGAACTACGACGTATTCAATTTATCTTCATATTCTGTGTTGTTCCATCGTTCCAGCTCATGTCGGAGCTCACCGGTGGGCTCAAACTTCGAGATAGGTGGTCCTGATCGGTAACATCTCGCCAGGCTATCTTGGGCCGTTCACATCTGCTATATTCCCAATTTTGAATAGTAGGTGAGCTCTGCTAATGAGCAAGCCCAGGTGTCCTCGCGTCATGCATGTCTCTGGAGTAAATTAGTAATCACGTGAAAAAGATACGGAATGCCACTTGACTTTTTGGAAACATTAGTCACGCACACAACTTCAAACTTCTGTACCAGAGATCTCAAATTCGACTGCCCGCACCTCCTGCACTTGTTCATGGTGGTTCATCTCGTCATGCGCGATGGCGATCAACAGTCCTTCACCCATGGATCTCGCAAGATCCATGTTTACGGCCTTCATCTTCTAATAGGTCATCAAGTAAGTTGTCACTATTCTAAGTATAATCTTCACCGTGCTCCAATAACTCTAGCTTTTTACAGTAAAAACTCTGAGTCATAGCTTCAAATAGTAAGAAGGGGATGATTGTATTGGTCCACCCAGCTTTGCATTCAAACCTATCTACACTCTCTGCCCAATCAAGTAACACCAGAAGCAAGTTTGGCATGGGTCTCCACTGCTGTGAGCTTACAGCAGCAATTTTTGCAGGATGGGCTAGTCTATATAGCATGCTGTTGCATTTAGGGTTCCTGTTGGCATTATTGACTAGCCAAACAAAATAATATACATATAGGGTTGAATGAATGTCGATAATTTTGAGGTGCGCAATCCCTTTCTTTATAGTGAAATCTGCCCCATTATGTCGTTGCTTTCGAGTGATGAGTACTTTCACTTCAAGGGATACAACAAAGTCACCAAAAAATCACAAGAGAAGTAATGCGCTTATGAATTTTTTTTTTTTGTGAATTTCCTCTTGATTTTCATAAAAGAATCGAGATGAGAGAAAATCCGAATCTACGAAGAGGGAATGAACTTAATAACAATTGCGTGTGATTTTTCGTCAAAACACTGAAGCCTTTCCCTTTATAATGATTTCACTCTGGTGAAGAGACATCTCCCAATGAATGGACATGTTTTTTTTTTCAATAACAGTTCGAGACACGACTCCAGATGTCGAAGAAGTCTTTCAAATGTGCAACACGAGACAAAGGGACCAAAAGACAACTGCAAAGCCAAGATCCAACTGGGAATTTCTTCAGCTAATATAGTGTACCCCCACTCCTACACATGTATGGAAAGGTCATGAGTCATGAATTGTGTTGAATCGTCAGACGCGCAATGGGGATATCAATTTGTCGGCAGAAAATTACAAAGGTGAAACACTCGAGACTTACGCAAAGAAGAGAGGGAGTTAGATCGGCATATTTTTTCGATTCACTAAATTTCACCTTAATGAGGACAATTAGAAGATTCTACTATTTATTAACTTGTTACATCACATTTGATCTTCCCCATAGATAATAAGTAGCATTTTGAGAAAGTAAATCTCTAGAAACTTACAAACCGATCGCCATATCTCATCATATCTAATTAAGCAATCTTTCCTCTTGGAAATACAAATGAACGTACAGCATAAAAGTACAAACAGACTTAGTAAAGATCAACGTAACAACTATAACTCTTCTTCAATGCAGATACCAAACAGTCTTCGATATTAATTTTGAGATCTCGGTGTCGAAGGGATCGGCAATTTAATTGTCTTGGTCTCGAAGCATTTATTGTTACCAATGAATTTGGTTTAATTTCTAAAAAATTGATGGCGCTTCTGCCATCGAATTTATTGTTTCTGATGCCCCAATTTCCACATTAAAAAAAAAATCACGACTGCCACGTCCTTCTCATAATGCATCCCCAACCTCTCGACTCACTTTGCTTTTCCAAGCCCAATCAAGAAACCAAAATGGACACTTGAGGCCGTGGACAGTAGTGCATGTGCAACCCCCCATTCTCTCGGTTTACCAGAATTTCAAAACCCTGAAGTTTGTTGTTCAGCAATCCTCACTCTTCTCCAACTATAAAATGGTGAAGATCTTGAAGATCCCTTTTGCAAGAAAAAAAAGGTGGGGAAAAAAAAACGAGAACCATACTGTAACAAGTGACTCAAAACACTCGTTATTCTTCACCACAAGAACAGTAATGTCATCTGGTCAAGTGCTAGTGCTCACGGCCTTTGGCCAGGGCCATCTCTTCCCTTGCATGGAGCTATGCAAGCACATAGCCTCGCGGAATTACAAAGCTACCCTCATCGTCTTCTCACATCTCTCCTCTTCCATTCACTCCTCTTTCCATGAGAACCCTCTGATTGAAGTTGTGGAGGTGCCATCTGCTTCACCAAGGCCTGGCTTGCCGGTTCACAAGCAGGCTGAGACCTACAACGAGTTGGCCCAAGTGCTTGAGGCCTTCCTCTCAAGGCCTCATCTGCAGATGCCAACATGTGCATTGGTCAATGTGTTCATGCTCTTGGGTTGGACCAAGAAAATATTCCAACAATACGGAATTCCAACCGTTGCCCTTTTCACCTCTGGTGCATGCTCACCTTCTATGGAGTATGCTTCCTGGAATGCCCGCCCAGAAGATCTCGGGCCTGGGGAGGTCCGTTTGCTCCCCGGGCTACCCCACGAGATGGGCCTGACCCAATTGAACATCAAGAGAAGGGCCTTTAGGCCTACATTGGCAAAGGGGATGACCACAGCCCCTAAGCCTTTGGAGACTGGCGAGCCGTTTCCGCAGAAGATGGGCCCTCCAGGGCCTGGGGAGAAGCCTGATTGGTTGGACGACGTTGAGGGAGCAATTGGGCTCGTCTTCAACACGTTCGACGATCTCGAACGCCCATTTCTCGACTACCTGGCGAATCGATTCAAGAAACCGGCTTGGGGAGTGGGGCCGCTCTTGCCCAAGAAATACTGGAAGTCCGACGATGCCTCCGTGGTCACCGACAGTGACGTCAGGCAGAATGGGCAATACGACATGGCCGAGGATGACATTGCCAGGTGGCTAGACTCGAAACCACGTGGCTCGGTGCTTTACGTATCCTTTGGTAGTACTCTGAGCTTGACCCCGGAGGAAACTAGTGGACTGGCCGATGCATTAGCAGAGTGTCAATGGCCATTCATTTGGGCGGCCCAGCCCAATTCTGGCGGGCCTGGGCCTGGGCATTTCGCGGATGGAATGGGCGACAAAGTGGGCGATCGGGGCTTGATGATAACGGGATGGGCACCACAGCTGTTGATCCTGAGCCATCCGTCGACCGGCGGCTTCCTATCGCATTGTGGGTGGAATTCTACCATCGAGTCCATCTTGAAGGGGGTCCCCTTCCTGGCATGCCCGATCAGAGGTGACCAATACGACAATGCCAGGTGGCTGGCAGAGCACTTGAAGGTAGGGTATAAGGTCTGCGAGGACCCATCACAGTTTGTCAAGAAAAGTGATTTCGTGAAGGGAATTGAGAGGCTAATGGGGGATAAAGAAGTTAAGAACAGAGCCATGGAGCTCCGGTCTCGGTTCGGGCATAGTTTTCCGGTGAGCTCAAGTGCTGCCCTGGATTCTCTCTTAAAGGAGACTAGGAATCTCCGGGTTTGCTGAATGTAATTTATTTATTTCAATTATGCGTCGATGGGGCTTTGTCAATGAGAATCACTAGTAGAGCCGACATTCATCTTGCATGTGATGTTAGATAGTTCTGTTTTTCTTTTTGGGCAAAGATAGTATTGTTTGTTGACCTTTGACATCTATTTCAACTTTAAGAATAATTGAACGGAATAGTTATCCAAATAATCTTAAAACATATTGTATAACAACCGCTTCAATCCTAAACTTTATTGACTGGAGACTAAAAGACAGTCATATGCCAAGTGAGCGTTGACTAGTGACCTTTAATGCAACAAATCTAGACGACCATCATACTAGAGCTCAGGAAAGGCAAAGAGAGCTCAACAAGCCCCGTTGCCGAGATCATCACCCCAAGCGATGGTCACTGACGTTGAGCAACAGCCCCCTGCGACAAGCGGCTTGTGTAACCTCAATTGAAGCAACGCCAAGGTCGCATGCCCTCAATCCCCAAATGTATGCTCCAACAATGAGGGAAATAATTTGTAGATAAGGATATGCTCGACAAAGCGGACAATGAGAGGCAGATATCCAACAGCAATAAGATCAAAACACACAATGCAATTTGGTCGTTGGATAATGGATTTAATACCAATACACGTTAAGTGTGAACTATGATTCAGGAATATACAAACGAATGGCATAGAGAAGAATGTGCGAGGTGGGCACATGTTGAACTGTATTAGCAAGGAAAATGAAATGAGAAAATCTTGTTGCATTTTGTAATACCTCATATCATTGGATCATTCGCAACCTATAAAGCAAGAACTCAAAGAATTGGGAGTGCCAACCCCCCGATCGCTTATCTACAAAGGAAAAGGATTGCATGACTCATGTCTGCAAGTCCATGAGTGAATGAGAAAATTCGGAAGCTTCGAGCCTCTGCAGATCACCATGCCAAGCTTCTGGGAAGCTCTATATGCTGTCCAAAATCCTGTATTAGGATTAGATCAAAGAAAAGAAATAAGTGCTGTCCGGAAAAACAATAAAATGTTAAAGATGCGATTTAGACTCAAGAATGGCGTACATGCATCTTCAAATAGGAAAAAAAATCTTTGTACAAGTATTTCAGATTGTCAAGAGGTTTCCGGATCCAGCTCCGGAGTAATTGCAGAAGACAACTCTATGTGGGAAACACGTACAGCCCCAATTAGCCGCTCAGGTAATTCATCGGTAGTGTTAGCCTGTTGCATGATATCACATCAAAGGGTCAAAATTCCTCAAATAAACATATAGACAAGAGAAGTCAGTTGGCAGGACATTTCTACCCCTGGAACATAAACCCCTAGCGTTTAGCAGGTTTTCTAGGAGGGAAAAACCCATTTTACTTCAGACAGATTATTCAACTTTCTAAAAATGATCAAAAGAGGTAATGCAAAATCATAATGCAGATTATGACAACATCAACTGGTAGCATATCAAGTCTGCACCCTAATTTTTGTCAGCATCTTTAGTTGGCATTCTTCAAATAAAATCCAGCTTTTCTCTTATTTGCTCTCTAACACTTAAGATAATTGTATTTATTTAAAGTGACAGTAATAAAGGACAAACAACATTAGACAAAAAAAGGCGAGCTGCCATAAGTATCCAAGAACCAGCCTCAAAATTCCTACAGATGAGTGTTCAAAACCTGAACTAATCTCCTCAAGCTACGAACTTCTCTCGAACTTCCCTTCTACCCTTCAAGGTTTGGAATTGATTTGGATTTCTAGCTACAAATCCATCCATCATTAAAAAAGCTGCTTTATGCAATTCTCACGGTAAATAGGTGAATCATCCCACTTCTCACCCTTCAGGAACAAACTCCGGCCATCTTAAGACTTACTAACAACAGAAGCAGACAGGGAAATTCAGATCATTATACCAGAGACAAATCCGGATACTCTCTCTCTCTCTCACTCTACCCCATAAAAGAAAAATGCAATCCTCGAGTCTATCTATGTTAACCACCCAAATTGCTCGAGCCGTTGGAAAAGATCAAACAAGCATAGAACATTCCTGAGCTCAACTGACTATAATTCCCCTGTTTCTTTTTTGGCAATCTGAGTCATATCCCCTCATGTTTTGTTTTGGGAGAATGTGCACCACAAGAAGATTTAACATTAACATTGTGAGGATTACAGGCAAGAAACTTAGAAGATATAGATGTTTATTTCTGCCAGCAAATCTTATCCATGTTTAACTTCTTTAAAATTCTCAGACAATGCAACTACTAAAGCTCAAGATGAAATCATGACTAGATACCATTTATACAGCATCATCGATGTGTCAGTCACACTTAAGAAAGCTCTAAACTGGCAAGCTGCAAACACGTCCCCAACTCCAGCAGAAATACATACCCACACATGCCTAGACAGACAGAGACACAGCAGAGGTGCTCGCACGCACATACAGATATGTGTAGTTAGGCTTTTGGACTTATATTCAGTTCAGTTCTCTCCCCTCTCCCCTCCCACCCCCCCACCCAAAAAAAAAAAGAAAGAAAGAAAGAAAAAGTCTACAACCCAGAAAGACAAGAAAACCCACTTAAAAGAAAAAAGTCCAATAGCCTAGACTGGAGATACCTGTACAAGAAATGCCATGTCAACCACCAGCGTTGTGATAACACCAATTACGATCCCCAATACTCCATTAGCAACGGTTGAAGAACCAATATCAACATCAATCTGCAGAAAGACGAGATAAATTTGTAGAATAATACCAGGTTTCAGAAAAATTTATGAAGTGTCTTGTAACTAAACAAAGAAAATTTGTTACCTCTAAATACTTACGACCACGAATGTAATTGCAATCGACAGCTTTCCCCAACAAGCAGGGGGTGCTTCCAACACTCTGTCGCACAATCCATGAACCCTGTCCAATCCACATAAAAACAGACACATTTGTCTAAATAGCTATAAATAAATAAGAAGAAACAACTCTTAACTGACAAAGAGCTCCAGGATCATGGTGCCTAAAAAATTGCAGTATGAGCCAACAGTAGTCTAGAAGCTTCTTAAACAAATATTTACAAGAACCCATATCCACCAATACCCCATTTCATGGCTAGCATGAGTTTCACTACACAGAATGAGCCTCAAACAGTATCAGATGAGTTCTGACCATCAATCTTGGCAAAGAAACTGGGGCAAGTACCTTGGGAACTGAAGGAATCAACTTCAGCCTACTATTACGGAACTCATCATCCCCATCTACAAATCGCTGCAATAGGGATCCAGGTACCAATTCCTTCGTTACAAAGTAAAACACCATACTGTAATGCATAGACCCAGGCACCTGCGGGAACACACAATTAACTTATTTTCCATAACCCGTGTCCAACCTTTTGAACTGAAAGCACTTAAGAGGAGCAACTTACTTGCAAATTAATGACCACAGAGAATAGCCCTTTTTCTGAAGCAACCTGTTTGTACAATAAGATGCTCAACTTTAATAGATATGTGGTAAGAGGCAAACAAAATCTAGCTGAATTTATGATTAAAACAATAATAGACGCATCACTTAATAAGCAGGTAACAGTTACCTACTTGATTACATAATTCCTCCAATTTATGTATTCAGGTCACAAACGCAACCTCCTTACTATGCATGAAGAGAGGCTACACATCTGACCCTCCCCAAAACTCTTAATACGCAAACCTTGTACATTGTGACGTTAATTAGGACTATTCAGGGAGGAAGTCTTATGGGATAGCATCCCATGACATTAACCACTGGTGGTCCTTCAGAGACAAAATGCACAATATGCATAATCAAACTATAAGTGTCAGTATCAATCACATTAACTAATGTTGCACCAAGCATTTTATTATTATAAGAAAGATGAGTTACCGAAGATAAGGGACAAACCCCCCCCCCAAAAAAAAAAAAAGAATTTGAGCTGATTTAGGACTGTCTTCTAATGTTCAGTTGGATTCGTTCGGACCATATCTCTGGGTTGATTTGCCGCATAGAAGCAAGAAACAAAATGACCTAACTTAATATCATATTATTTCACTAGTCACAAATATCAAATATGATGTGGTATTATTTCACTAGTTACTAATATCGAATATGGCTTTACAACATCATATTCTAGTTGATACATCCTATTTTTGCCAAATGAAATGGATATATTACATATCAGAAATCACAGATTAAAGAAAATAGAATACAGTCAGTCCTTTGATCAATACTGATGGGGCAGAAATCAGTTAACATTCCATTTCACTGACAAATTTAGGAAATGTAGAAAACATTTTAACCATCAGCTGGAAAAGTAGCTTACAAGACATCTTGTCCTTGGTATGTTTTTTCCAGTTCATCGCAATAAAACTTTGTTTAAGAAAATTAATTTAGTATGCTCACATAGTTGAATGGTGTATGCACTGACTCTATTTGTGATGCCATGTCTTACATTCCATTGTCTGCCTGATACAAGAACTTTAAAAAAGCCAATGCATGTTGCAGAAACGAGATTATAATCCAGATAAGATACCAAGATCTCTAAGTGGGATAAGAATGTCATATGGGTACTCAATGTTTGACCTCAATGACCTAGATGTCTAAATATTCAAGTAAATTCATAAGCACCATTAAAAATTTTCTGGCAAAAACAATAAATTACTAAGGTCTACACTTCCCCATGCCAAACACAAAGAACCCAGCTCTAATCATGGGCTCGGGTCAGCTGGAACAAGCATGACAATTGTTAAATGCCAGTCCTACATCTTTGATTTGATAGTAAATACGACAAAGACAGATAGCAATAAGGGCAGTAGGGAAGAGCAGTAAATAGATCTGGTGAAATTGTCAGTTTGTACTTATGCTTTGGCTCCATGTTTAGAGGCATAGACAGAGACAGCTGTATAACCAAATAACTCTAGCAGCTTAAACGTAAGGGATAAAGAAGCAAAAAATGTAGCTCTAGACATACTTGTGCAGCACATCCTTTTCGTCTAGCAACATGGTCCATTCTTTTTTTGTCCTTGAACCAGTCAACAGCAACAAGATCCATCATATGTTTTCCTGCAGGAATCTTCACAGCCACACTGCTATGAGTGCAAGCAAATCGACAGCCCCCAAAGTGCTATCTCGTGAAAGAAAAGAAGTAGCATTAGTAAACAATCAGCAAAATGAATACCTTAGATTTGTCATAGCAGAAGTGCTTGCTGCGAACTTTGAAGTTGTTTCCATCAGAGATACTCCAGCAATCGCGAGCCTTATCACGATCATCACGCCTCAAATTACCAGTAAAACATGATAAGTCGATTTGATCTCCCTGTTCTTCGTCCACTGCTTCAGTCATGCATAAACTCCAATTAGCCAATCATTTCGTTTTACAGTCAACATTCTTGGAAAATAAATAATGAAAATTATAGGCACCATTTTTCTTGATATCACTCTCGAGCCCAGTGGAGCATGCCTGAAAAATATTTCTCAAATAGAGTTATTGCAAAATTCATGACCACAGCAATATTCATCCCACTAAATGAGAGACAATATGAGTACTTCTGACCTCCTGTTCAGCGTCAGCTCCTTGCTCTTCATCATCATCAGAGTATTCATCCATCATCAGAGAATTTCTACCGGAGTTTAATGATTCAAGAGATGGGCCAGAATGAACAGAAGAATCTTGCAGCTTTCGAGCTTTTGAAGAAACAGAGGCTGAAGTCATGTTAACCATCACAGGGATTCGTGGAGGAGGAATTCTTTCATCTGTTTGGGCAAACCATTCCCGTAGCCCTGATTTCAACAAGAAAAGGGACCAATTATTTTAGTCGGAAATGTCAAATGTTCAAATAAAGAGGTTTAGGAATTTATGAAGAGTAATAGTTATTCTACTTTTCAAGAGAAGCAAATAGTTCACAAACAAATTGATTAAAAACAAGCCGCCAAGTTCTGCAAAGCATCAACAAGTGCTAATAAGGAAACTCATTTACATTCAAAGCACAATACTCTTTTTGAATATGTTTTATCCAGTAGATAGTCAAATTTGCCCCAACATTACACTTGGAAATGAACACAAACAGAAGCATAAGGACAGAGGGAAAATTTGGATATACAATTTCCATTGTTCAAGTGATTAGTGTGCTGATACAGATATCAATTCACCAAAAATCATACCTAAGCTGTAACCAGCTCAAAATTGTAAAAGGTGAATTACGAGGATGGAGATTTACCAGCAACACTGTTTAACATCTGAAGGAGACAATGATGTTGAAATGACGGAAAATAACCCACCAACCATCCTTTTAAATCAATCTGCATGAGATGCTGTACTTGAGTTCTTGGTCTCCCGTGTCGAGGTTGTAAAGGCGAGATGTTGAATCCTCCACCTGCAGTACAAGAAAATGCTTGAGATAAGTTCACTTCTCAGTTTAAAGTAAAGAAGACTGTTCATAGTTCATTTCCCACTGCATCAACAAAAAGAACAGCAAAACTTACTCTCAACATGTGCCCGCACACATCCAGGCTGTGGACCACAGTTTACATGCTCCCTGGAACGAAATAAAACAACTGCAAAAAGAAATGAATTGACAAGAGTTTTTAAATCACAATATAACAGCTAATGAAATCCAACTAGCAAACACAAGAAGCTGAACCTAGTCCTAGCAGGGAAAACTTTTGGACCACAAACAAAGATTACAAACAAGCTCATCAGGGGAAGTAATACCATAACTTCCATCGTCATTTCGTCGCCAATAGCGCACGTAACAAAGATCACGAGGCCATACAAACCTGCAAGTGTATTGGAAGAGTTATTATTACAAGAAAGTCCAACCATAGCAAGAAGCAAAAGACGCTTTCTCTACTCAGCCCATGTCCTTGACAGAAATTATCAAGAATAGGTCAAAGAAGAAACATCACTGAAATTTACAAAAACATCTTGCCTGCCCTGATGAGAAGCAAGCAAAAAGCACTACAAGAACTGTAATAATACAAACATCATATCATAAGACGTCGACCCCAAAAACCACAAAAATATTACTAAACTCGTAAGCTGAAAATTACTCTGGTAAATGAAGACTCCACGCATTTCTGTGACATCAATATTCCTAGTTAATCATTTCAGTTGAAGCATATTAAAAAAATAAGAGAACATTTGGACCCTCTCCAAAGAGAGCTCACACACTCTGACGAGGGAGGTCATCATTTCAGTTGAACATATTCAACTTAAATGCATTTTAAGACGGTGTAGACACTATGGTGTCCTTCATTATATTTACTGGGAATCCTGAATTCCCTTCTACATGGTGAAATTGATCACTTGTATACCACTTACATTCTATATAGAGAAAGTCAGGCCCATGTAATAATAGTGATTGAGGTTGCAGCCTTTTATGGTTGTTCACAGAAGCAATTCAATGAAAAAAATAAAATTCAACCTCGGTAGTCTATTAGCAACAATACATGGTTTGGGATGTCTTTCTTTGCTGTCTTAATATAACTGGATGGTATTACACATCCTCAGATATATGCCCCGTATAAGCAGCTAGCTAGCCTGGCTAAACAATAAAATCCAGTACAAGAGCACTCTAATCTCCCTTCTGTCTTTCAATGTCAAAAGAGCACTTGAACTTCTTTATATGAGAAGTGGGATGTGGAATGGACAGCAGCCTTTCAAGAAGCTTGGCAAATCACTGGGAACTATTTTACACATTCATAAAAGTTACAGCAATGACCAGCTTATGTAATACGGAAGAGAAATAGATGATTTTCCGTATAGTTTGAGATTTCTTTCAAACCATACGTACAAAGATGCTTAAATAAACTTCTCATTATCTATGATCGAACTGTACCACATAACCAGTACAGGAATAGGGACTACTTATGGAACCTCATGTCAAAGGAAGAGCAAGAAAGGAAGCATTGATCTGTCTCAATTCAGCTCTTTCTTGTAAGGAGGATTCAACCCACAATCAATTAAGCAATAACACAGAAATAACAAGAACACCGCAAAAGGCATTAAAAAGGCGGAGATTTATCATTACGTAGAGAACCAATCTAGCTGAAGTCTATGGTACAGTATTGCTGTATGTCCATCTACTTCCTCAACTAAGCTACCAGTGTGGAAGGTGCTATCCCACCTGCACAAGGGAAAAAATAAGAACAAGAACTTCATAGCAGCTATGAACAGAAATAAAGCTCAAAGTAATTTGACCGGCAAGGGTAAAGACAGGATGAAAATCAAATTCACAGAACCATGCCTGGGTAACTTACTGTAGCTGTTGATTCACACTGATGATTCTCTAATAGTCAAAATAACAGCTCAAGCTCATTTAACATAAATTATCTTTCTCTACTATTATTTATGTCCTATGAATTTAGCAAGTTAACACGAGTAAAACTTAAATTAGATTTTTCTTCTCTCAGTCATCTCACGCATTTTGAAGAAGTCAAAATAGTTTGGCAGATATTGAAACGCTAAAGAAAATGAAATCTCCTATTCTGGATCAGGTTTGCCTTCGGTACAACTTACTACTAACAGCAATACAGGGAAAAGTCAGTATCCTGCATTCCCGGTTTAACAGCAACTACTCATTACCATACCAAAAAAAGCCATTCAGAGCAATTGGATTTCAGGTCCAATAGATACCCCTAAGGACTCTAAAGGACTGGAATGACATTTTTTGGACAATTAACCAACAAAAGATTTCTTCCATTTATTGGATAGCTGGATTGAGATAAATGGAGCAAAGACCACAAATTAAACTTGAAGAAAACAAATAGAAGCTAGGAATATAAAACCTAGGTTTCTCACTGAACTGTAAAAAATTTAGTTTCTGGATAATCTATGCTGGAAAAAAACCTGAGTGCAAAAGACGGTCCACAACATTAATGGCTGCTCACTCAGAATGAAAGGCTCAAGTGTCTCGAGCGAAAATTCTCGTCATAAATAATGAAACAGTGAAGCTATAAGTCCTCAACATAATGATGATCTAATGAGGAGAAAAACCTACTCGAATCGAGTGCTATCCATGCTCATTACAAGCCCAAATATTTCTTCACAAGAGGCCTCTACAACTCCTACGGCCTTCATTGCTCTACTACAACTCCTTGGCTGCAAAAAGACATTGTAAATCAAGAACGAGACCTAAAACACCATATGGCATATATGTAATTTACATGGATAAAAAAAAGAAGCAATTTCACAAGGTTTCTATAGGAGGAGAAAAAGGACAGGTTCATACAAGGTAGTCAACTTCAAGAAGCTCTTCAAAAATGCGAAGACCTGTCGACATCCCAACAAAGAACACAGAGGAGACATTTCAAATAAAGCAGTGGACCATAACAACGGGTGCGGGATCAAAGGAGCACATGCATGCAAGCAGGCTATGAATGCATATAAATACGATTTGAACCTTTACCATTTTGACATTGAAGAAGACGCCAATGCTTTCTAGAAAATGCTTGATTATTGTTATCCTGGTTCAGTAATTCTGAATCAAGTTCCTGTGTCCAGTCAAAGACCGATTCTGGAGGACCTGTTGAATTCACAAAGATGGTTAAATATATGCGCAAATTAACAAAGAAACTATAGCAAGCAAAGAAAAGAAAATCAACCATTTCCAATTGTTGTCCTCCGTGACAAACTTGGACGAGCATCATCTTCGTCTTCCTGTGCACTATACCTAAATAAGATATAAAAGAAAGTTCAAGGACAACACAAATTAATCAAGACTTGGCAATGTAAAGTTCTGTACACAACCATCAAGTGATTATATAATTGATGATTTAACATAACAAAGAATGAAGGGAATCATAAAAAATAATCCACTTGCAGCCAGCAGGATCAAGCCCAATTCAACCATCAGTGGTCATATGTACATGAAACTAATTAGTTCTCAGATTAATCTCCCTCAGGAGAACACCTTAGAGATGCTACTTTGAATTGTTTGAAAGCAACTAATGCCCTATTGTTTCTTCTGCACCTAAAATGAGCCTCCCTGACAAGATGACATGATATGAGGTGGAAAACAAGTTCTTTTGACCGGAGTCCTTTTCATGGCAAAGAGCGCAATTTTCTAGTCTAGTGAGTATACACATCCAAAAAAATTAGTGCAGAAAACATGACAGATGAGAATATTAAGAACCCCAAAACTAATAAAGCATAGGAGGCTAAATGCAGCAAAATAGCATGTGTCATGAAATTGACATTTCATGATAATAGACATCAGCAGAATCCTAGTCACAAGAACCTTCCAGCAACCACTTAAGCATGACAATCCAAGCACTAAAAGGAAACCAATCACTTACTGGCTTTCATGGTCTGATGAAGAAGCAGTCCTCCCATTACCCATCCCAGATTTATATTCAAAAGAGGTATATTTATTACCATTTGCCACTTGTGACTCCTGGTGCTGCACAAATCGACATTGTGTGAGTCAAGCATGCATAGCCAATCCAAAGCAACAAGCAGATGAGTAAAGAGCAACATCAAATCTTAATATTTCGTGCACAGACATTCTGGGATTAGGCACACATTTAGGTGTCTCATTTACCTCTTCTATGATGCTAAGGCCTGAGAATGATGGATTCATCACCAGCTATATAATTATTCGAAACCAAAACTAATAAGCTTCACAAAATGTCAAAGAACTGATCTCTTCTGAAAAGAATGTAAACCTAACCTCTGAAAGGATTTTGATTCTATTAATAATCACTTTTTAACTGGGACTGAAAATAAAAACCCAAGGAAAAGGGGCAATCTACAACCACAAGCCATGACCAAAGACTGACCTGATCAATAACTGTCTCAATTTTCTCCTTCCAGATCAATGCCTCCTGAATGTTGAATGCTGCCATCTGGGGAAAAAAAAAGGCATTGAGCAGACTGGATAACCACACTTAACGAATAGTTCCCACTACTGCACATTGCGCCGCACTGCTAAAAAGATGAAATTTTTGGCGACACAACATGCATTACACAGTTGCCTAAGAATTTAATCAAGCTAAGATTATAAAATGCATATAGTTGAAAAAAATTAAGTATATCCTATGTGTGGATGATTAGCAATGTGCATGAGAAGCACCATCAAATTTATGCTGTAAGCTTTATGCAGTTCTCAAATGTTCAAAATGTACAACACAAGGACCGACTTTGTGAAAATTATTTAATAGACATAAACCTTAGGTGGAAAGTGGCATGGCGATGCATGTTTAATTCCTTGCAGTAAAAAGAAGATAACCTTTTCAGTATAATTCTTAATTTTGACACCTGCTGTAATTTTAAAACATACATAATGACAGATTAACAAAACTCATAGTTGATAATGTGATTAATGCTGCTTAATGAATTTAAGAATTTGTTGCTAAATCGTGCAATCCTCAATTTGATTTCACAAATTGATTAAAATAAACAAGCTTTCAATCCATAATTCAAACCTTCAGAGAAAACTGAAAAATGAGTTGCCAGGACCATGCACAAGAGATAGTATAGAGAAGCAATTGACCTATGATAAAAAGGTCGTTCTTAATCTCTGTCATTTCATATAGATGTAACCAATTAAAAACATAATTAATTGTTACAGAAGTTAAATAGGAAGATATATCTCCTTAGAAAAGTAAAATGCTTACCGTAATACGATGGTACTTCTCTTTCATGTTGTAAACTGACAATACGTAAACCATCTGTAAATAAAGGTCACAAAAATGAAAACTATTATATTGCAAATCCCATAAAGAGGTACAAGAAAGAACATTTCATATATCAGCAAATTTGGCACATTAATATGCATTATTCATTCAAATCACAACTCCTCTTAACCAACACCACCCACCCCCTGCCCAAGCCCCCAAATCCCTCCCTTTCCAACAAATGTAGAGAATCATAACAAGAAATCAACGCATATTTACTGATATTTATCACCAGGCCCACTAGAATAGGACATCCAATCATGTATGAGCTCTTATATGTTTGGCAGTAAAAGTTAAATTAAATCAATTGTACAAAATGACGGCCACTTGTCCTAAAGATGATAATTCATTGACAATATTCACTTATGCCATACTAAAAGTACCATTTACAAAATATCAGCAGCAGAATGACAAAATCCGTATGTGAAAGGAACCCAAATCAGAATAATGAATTGATCTACTCTGGTGTATCCATTATATAGTGGAACGGTTTGTTTTATCAAATTTTATTTCAAAAAAAAAACAGCTAACCTAGTGCAACATCAAAAAGAAAAGGACAGCAACAGTGCTCCATAGTATTGCAATGACGCTCATTTGGCAATCTATACATTACAATATCCAGTAATTTTGACAAAAACAAACTTACTTAAACCGATATGCCATGTTTCCAATAAAGTCAGCAAGAAAGACTCCACAAAAGCAATGACAAGGAAATGCAAATGCCTTTTTACCAGGTCCATTGTAAACAACTCTCTCCCTAACCAGCATTGAACCAAACACATAAAAAGCAAGAAGTCTCCAGAACAGGCAATGCACTATATAGTTAGAATTATTCTCCAGATCACGAATGCCTTCACATTGAAAGGACCTTACATTGGTCAAAACAAAATCCCCTGCCATTTAACATGAGGAGCTCTAGTGACTTCAACTGGAGGTCAGAGTATTGACCTATATAAATGCCTTAAGGCATCAGTCAATGTGGTGTTAAGGTGGCTTTTCTTTGATATTTCCAAAGAGGAAGATGCAGAGTTGTATTCACAACTCAGCAGTTGATTATGCACCAGCCAGGTTTACAATCATGAAGAATGGACAAAACATAAGTGTACTGGAAGATTTTCAAAGATTCAGATGTTCCAAAGCACCTTGGTGAAAGGCATACGCCAATAACCTCCGCCCTAGGGGTTCAGGATCCCTAATAGTGGTTAGTCTTCCTAAGCCTGTTTGCATCTTTCTCGTGAATCGGCATGTATTTCCTTTCGTGAAGCTGCCCAAAGAGCAGGCTATTCGCTCCTTATCTTTAAAAAGCATTGACCCTATCAGACGAAAGTTCAATTGCCACTTTAGACCTCAATCAATGAGCTACCACAAAACACATTTTATGCAACGGCATTTAATCTATCAACACATCCCACAGCAATATTGCAGACTTATAACTCCTCGATAGTATTTAAAAGCTTGGATCAAAACAAACAAAATACTCTCATGCTGGCAGAACAATCATAGTATTGACACAAGTTATGGTTCCATACATAACAAAAAATAAGCACAACACTAAATGTTTTAATAATATGTGTTGGTGTACCGTAGGTTAAGTTGGCCTGAAGCCATTAGAAGGGTAATATTGTCATTTGTGGAGTTGTCGTGTAATATAAATACCAAAGGACATCACCCTAGGGATTTATGCTTCTGGTAAACATGGAATCCTCTTGCCCCTCTTTCTCTCAATCTCTCTCTTTCTCAAAAATTTTTCCGAGATGATCACTTGCATGGCACCATCGAATTGTCAAGAGATAAGGCCCTTAATTCCCACAAAGAGTTTGCATTTTCACCAGGAGGATAGCATGCCCAATGTTGCATTTTCACACCCAGTGTTAACGCTTTTTCAGTGTGCCATTCATCTCCTGTTTCCAATATAGCAAATCCATGTCGTGATATTCCCATGTCCCACATTAAACAGCCTATCGCTTCGCTGCAAATTTCTAAGAGGAGCAACGAAAATTTCATTTAATTCGAAGGCTATCGCAATGAATGATTTCCTGCATATTCTATCCTGCATTTTAGAGACTACGGCCCAAGATAGAGTAGAGTACACTAGCGTACAAAAGATCCTCACAGCAACATAATACGGCACAAAGGCCAATCTATCTTTGTTCTCACAGTTATTTTTTCTGCAACAGAATATGTCTGAAAGTGCATTTGAACTGATGCCTCTGTTGCTGTTTTTCTTTCTCTTTCTTTGGAACAGCGTACAACACAGATCATGTTTCTCAGGTTACCTACCAGCTTGCAGCATATTCAGAAATGTAAGGGATGGAAAGTAATTGAATGAACAAGCCGACTCACATGCCCATGCTGGTTCTTCAAGCCTCGATCATCCACCCTACAGTTCCCATCAATCAGCAACGTCTTGATTGGCACCTAATAGAGCAAAACAAGCACTCCCTGCTCAACAGAACATTTCGTGTCCACCAAAGGGACCAATACATACTCGAATAGAAGTGAAATACTGGAAAATAGTTTATAAGAACTCCAAGACTGTTACGAGATTAACAGCTCAAACAGCTCAACGTCATCGAAACATGGACAGAGAGAGAAGGGAAAAAAGAAAAACCTGATTATCCTGAGGCTTCCTCTTGTAATAAGCGAGCAACCGAGGCTCCAGCACGAAGTACCGCATGTGAATATACGACCTGCCGATCTTCCTCCGCCCATATCTCACCATCCAACCTTCATACACCACCTTCGACATCGCTCCTCCAACCCAAGGAAATAAAATGAAACAAAAAGAGTAATTACCAAAATCCCAGAATTCTAATTCTCAATCTGAATTGTATCTCCTCAAACGCCAAATCGTCGGGGGTCAGCGGCCAATCTAGCGACCCCGATCGCTCATCCGCGAACCAGGATCGCCGAATCGGCAGTGCCAATCACTCCGCACCTCAATGACGGAGAGCTCGAGGACGGAGACAGGAGGTAGAGAATTCGCATCCCAATGACGAACCCGACGACGACTCCGGCACGAACCGAGCCCGGCGACGGAGCCGAAGTAGAAACGCGAGATGGGCCCCCCCGACGCCGCACCGGAGATCAACTTCACGCGAACCGATGCAGGCGCGTCGGAGGCAAAAGCGCGAAAGGGCCCCCGAAGAAGGGCGTGCCGAGACGGAACTCGCCACCGGAAGACACAGAGAGGATTGGTGGGAGGGAGGGAGAGAGATGAGATCGATGCGGGTGGCGATTATTAAATCGAAAAGCTTGCGAAGATGGACAACTGTTTTCGTGTCTGCATGAAGGGAAAGAGACTCGTGGAGCGACTGGCTCGAAAGAACGAGTGAATTCGCGTCTAAGGAAGTCACTCACTCGGAAGAAGCGGGGACGGGGACAGAGACACCCACCATTTTCTTTCCCTCTTTCTTTCTTCTTTTCCCCTTTTTTTCCCTTCAAAAATGGATCGGCCAACTCCAACAGTCGCCAGAATTTACATTATCCTCCCCTTAATACCGCGACGCGAATCCCGATTTCCGATTCGGATCGAGATTGGCGTGAGATTCCTTGGCCATCTTTATGCGGTTCGCCATAGCATTAGCTCCTTCCCTTCCCCTATCGCACCAGCTGATCTCCACCGTCGAGCAAAATCAGTTCATGTGAAAAAATGAATTGGGTGATAAATATCCCCATTTCTCGTTTGAAATTTGATGTTTTCCATCCCTCTTTATTATAACATTGTCGGTATCGCATTTTGATTCAAATCGTTCTCCGTTGTCGAGTGAACTCGGTACTTACACGATCGATACAAATTGAGTTCGTGTACATTGAGAGCGCGTAGATGTTGCTCAATCGCCGTAAGACGTGCCCCCGACTAAATGACACGTGGGACTAGGGGGGGGATCGCTGGCGGACAATTGAATTGGATCGAGAGATTTTGTACGAGGAGGTTGGAGACGGGGGAGACTCTTGAGAGTAGGTGATGTTGGGTGGTCTCCTCCCTCCATTGACGGGTGCAAACGCCCCCGTGCCGTGACGCTTACTTTGTCTACTTCCCCGGCCGCGTCTTCTGCGCGTTCGTCTTTTCCTTTTCTTTTCTTTTTTTTTTTTTTTGGTCCTTGTTGAACTTTTCCTCGGTCGGACGCCTTTCTCTAGAATTTCCAGAAAGCGAATTTAAAAGGTTAAGAACAAAAGGGCGGGGATAAGTGGGGGCGGCTCTCCTTTTGCTGGTCGTAGGAATTCTCCGGGGGCATCATGGACCGGTTGAGCTTGAGCCCACAGGGAGCCCAGAAGAAAAAAGAAAATTTCTTATTGAATGTTTCGAGACATTAATTGGTAAATTGCACTTTATTTGAAAAGAGCATATGTCGTGAAATTGATAAAAAAAAAAGTTATTAAAATGTTTAATAAATGTCGCGTCTTCCTCACGAATATATATACAAAAAGAAAAAAACATTGAGTTATATGTTAAATTCTAAGACGATGTTGCTCACATAGATTAGTTTACTTTTTATGAAAAATGGACAAGATTTGCCAAGCCCGAATACATTGTTCAGGACTTTGATGATGATGGGGTCGAGCGAGCTAATCGGTCCTACCAACCCACCAATCCTGAAATCACCTCTAGTTGAAGCTCATCAAAACATTAGCAAATTTAAGCTTTTTCGTGAACTCGTGAGTTAATGAAATGCAACTAGTCATGGATTGCCTTGAACTTCTCATAATTTGCAAGTCTCTTCACAAGTTTATCCTTTGGAGTAACATTTTTCTGACGCGAAATAAGACCATGACTAAGTATGAGACAATCTTACCAAGAGAAATGTAAAAGTCAACACAACGCGACTTTAACTCAAAATCAACATGAATCAACACGGTTTCACTCTTTTTTGAGTTTTTTTTTATATAAAGTGCTCGACAATTGTAGCCATCCCGAGACGTAGGCTAATTCAAAATACCAAACATGCAATGTCAACACACATATGAAAGTGGCATGCCGACATTAGTTACATACAACACGGGAAAGTGCATTACATAGAAATTGGATTGTAAATTGTATTGTAAGTCATCCATTTTCATTTGCTCAACATGAAATTAGGTCATCCTACCAAGGACGAACGTTCTTTCCACTTTAGCACTTCTCTTCATCTGATTCCTTAGTTTGATGAGACGAGCAAAATGGACTGATCGTCAGTGCATATGAACCAAATAAAACGACAAATTGACAACATCTTGGGAACACGAGGGGCAACGCGACACTCTTTCAAGGGAAAAATCACTTCTTCGATCTCTGAGAATCCAAACGCTTCAGCTGCTTCGCTTCATAATTTCTGATGCCTCCCAACTGACGCTGCATTGCCACTCTCAAATGGTACCATGAGAAATGGCGGATCGTCCTCTCTCAGATTGCTGGTTTTCCCGTCGAGATCCTACTCTTGCTCCTCGCCTGAAAGGACCAAGATTTTCCCGCCAACACAAGAGCTGCTCTCCCGTGCATCTTCAGGCTCTCTTCCCTCGGCCCTGCAGCACTATATCAACTCCGACAATCCTTCTCGCGGCCAAAAGATCCATTCCTACATTCTCAAAACCGGGTTGAATCCCAACACTAACATCTCCATCAAGCTTCTCATACTGCATTTGAAAAGCGGTTGCCTCGGTTATGCTCGCGCACTGTTCGATGAAATGCCGCAGCGAACTCTTTCCGCGTTTAACTACATGATTGGCGGGTGCATCAAGCAGGGAAAAGTTGGAGAGTCTTTCGAATTGGTGCGCAGAATGGTTTCTGTTGGCGAGAGGCCTGATGGGTATACTTTTTCCATGATCTTGAAGGCGTCTACTCAAGCCCGGGATGTGGACTTGCCGGATAGAATTACTGGGGTCGTTCATGCCCAGATACTGAGGCAAGGCACCGAACCGGATGATGTACTTTACACGGCGCTAGTTGACTCATATGTCAAGCATGGAAAGCTTGGTTACGCTAGGGCTGTGTTCGATATGATGCTGGAACAGAACGTTATCTGTTCAACCTCGATGATTGCTGGATATATGAGTCATGGGTCTTTTAAGTATGCAGAAGAGATATTCAGGAAGACAATTGAGAAAGATGTCGTGGTTTTCAATGCCATGATTGAAGGTTACAGCAAGTCGAGTGAACTTGCAAAGAGATCGCTTGAGATTTACATTGAGATGCAAAGGTTGGAATTTCGGCCCAATATATCTACCTTTGCCAGTGTAATTGGGTCTTGTTCAATAATGGCAGCATATGAAATCGGTCAACAAATCCAAAGCCAACTAGTAAAAACTGGACTTATCCTTGATGTAAAAATGGGCAGTGCTCTTATAGACATGTATTCCAAATGCGGGAAGGTTGAGGATGCATGCAGAGTATTTGAATTTATGCCCAACCGGAATGTCTTTACGTGGTCTTCCATGATCGATGGATATGGAAAGAATGGAGATCCCCATAAAGCTCTTCTTCTTTTTAGTGCAATGCGTGAGCAGCGAATTGAGCCTAATTCCGTGACATTCCTCGGTGCTCTCTCTGCTTGTGCCCATGCTGGCTTAGTAGCCGAAGGCCATGAGATTTTCTCGAGCATGGAGAGGGATTACTCGCTGAAACCGGGTATGGAGCATTATGCCTGCATGGTTGATCTCTTAGGACGTGCAGGGAGTTTGAACCACGCATGGGAGTTTGTGATAGAAATGCCTGAAAAGCCCAACTCTGATGTTTGGGCTGCTTTGCTTAGCTCGTGTAGGCTGCATGGTGATATTGAGATGGCAAGTGTAGCCGCAAACGAACTATTTAAGTTGAATGCCGAGGGTCGGCCCGGGGCATATGTCGCTTTGTCTAATACATTGGCACATGCAGGAAAATGGGACAGCGTAACTGAACTGAGGGGGTTAATGAAAGCAAGAGGGATATCTAAAAACACTGCTTCCAGTTGGGTTGAGGCTAATTATGGGTGATGAGAGTTCTACATGTTGGGGATTTGGTAATCTAGTCAACAGGTAAACGTGTCAATTTCATGGTCTTTTACATATACATAACATGTTCTATGGTGTGGATTTTCGTTTTCACTGTTCTTAAACTCAGACTATTGTCCTAGATAATTTCCAAGCTACAACGGCAATGAAGAGAAGTTGGGGAGACTAAATGTGACAGCGAAGCCAATGATGCAGGTGTTTATATAGCAGGGCAAACCAGATGAAGCTGAATGGTCATGGTGTGGTTTGACACGAATGGTGGAAAAGTGATTGTCTGAGTGGCAAGCAGTTGATCAACAGTATCAGGTTGATCCTCTGCTGCAACCTGCAGCAAGGAATATATGCTGGGTTATGTAACTGCATTGGATGCTGCTTTGGTTTGATACTTGCTGGTGAGAGCTTGTGGAAATAGACCATTGTCCACATCCCTTTACATCCAAGTTAATCATTTTGTAATTTCTTACCAAGTTTTCTCTGTTTAAGAGCGAATGCTAGTAGTGCCACGATCTCCTTTTTGCTGTTTGAAAAGCATATTGGACCTTTATCTTTCCCCTGTTGATGACCTTGTTTGTTGTTCTGTTGTCCTATTCTTTCGTCATAGGAGCTGTCAAACTTAGATCATGTGAATTTTTTGTACATGATTCCAATTGACGTTCCTTGAAAAAATGCTTCTCCTGGAGTACACTAGGCAAATTCATGAAAAAATGAAAAGCCTTGGAACCTTATAAATTGCTAGTGCCCCTGGTACTAGAGTTTGGGACTTGCTGAAGGAATTTGACCTCATAGTATGGCACGTTTCAACAGCATGTTTGAGGTGTCTGGGTAGGGTTTTTTTCTTGAAGCTAGCTACACGTGGATAAAACTTACAGAATGATGCCAATAGTGAGGCATCATTACATAGTTGTGTCGGCTGTAGATATAGAGTAAGCTAAAGAGACATGGGAAGAGATAACAAACAAAGGCTGCTTTTCAAGCTGAGGAAGGGTAATATCTAAAAATGGAGAGATCACTGTTGACCTCAACTTTTCTCTTTTTCTCTAGGTACCAAAGGGAGGGAGGTCCGCATACGGAGTCAGTTTGGTTATAGGACAGCTACCTTGTGATGCTTCTTCAGGTTAGTCCAAAGAAGACATTTCTTTTGTAGTAGAGGACAATTTGGACGAGAATTGTGTTGAGGAGAACTCAATAGGATCCAAGAGTGAATGAATTGGTTAGGCTTTCAGAGAGGATCTTCATCTCTTCTTTATCTCTGTTGATCTTTTTACCAAGAAATATAATTGTTTAAACTTAGATTTTGGGGTCATTATCAGGGGGAAGTCGATGTTGGAGATAGCCTCGAATTGTTTAGTAACTGGGATGGATGGACTTTGTAAACTAGATTGTCTGATTGGATGTTGCTTTCAGGTTGACACTCAATGCTTGATGAGTGTAGTTATTTGTCGAGATGAAGTGAGTGGATCTACAGATGCGATGCATGAGGTTGATCTTGGAGAATTGTTGTTACTGCACTGAAATTTTGGGCTTTCAAAACTTGTCAATGGATATAGTCAAATTGAGCTATTTTGAATCTAAAACGTGTTTCACTTTCTGCATGATACATGTGTGTGTATATATGGGTGCGTTTCTTTGTTAAGAACAAAATATGTTCGCTTGCGTGATTGTTGTCCAGGCTGTTCAGATGTAGGGTGAATATTTAGCCAAGAGAAAAACTTTGTCGGATGAGTATATTAGATGTCATTACACCTTGCAATGGATGAATAATTATATATAAGCTCACACGATCAAAGAATTGTACTGTATTCATCCTTCTTAAGTCATGTGACTATCCATCTAATTGTTTTTGGGTAGATTTCATGAATAACTGTTTGATGAACTTGTTTCTACAACTTTGGTTAATGTGGAAGCACGTGAGAGGTTCTATGGAGGCCTCCCTAAAATGTCATGTTAACTTCGTTGGTTAATTTATCAGTGTGAGGATCAGCCAGGCAACTCTATTCTTCGGAATATATATTTACTCGTGCCCTTTCAGGTTGTAATTATCAATTAGCATTTGGAACATATCGGCATTACGGGACCAGGAGAATGGAGGAACAACTTAAAGCAAAGACCGAGCCAATCAAAAGACAGGAGGGACTGATCCAAGGGTGTGGGAAATAGTTAAAGGGACAACTGGACAAACTCAACGGCCAACGGTGGAACCGGAGAAGGGATGAGACTGCAGCACACCTCTTCTATTCTTCGACCTCTGGGTTTGACAGAAGATAATTTATCAGAAGTGCCCGGCATCAATTTTTACCATGGTTCAAGCATAATTTATAGAGTATGCCGTCAACTATTCTTCGACCTCTTCAAATGTGTTTTTCTCCTAGCAGTAACTGTTATTTTGGCCCGCGCTGCCGGATAACTTGAAGAATTCTGGAGAAGTTGAAACGGTTAAACTCGCTCTTGTGCGAGAACGGAAAGACATGGCAATGTTGAAAAACGTTACATTCTTGCAGTGCTTTCAGACAGCAGTTAAATCGCATGATTATGTCTTCCTTCTCAGCCAATGATGAATAGCCTTTTAGCTTCTAAAAGTTGCTGAAACTGTGAAGCGGACCCTGATAATCTTTCCTATATACTACTATGGAAGGAAGGAACCGATCTCCATTAATTAATTCCGGGGAACCAATAAAATTTATCTTGCTCTGGTAATATATTCGAAAGGCAACCCACTTCCCACCTTCTGCCTGCGTCGGCACGTGAGAAGATGCTCTTTTCACAGGCCCAAATCAGTGCGTAACTTTCACTGCAAATCACATCCCACGTTGGCTATCTACTCGACTCCCATGCACCTCAGATTCTTCTTTTGATTGAGTTCGTGATGTTTTACAGCAAGAAAGACAAGAGGCTGGACGGATGACGAGCGCCATCCGTGCTTTTGACATCCGTGCCTCGCCAAGTGTCGCCCCTAAACCAAGCAACCCGACACACCCACCCAACACGGACAGCATGTGCTCCGACATTTGACACACGATAGATCTTTTGCTTTGCATGCACTCCTTGTTGAATCCGACTCGGCGCCAAATCCCATTCCGTTCTCAAGCGGTGCTTTTTCTCCGTTTTTCATGGGGGGAAAACTTCATACAATCTCAAATTTCCTTTTATGAGCTCAATAAGAACGATCATCATATACCGGCCGCCCGTAATCCGCCAACTAAAGACACGATTAAGAGAGCCATGAATGAGTACGTGCCTTCAATTAGTGGTTGCAAATTACGTGTCTAAACGATATTTTTGACCGAAACCTCAATGGAAAAGATATGCGTCATCTTATCTTGAAAAAGAAGACAAGATATGCCATTTCGCGTCGTTTTCTATTTTCTCGTGTTTATCATCATACGTCAACTTATGACATCCATCTGGCGATAGACCTGTTTAATTTACTAAGTAAATTAACAATAATAAAAGAGAGGGCAGGAAAAAAAGAAGAAGAAAAAGCGGCTGCCGGATTTAGATGGACCAAAACCGTGGGCACATTTTGCAAAATTCCAAGGGTCAGATGCTCCAATTTCATCGACCCCTTTTTTTTTTTTGTCCTAAGCCAAATTTCATTGACCGTTGGATGACATAACAATAGATAGATCTAGGCCGTTCCTTGAATACCTTTCGCAGCCTTCGCAGTGATTAGAAGACATTACGCTTTTGCTTGGGTCCCGGAGAACTAGGGAAAAACAAACGGGGAGTCCCGATCTTGCCACGTGTCACTTTCGACCCTAAACGTGAAGCGGGTCGCCTGCATCAACTAAGAAAGAGGGGCTGGCTGAAAAAACGGCTAATCGAACGGCCGCCATCAACGACGAGCGCACCAAATCTCTGGCATTTTAAATCATCTTCGATCAAGTCGAACTCTTATTAGGGAACTTCTCATCTCTCATTATTCGGTTTCTTGCCATTTCCAATTTTTCAATAATGCCGTTCATAGCAACTATTTCCAGTTAAATTAATCAGGATAAAAGTCGTAAAAAAATCTCAAAGTGAAAACTTTATTAATAAACACCGTTAAAAATCTATGTACATGGAAACCAAAAAACAAACAATGTAAAAGAGTATCCAACGAAATTTTGACGGGATATTTTATATTATGAAAAAAATGTAGGGATGATGGGTTCTTTGTAGCTTTCTATCTTGTGATTAATATTATTTTGAAAATCAAAAGATGCTTTTTTTTCATGAATATTTTCTTATACCAAAAAAAAAAAAAGAGAACGAGGTGTTTCTTTTGGATTTTCTTTATTGGTAATTGATGGAGCACGTTGAAAAATAACATCTTCGTTCGTTCATCTTCCTTTTTGCCTCGTTCAGAACAAGGACCAGATCCCCACCACCAACAGCACCGCCATTATTACTCTCTCTCTCTCTCTCTCTCTCTCTCTCTCTCTCTCTCTCTGTGAAACTTCTTCTTTTCTCTTTGTGTCCTCTGTGATTCGTTTCATTAGCCGGTTCTTGTGATTCGGAGGTGATGATGGCTTCGCTTTTCGGGTCGTAATCATTGAGACGATCAAGGCTTTCGAGGAGGCAACACGAAAAAGAACTTGGTATGGTGCTTTGACAGTTCCCCAACTCCAATCACGTCTCTCTGTAACTGCAAGTACGTTCCTTCCTCATTGTCCATGTACAATCTCTTCGCTCCCTCTCTCTCTTTTGCCCTCTTCTCTATTGAACGCCAAGGTATCTTGGGAACATCATGCATCGTTGACTCTCGCTCTGCTTTGCGCTTTCCACTCTCTCCATCTCTCACACACGCAGAAATAAAATAGAAAAAGAAGTTAATGTCGTCTCGCTCGGATTCGTCGAAGAAGAAAATTAATGGGCATGGATCAGTAACTTGAGCCCTCCTAATCTCTGGGGATCGATGGTTTCAGGTGCAAGTTTCGGCGTGTAGAAAAAGGAGAAACGATGAAGAAAAAGGAATGAATTGACAAAAAGCGAGGATTGGAAAGTACCCGTTTTTCTTTTACTAAAAAATTATGGTCGTGGTTGAGTAATTTGACTTTGTAACAGCCCATCGTTTTCTGTTTTGGGGGTTCTTGTCTCTCTTCTCTCTTCTCTCTTCTTTTTTCTTTTTGGAAATATCAATACGGAGACAGTGATGCAGGGTTGCAATCAGCGGTTTGGATCCTCCGTTGATTTCTGGCGTTAGTACTATCGGTATTTATTGTAGTAGGACTATTGAACAAGTCCGGCGGATTAAAGTTAGAATTAATTCTATTTTGCCTGTTGGGGAAGAATACGTTCCATCTTGATGCAACAACGCTAGAAACAGAGTTATTTTCCTTGTTTTGCCCATAAGGTCAGCTTCATTCTGTCAAAGAAGCCAAAAAAGTCCAACCATTGGAGAAAAAGTTCCGCCACAGGACTTGACACGCTCCCTTTGAATATCTTGCTTTTGACCCAGAAGCCTCCAGTTGATTCTGGAGTAAGGAATTTGAAGAAACTGCTTCTTTCCTTCAGGGCTGTCGACATTAAAGGAAGCTTGCTCATCACAGATTCAGTTCGGAGAAGCAGAGAGGTGGATAGTTTGTGTTTGTAGATAACAGAAAGTTATGGGTTCTTTCAAGGGTCATGCTCTACCGGGGACTCTTTTTCTTGTGGTCGGTCTGTGGCATGTGTGGAGTTCTGTGTTCAGGCACGTGTCAAACCCAAAGGCCTTCCGGGTCCGTGTGTGGAACCCGGTGCCTGGAGTTGAGGGCAGGCTGAAACATTTGGAGCTATACGTTATTACAGTCGGTGCTTTCATCGATTTGTGTATTGAGCTCCTTTATTCTCCCCACCTCAAGTTGTTTGTTAATGGAGTATTGAACCCGGCACACATGAACGATTTTGAGCATTCGGGAATGCTCCTCATGTTCTTCATCTTCGGGCTCATCGCTCTGCTCTCAGAGAAAACCAGGTTGGTTCCTGGCTCATTACTATCAACAGTTCTTTTATGTTTGTTCTGCGTGATGGTGTTATATGTACGGTAGAACTTTCTAGAAGTCTTTCTCTGAAATGGAGCCATAAAGCGGTTTCCGTTGATGCCTTAATGCTGAAAAAATATAAGCACTGCTGAGTCCACACTGGTAACAGTTTGGAGCCACTGTGGATAGGGTGTGATCTCTTATTTCTCTTAATTTTTGGATAGAGTGTGTTGATCCTCTTTAGGGTTGTATGATGACTTTAGAAGTTTCAGTTGCATGAAAAAATATGAGCATAAAGTTCACCACATTGACATAACAAACTTATATGTGGACTTTTAAGAGAGGCACCGCTGTAATTTACAGAGTGTGGAGTCCATATATTTCCAATCAACCAGACAAGAGATCTCGTCTTTTCTTCTATTGTGTTCTAATTAGTTTAGGGAAAAGGAAGATTAGAGTAGTCAGAACAGTTCTGATCGAATGATAATCTATTTGATTTGAGTATGCAAAGACTAAAGCCTTTTAATTCTCTTGCTCTCAGTCTGAGCTGGGAGGTTAGTGTTTCTCATATTTAGGACATTAATCAGTGTTTCTATGAGAATTAATGCTCTGTTAGAATGAACCTTTTACATTTACAGATTGATCTTATTATAGCTGATGACCCTTAGTCCATTGTGTAAGCCAAGACTTGGTCCACTCACCCGAGCTTTCCCTCTTTTTCTCTCTCTCTCCTTTAGCCTATGGAGAAGAAAGATCACAATTTACCTCCTTGAGATTTTTCTCTGTAAATTTCTTTCACTCAACATTCTAGTTCCAACTTCCAAGCTTCATGACCTCGGACATCTTTGGGATGCTCCTGATAACCAAAAAATAGCAAGTGCCCCTCATGAATGATACAGAATTGTAGTTGCAATAAACCATTGTCTTGAGATGAGTCAATTGCTCGGCTTTTAAAGTGGGGCTTCTGAATGAAGTTTTTGTTCTTTTCTTTTGATTTTTTCCTGGGTACGCTTTGGCTGAAATTGTCAACATTGGAGAATCCAGGTCGCTGTGAAAATGCTGGAAGTATCTTTCGCACTTTCTTCATGGATGACACGCCCTCTTTCACTCGGGAATTGTCAAATTGGTACTAGGCAGAAGTTGACAATAGAATATATAGATCAGGGGTCTGCACATAACAAGATATGAGGTTTATGTTTCACTCTTTCGTGCCGAAATAATCCAGCTCTGCATCATTGTCGGTCTAATGCAGCTTGACCATTTTAAGAACTTGATATGGCGCAGCAATGCAACTTGACCTATTCCTTTAGGGAAGGTTCTACTTTGAGTATCCTTGGTTTTTTTTTTTTTGGTAGGGTTAATGAAATTCTTGGTTTGTAGGAATCATGTGATTCTACATCTTAAGAATTTCTTTCTAGAAAGAAAAGAGGAACTTTTTGGTTGGGATTACCTATGAGAACCACTATAACATAGCGAGTTCAAGGCTTGTTGTTTACTCAATGTGGAGTCATAACTTATAGTAAATCTTCAGATACCTTTTAGCTGTTTTAGATGTCGATTGCTCAAGGATTACTCCTGAAGTTTACCAGTAAGTTTGCTGCGTTGCGGTACTGCAGATACTTGAGAAGCATCGCTAGTAGCATCACTGCATTGGCAATAGACGTGACTAACACTGTTTGTATAACTTCTCTGCTTGGAGTGTTATAGTTAACAGATTCTTGAGCTTTGGATACATGAACTCCCACATTTTTTTTTTTGCTGAGCAATCCAGAACTTTAACTTTTGCTGTTGCCAATCTTCCCATTCTTGCAGCTTCCTTCCTTTACCAGAAGGAGCATTGTGCTTGATCGCCGCTACGGCATTCTGCGCAGAGTACCTTCTATTCTACTTTCACTCAACGACGCACAAGGGTCTTGAGGGTTATTATCATCTCCTCCTCGTCCTACTCATAGGACTTTGCATCGCTTCCACCGTTGCTGGGGCCCTCCTACCAACGAGTTTCCCGGTTGATCTTTGCAGTGGCATGGCCATAACCTTGCAAGGACTCTGGTTCTACCAGACGGCCTTCACTCTCTATGGACCCTCCATGCCCAACGGTTGCCGGCTCAAGGGCAACGACATTGGGTGCAACTCGGTGGAAAGCGAGGCACGTGGTGAATATCTTGCCAACTTCCAACTCTTCAGTCTCGTCCTCGGCCTGCTGGCTTTGGTGGTTGGTTGTTACGGCTTTGCGGCTAGAAAGTCTGGGCATTCCGAGCGTGGGAGCTTGCATGTGACTCAGGAAGAGTAGACTGAGAGCACACTTAGTGCAATCCTCGTGGCCTGCTTTTTATTTTATTTTATTTTTCCTTTCAGGAAAAGGAAAAGTAAAAGAAAAGTCTTTTGTAGGATTATTCATTTATAGTACGTCAGAGGAATAAATGGCCATTCGGATGGCTCCGGCGGATTCTGCGGCGTGTATTGACCTGTAACGGCGCATCCACATATACAAAGCACAAAACAATGTTATGGTCTTTTTCACAAGCTCTCGGAAAACCTACAAAGATCTATTAGGGCTAAATGTTTCGTTGAAGTTGCTAAGTACTCTATCAATTGTTTCCTCTACCATCCATCTTGGAAGGTGGATGGTTATCTTGCCATGGTCTGCCTAATACACAGCCTCGGAACGTCTCCGAAAGATGCTTCATTGTTTACGGGAAGCCTTTCGAAATTGTGTAGTTATTCTGAGGGTGTAGGGTTTCCAATCCCGACGGCATTGCCATAAACCCACGGGAAAAGGAAAAAAGGAATGTTTAGAAGCATTAACCCCACAAATATGAATAAAACGGCCAATTTGTTAATACGGATGATGAGTTTTGGAACGCCCTCCCTCTACATATTGCACTCTACATATTGCAATGGTCCTTATTATAAGAAGAAAAAAGCATTGTAGGTTAAAAACAGAAAAGCATTGTAGGACGAGAGAGAGAGAGAGAGATCTCAACAAGTCACCGAAACCGTAGGAGAGATCCCTCGCATACGGGACGTAGAGAAATGTCCTCAAGCTAGTAATTCACTTAGATATCTATGGAAAATATATGGGGCAACCTATCCCTAAAAGCCCACCATCAAACTCGAGAAACTCCGGCGAAGAAATAAAAGCTCGAGAAATTCGAGAACTCCGGCATCTCGAGCCTGTTTTCTAAGATCTGGGGACAGAAACCTCTACAAGATGCTCCCTGTTCATGTACTGGCATGCCTACACAATAAGCTCTTTCCTAGGTAGCGCCCTTTTACAAGAGCTGAATGAGGACCTGGGACCAAGCATTAATTATATGTCAACATGCAGACTCCAGAAAAACTCAGTGTTCCAAAAAGTGGCAATATGGTGGAAGTAATTCGGAGTTGTATCATGTGATTATACCAAGTTCTGATCTATAAGCTAACAGGACAGTGAGTTCAAAAACATAACTTTCCAAACAGAGCTAATTGCTAGCTGCAGGATTTGCTGTTTCCCCGACTGAAGCATTGCTGGAAGCAACTCATGAGAAATGCAAATTATGCACCTGTCTCCTGCGCACACAGTCTTACCATGGAATTACCCCATTTGACATGGCAAACCTTCCAACATAATCAATATTGCACATAATTAAGGAGTTCAGTAACAACACTTCTTCTAGGCAACTCAGTATCAATATTCATACAAAGCATCTTCACATTTCCATTTGCTTTGTTGGCTCTTTTAAGAACCTCATGTTTAGGTTCTCGGAACATCTCCACCAGTACGTCATGCTCTGGGAAAGATTAACAGTTGCTGTAGTTCCACAATTTTCACTGGGCACCAACTTACAGAAGACAACCCATGACAGTAATTAATTAATAACACAAAATACAGCACTGGCAGCAAAGATCAAGTGCCAAATATCAGTTTGTTCTTATTCTT